>LR749709.1:1763052-1913052 GCA_902729485.2 Mus minutoides
AACTCAAAAAGCCCCTAACCCAAAACATCCAGGAAATCCAGGACACAATGAGAAGACCAAACCTAAGGTATAGAAGAGAGTGAAGATTTCCCAACTCAAAGGGCCAGTAAATATCTTCAACAAAATTATAGAAAAAACAAAAAAAACAAAAAAAAACCCCCTTCCCTAACCTAAAGAAAGAGATGCCCATGAACATACAAGAAGCCTACAGAACTCCAAATAGACTGGACCAAAAAAGAAATTCCTCCCATTACATAATAATTAAAATATCAAATGCACTAAACAAAGAATTTTAAAAGCAGTAAGGGAAAAAAAAGGTCAAGTAACATATAAAGGCATGGCTATCAGAATTATACCAGACTTCTACCAGAGACTATGAAAGCCAGAAGATACTGGGCAGATAATATGCAGACACTAAGAGAACAAAAATGCCAGCCCAGTAATACCCAGCAAAACTCTCAATTACCATAGGCAGAAAAACCAAGATATCCCATGACAAAACCAAATTTACACAATATCTTTCCACAAGTCCAGTCCAACAAAGGATAATAGATGGGAAACACCAACACAAGGAGGGAAACTACACCCTAGAAGAAGCAAGAAAGTAATCTTTCTACAAACCCCAAAGAAGATGGCCACACAAGCATAATTCCACCTCTAACAACAAAAATAACAGGAAGTAACAATCACCTTCCTTAATATTTCTTAATATTAATATTAACATTATCAACATATCCTAATCAATTGAAATTCAAAAATATGAATTAGAAATTTGTTGGTTGTCATCCAGTGGTCCCTCTAATTTGGTAATTGGAGAAATAAGTCCAATATTGTATAGTCCATATACATCTTCTGCTTGTTTGTATGTGACAGGGTCTTGCTGTGTACCGCATAATGGTCTTGAAATCATGTTTCTCCTATCTCAGCCTCTCTATTAGTAGGATTGTTTATTTGATGTTTTAATATTGTACAGTGGTTTTCAGAACAGCTTACATATTTCAAAATTATTTATACAGCCAAAAGAAACATAGACAATTAATTTGGGGGGTAGCTTATAAGAGCATAACAAAAAGGGAGACTGAATGTTTTGCTTGATATTTATAATTATTGTATCAATTTTGAAGAAGAGGATTTTATAAGTTACTCTTTTTTCTGAGATGAATGCGTTTCAAAATCATCACAGCCAATGAACCAGAATCTCACCCTCATCTAATGTCTGTGCCACCCTCCAAGCAGAACCATTGTTCATTGAAACAGTTGATGAATGACTTCATGGATAGACTGTCTTAAAACACACCCTTTCTTTTTTTTTTTGGTTTGGTTTTTCGAAACAGGGTTTCTCTGTGTAGCTCTGGCTGTCCTGGAACTCACTTTGTAGACCAGGCTGGCCTCGAACTCAGAAATCCACCTGCCTCTGCCTCCCGAGTGCTGGGATTAAAGGCGTGCGCCACCACACCCGGCTAAAACACACCCTTTCTTAAATGAATGTAACTTGTACCCTGCGGGTTGAGAGTGACAACAATCACTCAAGTCAAATATCTTTGACCATAGCAGGAAATCTGTATCCAAATAATCATGCCTACAATTCATTCCTTGGTGCAGCAGAACTGTCAACTCTTAGCTTATCTACTATGGAGGTAAAGTCCTTTGGGGATGTGAGGGACATTGAAGTACAGCCTGATTACAGTGAACTCCAATGTCTAAAAACTGTTCTTAGTTTAGGTTTGTATCACAGTAGGCACCAAGATTTTAAGCTCTACTAAAAACAAAACAAACAAGCAAACAAAAAGACTTTGAAAAAAATGACCCACATTAAATGTCCATTAAACCATGGACAAGAGATCCAGTCTGAATAACAACAACGATAAAAATGGGGTTGATATCCATCATTCATCTCTCTCTGCTCCTGACTGCAGATGCGACATAACCAGTTACTTCAGGCTCCTGCAGCCTTCGTACCTTCTCTACCATGATGGGCTGGACTCTCACTGTGAAACAAAGTCACCCTTTCCTCCCTTAAGCTCCACTTCCCAGTGTTTTGTCACAGCAACAAGAAAAGTGACTGACACAGGTAATGCCTGGCACCAGGCTTCACATACTGTTTGGTGCACAACCCACTCCACCCCCTCTTCACGTATAGCTTCTCCAGATGAATTTCATAGCCCCCAGATTCTAGCTTAATCTGATGATGAGCTATGTGACTCAAAATTTTAAAACTGCTGGGAAGATGTCTCAGTTAGTCAAGTGTTTACTGTGCAAGCATTTGGCCTCTAGATCAGTCCTCAACACCCATGTAAAACGTCCAGGGAGCAGCATGGATCTGTGATCACAAAAGAAGCAGAAACAGAAGAATGCCCAGGGCTTCTGGCCGGGCAGACTCAACAAGCTGTCAAGCTTTAGGTGGGAAGGAATAGAGGAAGACACGACACATACACATGTAAAAGAAGAAAGTGGGGGTGGGGGAATAAGAGAAAACAGAAACAACTGGCAGGCACTATCCGGGCTCTTGGTTAGCTTGCTTATGCAAATGTGTTTTCTCCCCTCTGCAATGATCCAATATGGTAACAGTCATGAGATCTGGAATAGTAGACAAGGGCTCGAGTTTCATCTCTACTTCTTCTATGCTAATTGTTTAATGTTTCTGAGCCTCAGTCTCTTACTCAAACTGTGTACTGGATCATACTGTTATTAGAATCCAGTGAACACATAGACTACGAACTGCAATGCATTTTTTTATAGAACAGGAATGCCAGTGGCTGACTACTTTGAATTGCATTCCTGACCAGGAATTGCTCTCTTGCTAAGGAGGTTACCTTGTCCAAGGATATGTGTCTTCTTTGAGTCGATCTGTGTTTAAGAACTAAGAGAGAAGTGATGGTAAATATTGATTAGCGGTTTGATGAGATCACCCAGAGACAGGCTTCCAGGGTTATATAGATTAAGTTATATACTGAACAAACCAGTGAGGGATTTATCTGCTTATCAAGGGAGGTGGAAAGACCCAATTTGGACAGGATCATTCTATGAACTCTTGTCTTGAACTGAATAAAGAAGAGAAAGTGAATTGAAGACTCATTGTTCTCTGTTCCAGGATGACAGATACAATGTAACCAGCTACCTTGAGCCTCCCCGTCATCACCCTGGAAAAGGAGTGCATGCTTGAACTGTGAGCCCAAACAAATGTTTTTCTCTCTTAAGTTGCTTCTGTCACAGAAACAGGTAAATCACTAAGACAAGAACTAAATGTTCTGAACCCCTGTTGGTCCATTCAGGGTAACTCTGAAGGGTCCCAAGCTTGAGAACTCCTGTCTGATGAGGTGAGAGGTCTCCTGGACCATTCCACAATTCAACTCCTCCCTTTGCTCTGTCCTGCTTTCTTCACTTTCACATCCTAAGGGAGCCCCTCCATAAAACCTTTTACAGACAAATCTCTGTCTGGGAGTGTTTCCTGGGAAACTCATATGTCAACACTGAATGAGCACCAAAAGAACTGGCCAAAGGATAAGGCTGTCAAGCCAGGTATGGACAGCAGGTTCAGAAAAAGCAAAGCCCAGCTTATCCAATAGGATGACTTCCTGGAAATCTACAAAGGAAGATGGGATTCACAAATGGGAGGAAATGTTCAAATATAAGGAGGAGACTAAAGGAGTCTAGACTCACCAAACAGGAAGCACGTTTGTGGTAATGGTGATGAAATGTTTGGTAATGAACCCTTGCAGACAGGTGTGGGTCATCATCTCAACCACGGACAGTTTCCAAGGTCTGAAGAGCAGCTGCTTGGGACTCGGGCTTTGTCCTGCCCTTGAAAACACACACCAACCTGAAGATTCAGGCTGAAACAGTTGCACAATAAATCCTCAGTGGTCGGTCCCAAACACTCAATTCCCCCTAGGATTCACACCTCATCCTTTCTGTTCTTACAATCACTGCTCTTAATCTCCAGCACGCTGATAAAAAGCCATTTGTTTCCATGGCAATGATACAACATGGCAAGGGAGACATCTACATCCACAAATGTAGATGACTGACATGTAGAGCACAAGCCTTACCCCCACCACAGAGCTTCAGACTTCAAGCATCTCCATGGTGATACTCAAAAACCAGAGTGCGGGTCTTGACTTTGCCCCTGTGGTGGTTTGAGTACTCTTGGCCCATAGGAAGTGCTACTATTAGGAGTTGTGGCCATGGTGAAGTAAGTGTGTCACTGTGGAAGTGGGCTTTGGGGGCTCAAGCTTCACTCAGTGTGGAGGAGACCCTCTTCCTGTCTGCCTGGATGCTGCCATGATAATAATGGACTGAACCTCTGAATCTATAAGCCAGCCCCAATTAAATGCCCTTTGTAAGAGTTGCCTTCATCGTGGTGTCTCTCCACAGCATTAGAATCCTAACTAAGACAGCCCCCAATTCCACCTCCCCCTGTCATTCTTTCATCTTAGTAAGTGACTTTTCCCCATGTCATCCTGAGATCCCATGCATCCTATTTGTGGCTTGTCAGTCACATTAGGAAAATCATCACTCGCTTTTCTCTATCTGCTTTATCACCTGCAGAGAGCCCGGCCCACCCTTACCACACCACATAACAACCATAGCTCTCTGCACGAAGCTTCCTGATCCCACTTTCCCTACATAATCTATTCTTACAGAATCACAGCCTTCCTTTTACTGCAGGTGAACTTCGAATAAAATATGAATTCCCTGCCCTTCTGAAAAACAGCTCAGGAATTCAGGCTACGGCTGACTTGGGTGTGCCCTCCTCTCTGGCCTCGACCTTCTTCGGTGTTCTTCCTGTGACCCTGCTGCCTTGTCACACCCACCCCTTGTAACTTTAACACCTTTAGCTGTGGGTGAACCCTCACACCCTGTGTGTCTGACTCCTTTTTCCAAGCTAGCCTCAACTCAAAGGTCACTTCTGTTAGACATTGCTACTTGCCCAACCTAAAGCAGCCACTTGGCCTCTGAGCCCTCTCCATCATCTCTCTGCTGTTTTCTCCACAGCATTTGCACCAGTCTGAGATTCTCAGCTACTTCATCCAATGTCTTGCTCTTCCCCTGAAATATATGTACTTGTGGGATGCTCCAACCTTGTCTCCCTCATTCAAAACTGTTGCCTAGTGTCTAGATTAATATCTGACACAGAGTGGGAATTTCACAATAATTTCTTGTGTGAATTAACCTTGTCAACCTGTCTTCTTCACATAAGTCTAGAACACAGCTTTTTTTCTTTTAAACATATATCCATCCTCGAGAGGTCTGTAAAAGAGTTCAGAAAGTATATGAATTTAAGGAAAATAATTGGATATTTATTTTCACTAAATTCTAACTTAACCCTAACCACACTAACATTAATGGTATACACTTTAATATCAATATATGTTAGATAGTCTCATACCATATTACATCCTATCAGATACCCTGACCATTATTTTTTTCACTATTACTTCATTATGATAGTTATCATCTTGTTGCCAAATTGATTCATAATGTATTAATTAAATAGTATAGGGCTGGGTGGTAGCTCAGTGGTACAGCACTTGCTTAGAATATACAAGGCTCTGGGTTCAATCCTAACCACCACAAAATGAATAAACAAACAAACAATGAACTGAATTAATATCAGTTAATATCAAGTTAATATATTTATATTGTAACTCCATATATTTTATATTTTAAAAAAACAACCTGAAAAGGAGCCCATAAAACAGATAATCAGAAGTTCCCCATAAAAGATAGAGAGTTGTACTGTCCAACATCATAGCTGCCATATGAGTACCACGTGGTCCCAAGTGTCATTTAAATTTAACTGCAAATGGTTGAAATTAAATTCAAATTTCAGCTCTGTAGAGGCACCAGTCACATTTCAAGTTCTTGAGAGATGCCTGTGGTTAATGGCTGCCATGCCGGATGAGCCCATACAGAGGATGCTCATTATTTAGAAAGCTCGCTGGGTAGGACTATTTGGGCATACAAGGCTTCACGTGTGGTCTGGTTCTTCTCCACCGTGCTTCATCAACACCGCACCCCCAATATCATGACCTGCACAGTCAATCAGTAATACTAGGGGTGAAAGAGGATCAAAGAACCTTTGACACAGCCAAAGCATCAGGCTCACTCCCGTTGTGCAGAGAACTGAGTGTGCCAGGGTAGTGCGGCAATGCAGGTACTCCTTGACTTATCATGGGATGATATTGCAATGAATTCTCCATAAGTTGGAAATGACATAGATAGACAGCCCATGTAAGTCAACACTGCTCTGATCACCCCTAACTTAGCAGCAGTCTTCTGTTGTTTCGTCGGTCTTCCCTTGCATTGCTTGGTGACTGGGATGCAGCTGGCTGAGTCTGGCCTTCAACACTCGAGTATCATATGCTGCTATCCCAGCACAAGATCAAAAGTCAAGGCTGGTGATCTGTTTTGGCACTATCCTAACATTGAAACGTGTAAGCCGAGCCATCCCCAGTTGGAGACCATCACCATCATCTTTCCATCATCCTTGGCTCCCTGTCCTGGCCCAGAGGCCATACCTAAAGACTGAGTGGAGAATTCAGAATAGAACAACTAAAGTCTCAGGTCAATAGATTGAGAGACCCATTCCCTGAACTCATGTGGAAAAAAATATGGCAATGCAGGGCACATTACAGATTCCTTGCTAGCTGAGCCTAGAAAGAAGAGCTGCTAGTTCCTAGAAAGTCCAGAGTCCAAGGATTCAAGATGGGCTTGAGTCCTCAAGGAGGATATTTTGCCCTATTCAAGTCAGGGAAGAACAGATCATAGTATTTCAGAGATACCTCAGCAGAGAGCTTCCCCCACACAGCCTAGGCTAACAGCAGGCCAGCTACTCTACAAATGCCAGCAGGCTTATAGCTATGGGCCACTACAACTCAAGGGGCTCCTCTCTCCCCTAGTGACCAAAGTTCTGGAACCTCCTCATAGACAGACCCTGTCTTGAAGAGGGACAGGAAAGTGTAGTGTCACCTGGAAAAATTGAATCACCTGCAAAGACAGAGCTTACTGGAATAACTCAAGTCCAGTAGCTGCACCAAACTTCAGTCCACTGGCACCTCTGTTAGTCATCAGTGTGGGCGTTAGGAGACATTAAAAGACTCTGGGTCAGTTATAGGAAGTTCTACATTTACTTCTTTTTATACTTGAGTCTGGTGTGAGTAAGCCTGAGACTGTTTTTGTTCTAAAACATGAAGCCTCTTGATTGGTCACCATGACCTAACTAGGTATGGTGCCATATGCCTTTAGTCCCAGCACTTAGGAGGCAGAGGCCAGAAGATGTGTATAGTGAGTTTAAGGCCAGATTTGTCTACATAACAAGTAACAAGTTCTAGGCTCGCCAGAGATACAATGGTAAGACAGTTTCCAAAACAGACGAAGACAGTTCTTCTAAGTCCTTCTCAACGAAAGGGATATATCAACTACTGGACCAGAGTCCCAAGGTCCTTCCCTAAATGCCTTCTTTCATTTCAATGCCAAGGAAGCCCAGGGTCCCTCGTTTTCCAGTCTAACTCATTAGAGCACAGAGACTGCATTTAATCAGTTATATTGAGCACAGAGACTGATTTAATCAGTTAATTTGTATTTCCCTATGTTCTACCTATTCTGGGTTAAAACCCTCCATCCCATTCATAGTCACCAGAAACCTCATCTGCAGTATTCACCGAGTGACTATAGCTCCCACCTACCATTTACCAATTCCCCACAACTTTCATGGTTCATTTGGTTCTAACTATAGGTGTAACTTTAATTTTTTTCAAAGTCTATTTTTAATGATGGTTCTTAAACACATTAACCTCCCTTTTAGCCCATCACCCATCAGAGGTAATGGAAAAGAAAGGGTACAGGAGAAGGAGATCTGTTTAGAAATGGTTCTTTGGAGCAACTCCCGTCTGTGTTGTCTGGAAACTGGCAGTTCAGTTCACAGGTTAGCAGTGGCCGTTCAAGCCACTCACAAACACTTCATGAACACAGCAGCAGTCCAGTTTGGTAGAATCAGGATAGCAAACACGAATCAGCAGCAGTGGTACTACCTAAGAGAGACAGCCAGGCCTCAGCCTTGGCAAAAGTCAGCAGAAAGGACACTGAGGGCATACCAGAAGAAGTTCTCAGCCGTGCCTCTCTCAGCTCAACTACGCAATGGAACACAGAGCAATACATGTGAGTCGTTAGCAAAGAATCCTTCATCATTGTCCTTTCAAGAGCTTGCTTTAGCAAAACATCCTCTCTCCTGTGTCTGCTTCAGCAAAACATTCCTTCACAAGTCTGCCTTAGTCTTTCACCTGTGCCTGCTTCAATGAAACATTCCTTCACATTTGCTTTAGCCAAACACCATCCAACACAATGGACTCTCTGAAGATCCCTTAAGTTCCACTTCACATAGGTCCTTTAAAAGATTCTCTTAGAAGAAAAAAAAATGTATAAGAATCTTGTTCCCTTCCCATTCTCCCCTCAAAGGGTATGGAGGGAGTCTAATGTTTTCCTAAGGAAATGGTGGATTATAGCTGCTTACCAGAAGGCAAGAGTTGAATAGAGAACATAAACATGGCTACAGGCTTAAAGAAGAAGATGGTACGGGCACAGACAGGGAATTCCTGTAGGGGTCTCCTTTAATAACATGGTTCACATGCATTTGTGTAATATTTTATTATGCTTATTTATTTAGATACAAAGTGTGTGCCACACTGCATGAATGGAGGTCAGAGATCAACTTTCAGGGTTCAGTTTTCTCCTTCTACCATGTGGGTTCTGGGGCTTGAACTCAGGTCATCAGGCTTGGAGGCAATGGACCATCTTACCAGCCCAATAATATTTTTGGAGACCAAGTGTCATGTGACCCAGGCTAGTTTGGAACTTTCTGTGTAACTAAGGAGGATGATCTTGAAGTCCTGATCCTGCTGTCTCCACCTCAAGTGCCAGGGCTTCTGTGTGTGTATACACAGCACTGGTTTTTTATGCAGTATTTATGAGGGAACTCAGGGCTTCGTGTACAATAGGCAAACAGTCTACACACTGAGCCACATCTGTCAATTCCATTCATATAATTTTAAGGAACAGTTCTGACTGCCCGCTGCCATTTGCATGTTTTAAAATTTTTAAGGAGCTGTGGCGACTCAAGGCTTGGTCTTGGGGAGACAAAGTAATTAAAGTTTAAGAATAGTTCACAGAATTTCACATGGAAAAATGTCTCCGATGTGGTCATTATGACATGGGTTTGGATATGCCACCTCATTCCATGAGACAGAGTTGGGAGGAAATGACTTAGTCATTTGGGAGGCAGAACCGAATTCCAAGAAAACATAAAACACATGTTTAGGCGAACACCTTTGAAGAAGCCACATTTACCTCGGGCCAAACATCGCGTCCACAATGGGGGGTTATTCACTTCCACTTGAGAGGAGACAGGCAAAATGACTACTTTCAGTCAATGAGGTTCAGATTTTTACATTTTCCTAAGCTTTTTGGCTTTCCTGACTATCCTGGCCAAAACAAAACAAACACTTTAAGGAGAGAGGCTTCTGATTGTTTATTATGACGCGAACCAGACATTAAGGTGCCTCTATGATTCTCATCCCCTGGAATGCACGCCGTGGCAAAAAATCCCCTCCCCTTGCGTGTAGTGAGGCCCTGTGAGTTGCTTTAGAACATGGGAAACATCTGGAATTTCACTCCGTTATGATTCCATGACGTTATGCAAGACGCAGCCTAGAGTCTCTGTCTCTCTAATCACTCTGCGAACTCAGACTTCTACCAGACCTACGCTGAAATGAGACGGAAAACGACAACATACTGGGTGTTGTCACTGAGTGCCGGATGAGACTCAGCCATGGGTGATAGCTTCTTTGCAGCCTCAGAGGACCCGGCTGCAAACAGCACTGAACACTGAATACACTCACCTCAGCCAACCTGTTGTTTTGACCCTGTATTCTTACACTGGGCTCATCTCTCTCTGAAAGTCTGAGAACTCTTGGTCTTGGTTGTTTATACCATCCATGTGTATCATGGCACAAACTCAAGGACACTCTTGCCAGGCCACACCATCAGAGAAAAGCCAACACATGGCCAACAGTGGTTTCTCCTTCGCCACAAATGGAGACAGCCTAAGACACTCAGCGGGAGATGATTGTCAAACCCTTCCTCAGAATGCAACATGGACCAAAACTTGGCTCAAAACGTCTTCTGTCTGATTGCTGATGGTCCTCCATATGGAGGCTTTGGGGGATGTGGGGTGAGGGGGGAGCATGGTTATAATAGGATGTAAGCTCTAATACATGCATACTATTTGACCTAAAATTCCTTTTCTAGAGGCTTATTCAAGAATATAGCTAGATAAGTGTCCCAAAATGTAAAGCCCGGGTATGTGCTCCAGCAATGTTCCTAAGAACAAGAAAGCAGAAACCAGGGTGATTGGATCAGAATTACCAGAGGTTAAATATGTAAATAATTACCAGAGGTTAAATATGTAAATAATATGTAAATATGTAAATAATGTAGAACCACCTAAACAGTCTGTGGATTTATAATTTTTGGTCACAGAATAGTGTGTGCAAAAGTAAAAAGATAGCATACAAGAAAATATGTAAGGTCTTCATATCCAATGTATGTGTGTTTGTTTACATGTGTGTCTAAAATGTAAGTACACAATGTTTTAAATATGAATGAAACCGGATGTGCAACTATTAGTATCTGAGTCACCGTCTCATGTCTTACATGTTGTGTACTTATTTTCTAGCTATAGCTTCTATACTTCTAGAACGTTTGCACGTAAATTTTGAAGTTTTGTGGGTTTATGTTATTGTTATTTCTAAGTGGTAGTGCCCACCTCTAGCTTCTGATCTCCAGGTAGGCTGGGTGTTCTGAATGGACCAGGGAGACCTGTGTTTGTTCCTGGGTGGTGCTGAGGACACCATCCTGGCAGAGAAACTCTGCCTCCCTCCCACTTCCGTCCCTCAGAGAGCTTGCCACACGACTGGGGCACCAGATGCCACTCTCTTTCTGCCCAAGCTCACTCCGTGACTCATACCTTAGCAACCACACTAGTTTCAAAAGATAAGTTTTTACCACAGCGGTGTGTTCATATCAGTCCCCAAATGCTATACAGAAGTCCAACCTGCACCACCCAACCATAGCTCTGTGCTGGATGCTAATGGCACAGATAACTTTGCATGTTTAGGCAGCCAAAGAGTAGAAGGCAGGAAAAATACAAAGAAAGATCATGATTATCACCTATTTAAAAAAAAAAGTCAATATAGCATTTGTTGTGGGTTTTAAGTGTCCATTTAGGAAATAAAATTGGGCTGTTTAATTTGCCTTTTTCCTTCTTCCTTTAGAGTTTTCCTAGAAGTGCTTTAAGAGGAAAAGATGTAGATGGTTTGGGAGAGAAGGTTGGTGTCCACCCTTCAAACTTGTTTCCAAGTTTTCAATGCTTGCTCTCCAGCTGGTGGCACTATCTGGGGAATCCGGGGCAACTTGAGAAGTTGCCAGTGGCTAGTGAAAGCAGTAGAGGTGGACTTTTGAAGGTTGTGGGTTGGTCCTTGGTTCTAGTCACTCTCTGCTCCCTGTCTACCATGATGTGAACAGCAGCCTCATCTGCCACTGCCCCAACTGAGCTGTTCTGGAGTCATGAGGCAAAATAAATCCTTTCTTCCTTTGGTGGTTTCTTTCTTTCTTTCTTTCTTTCTTTCTTTCTTTCTTTCTTTCTTTCTTTCTTTCTTTCTTTCTCTCTCTCTCTTCCTTCCTTCCTTCCTTCCTTCCTTCCTTCCTTCCTCCCTCCCTCCCTTCCTTTCTTTTTTAAATTTATTTACATTTCAAGTGTTATTCCCTTACCCAGTTCCCCACCCCCACCCCACCCCCAGAAACCTCCTATCCCATCTCCCCTCCCCCTGCTTCTATGAGGGCATTCCTCCACCCACCCACCCACTCCTGCCTCCCTGCCCTTGAGTCCCCTACACTGGGACATCTATCAAGCCTTCACAGGACCAAGGACCTCTCCTCCCACTGATGCCTGACGAGGCCATCCTCTGCTACATATGCAGCTGGAGCCATGTGTGCTCCTTGGTTGATGGCTTAGTCTCTGGGAGCTCTGGGTGTCTGGTTGGTTGGTATTGTTGTTCTTCGTATGGGGTTGCAAACCCTTTCAGCTCCTTCAGTCCTTTCTCTAACTCCTCCATTAGGGACTCGGAGCTTAGTGCAATGTTTGGCTGCAAGAGTACAACTCTGTATTTGTAAGGCTCTGGCAGGGCCTCTCAGGAGACAGCTATATCGGGCTCCTTTCAGCAAGCATTTCTTAGCATCCACAATAGTGTCTGTGTTTGGTGACTGTATAAGGGATGAATCCCCAGGTGGGACCGTCTCTGGATGGCCTTTCCTTCAGTCTCTGCTCTGCACTCCTTTGGTGGTTTCTGTCTGGTGTTCCGTCACGGTGATGCAGACGTAACTAATAGAGCTCAGATGAAAAATAGTTGCTCAGCAGAAAGCTGAGAATTTTCACAGATTGAAGGCATCCTACCAGCCAGCTTCTCATCCATGTGGTGGGAATGCAGGACAAGAGAGGATTTCTTCCCCTAAATAACAGGAGGTAGTTTACCCCAGCTGAGACTACTCTACTTGGGAGCCATGGTTTGATGAACAAGATAGATGATGTAAGACTCCTGGGTCAGAGATTCAAGACAGTTCGTTCCTTCCAGCAACAGCAGTGGCCATCACAGTAGCACCTGACAGCTTCTTGCCTTGGCTGCTTTTCTCATCACCATGACAACACACCTGAGACAATAACTTAAGAGAGGAAAGAGCACGCTCTGGCTCACAGTTTCAGAAACATCATTCTGTCATGACAGGAAGGTCATGGTGGGACAGAGCTGTTTGCACTGTGGTGGCTTAGAAGCAAAGAGAAAGGAATGGACCAGAACATGCCATAGACCCCAAGGATTCACACCTGGTGACATAATTCCTCTCCCTGAGCCTCATCTCCAACACTGTACCTTCTGTGTGTGTGTGTGTGTGTGTGTGTGTGTGTGTGTGTGTGTGTGTGTGTGTGTGTGTGTGACCTGTGTGTAGTTCTTCATGTTTGGGAAATCAGAAGAGGGTGTTAGCTCCCCTGGAACTAGAGTAGCTGTAAGCCTCCTGACCTGGGTGCTGGGAATTGAACTCAGGTTCTCTGGAAGAGCAGCAACCATTCTTAACTGTAGAGCCATCTCTCCTGTCCAGTCTTGCATCATCTTTATATACGGCCATCACACTATAAATCAAGGGGTTGGTACATTCGTTAGATCAGGAAACACCCCGAATCACAATCTAATCATCGCTGGAAGCACCGTGACAGGCACAAATGTGCTTAGACAATCCCCTAGGTGTGTCTACGTCTAATCAAGTGAACAATTAAGATTAGCCATCTCTCTCTCTCTCTCCCTCTGCTTCCTATATAGACAAGGTAAGGATAACAGTAACCCTTTACCCACTGGGAACTGTGACAGAAGCAGAACCTGACCTCAGAAGCTGGAGTATTTCACAGGAACAGGAAAATTCTGGCCTCTGTTCTGCAGTGAAAGTCTATGTTTGGCTCCCAATCTGCTCACAAAGATCCTAGAGCAGCGGTTCTCCACCCGTCTAATACAGTTTAATACAGTTCCTCTTGTTGTACAACCCCAAGCGTAAAATTATTTTCATTGCCACTTCATAACTGTAACTTTGCTACTGTTATGAATCATAATATAACTTGTGTTTTCTGATGGTCTTATGCAAACCCTGTGAAAGGGTCTTTCAATGCCAAAGGGGTATCCATCTACCAGTTGAGAACCTCTGTTCTAGAGAAAGCTGGTCAGTATCCCTTTGCACAAAATACACAGAAACTGGAGACCCCGAGAGGACCAGCTCCCCCACACCCTTTGCCAATACATATGGCTGCTCAGAATCCACAACTCAGAATAGAGGAAGTAGTGGGAGACATTCTTTTCTTTCTTTCTTTATTTCTTTCTTTTTTAAGACAGGGTTTCTCTGTGTAGCTTTGTGTTTGATTGCTTGGCCCACAGGGAATGGCACTATTAGAAGGCATGGCATTGTTGGAGTAGGTGTGGCTTTGTTGGAGGAAGTGTGTCACCATGGGGGTAGGCTTTGAGTTCTCCTATGCTCAAGCTATGCCCCATGTGGCATACAGTCTCCTTTTTCTGCCTGGGGATCAAGATGTAGAACTCTCTTTCTCCAGCACCACATCTACCTGGATGCTGCCATGCTTCCTGCTATAATGATAATGGACTGAACCTCTGAAACTGTAAGGCAGCCCCCAATTAAATGCTTTTGTTTATAAGAGTTGCCTTGGTCTTGGTATCTCTTCACAGCAATAAAAACCTAAGACATCAAGTGACCCTTGCCCTTTGCCCTTTGACCTCTCTACAGCTTCTTCAGGAACCCTTGCCTTGTTTGCTCCCTGAGCCAGGCTTGTCCATCTGCCTTTCTTCCCTCGATACCCGGTAAAGCTCACCTGCTCTGAAGCTTATTCTCTTTTGACTCCATCTTCATATCCTTATTTATGCTTACCACATTGATGGTGTGTTCAGAGACCACTGGTATTAACTCAGTTGGTGTTTGTGACAACCCTTAAGGCAGTGCTGTTGTTACTCTGCTCTTCAGAGGAAGATTTGTGTAGATGAGCCTTACTTAGCATCTTTAACGTCTGCTACTGTCATTCTTGTGAGCAGACATGTGACCTGTGGGAGGGGTTGTCTATGTCATGACAATCATGTGAAGGTCAGAGGACAGTGTTAGAGGGTCAGATCCTTCGACTTCTGTGTGTGTGTTCAGGGAAGGGGCTCAGGTTGCTAGATCATGAGGTAAGTGCATTACTTGGTAAGCCTTCTTGCCAGCCTGTGACACTTATTTTAATAAAACACATCTACTTTCATGGGAGTGTAGCTAAAATGTGGAATGATTCTAGAAGTGTTTTTTTGTTTGTTTGTTTGTTTGTTTTTGAGGCTGCATAGGAGAACAGAAACTGAGTTTAGCTACTGCTGTGGTACTCTAATTGTCAGCGTCTCAAGACAATGGGGAACATATTTATCCCCTCCAGGCACCCTCCCTGAATCCCCACATGTGGTCCGGGTACAGGGAGTTTCAAGACCTTGACTCATATTCACTGAGTGACTGGCTGGTTCCTGTCCTAAAGCAGGACCCTATGTACTCACAAGTGTTTCTGCAGCCCCAGGCCCAGGTTCCCTGGGAGGGAGGGAGTGTCAGGTGTGTGTTGCTGACTGAGTGCAGAGGGATGGGTGGATGGATGGACAGGGACCTAGAAGTGAAACTTTAAATAGTTGCGTGAACCTGTGCCGCAAACAGCCAATTTATTTGGATCTTAAATCCACAGGTAAAGCTAAGTGTCAGCATGCCAAAGGAAGTTAACCTAGGCGTGCAACCTAACAGAAGAAAATCAAATTGGATGGATTTTGGAAAAGAGAAATAGACCTGGAATGGAAAACTACAGCAGGGGGATCTGGGAGGAAGAAGAGGATGTGGTCTTTAGGCTATCTCACTAGAAGCTCCCCAGGTCTCTGGGGCAAACTGAAGACACAGTCAAAGGTGATCAGCTGCTGGAAAAGCCAGATGCTCGGTGACAGGAAGTGACAGGAGGTGGAAGTGAGAAGCAGTGGTGATGGCAGTGACTGGCGTCCCCCTGCGTGCGCCACCGTTCCTGGCTATGTTCTCATTGCTTGCTGTTCTGTTTTGTTTTTCTTTATTGATTCATTATAGTTCAACTCCACGAACTAGATTTCATATAATTACATCACCAGTTCAAAGACGATAAAGTCAAGTAATGGAGGTTTTAAGTAACTCCTCCAATGTCAGACATCCTGAAGGAGTCGAAGCTGAGGTCTCAACCTAATCAGTTTGTTCTGTCTGTGCCATCCCCAGCTTCCCTACACTGCCTCCCCTACAGTTTTAATTGCCTCGAGGCAGTCGGCCTGAAAAATAATTTATTTGATCTAGATTTGTTCTGTTTTTGTCACGAGAAAACACCTCCTCCCACTCCTCACAGACTTCATTCCCTCTGAAGTTGCCCAGAGTAAAAATGTTGCAGCCATACCTCTCCATCTTGCTGAGAGCTGACTGAGAAGGGACGGAACCAGAAGAGACCCTTAGAGATGGAAAACAGTTCAGCTGTCCAAAAACTAATCAATGGGGGGGGGGGGAATGAAGAGAATTTCTAGGTTAAAAAATGATTAAGAAGCATTAATTACTAAGCTAATTACTACAGGTCATTAATATAAGCTTGCTTATATTTAAAAAAAAAAAAAAAGGAAAATGAGAGAACATCTACAGAAGAAAGACTAGTTACAAAATGACTGCTGGGTAAAATTCTTGCCACTCATGCATAAGTTCCCAAGCTTGGATTCCCAGGACCCATGTAAGGCTAGACATGGCTCGCCTATAATCCCAGGTCTCCTAAGGCAAGACAGAAATAGTAACATCTCTGGATCTTGTGGGCCAGCTAGCCTGCATATGTATCAGGAAACAGGAGACTTCTGTCTCAAATGAAGTAGAAGCTGAGGACTGACTTGTGAGTCCCCATACTCACACTCACAAACACCATACACGCACACACACACACACACACACACACACACTCACACACACACGAAGAGGGTACTAAAGTCAAGAAATGGTACCTAGTTTTCTCAGGTCTGTGATGGAAACATGTGCAAATGTGCCCCATGTTCTTGGGAGATGCAGGCTGCGTTGCTGAAGTATTCTGGGCTGAAGTGTCTCTGGCACAGGCTTTCAAGTGGTCTAGGGAAAACTGGATTGATAAATTGGAACTTTCAATGTAGAAAAGTGTTAACGATTATTGAGTTTGGGTAGAGACTAACAGATGTGTACCAAAACATCTTTCAGGTTTTCTGGTGTAGCTTTTACGACTTTTGGGAGAGGGATCGAGAGTGAAGAGACCATGATTGGTTACAGATCGTCCAGAGGAGGGCTCGGAACCTGTCCAACCCAAAGGCCTGTGGGGGATGACTTAAGACGCTTAGCCGTGACCACACGGGGTTGGTTGCAGATGCTTTCTCAATAAAACAGAAATACAGACTACAGAACTGGAGGGAAGATGGGACGGGAGACTTGGCAGGCATTCCGATAAAGTCAGCCCTGACAGCTGGAGGGCTAATAAATGCCTGGACTCCTCTGTAGAGTCTAGGAGAGCAGACTTGAGAAGCTGGAACAAGTGTGGTCCTGTGATTTCTCTGGAAACAGCTGGGACCAATCTGTCACATTTGAAACCCTCACTGCACCGCTCACAAGTCATGGGACCTCGGGCAAGTTTCTTCACCTTTCTGACAGTTTCCTCTACTGACAACTCATGGAATTGTACATGGACAGTAGAGAGGGCAGTGGTATGTGTGATGTTCAATGCAAGGGTCGGTCTACAGTGAGCATCCAGCAAAGGTTGGTCTTGCTCTCCTCTCTTAGGGAGAAGGGAGGATAGAGGAAAAGGGCGACTCATTTGCCACCCACGGCCACACGAAAACATCTCAAGCCACATCTCCGGTAACTTTGTTTACAATTACATGTAAGTTCGGGGTTACTTAATTTCTCTCTTTTAAGTAAAATTGGGTGGCCCGGGGTTACCCAAGATGTTAATGAAGTTAAATGGCGAAGGCGATTATGCGGCAACATGGAAAATAAACAATTCAGTCGCTGCCTCAGCATTAGGCTCCCATGATGCTTCATCTTTGCCTGGGTAATTATCTCTCGATGGCAGACTCTTAGCCAGCAGCAAGGGGATAATTCCATTAACATTCCCACCTAAACGCAGTCTTCCGGGCTTTTCAGGGTCCCCGGGCCGCTGGCTACATCACGGGGGCCTCTTATCGTTCTGGAATTAAAACAAGAAAGTAAAAATTATTCACTCACATTAATTCTTCCCACCACCCACCCCCCCCGCCCCCGAGCAAACCTCTGCACAATCTTGACTCATTGCTCCAACTCGTATTGCTGCCAAGAATACTATCTGTAGTAATCCAGTGTGCTCAGTTCATTATGGGTTGGAGGGCCAGAGCATGGAGAGTCACCCGTAAGCGGGTTGCAACTGTCTGAGAATTGAGGAAACGTGCCAGGGTGTGATGTGGCCTTGGGAAGGAGGAAGGAAGAGCCATGGGTTTTAGAAAAACGTAAAATGCCAAGGTTGTGTTCTAGTCATGGAATCCAGGCTCGTATACACTCAGGAGAGCAGAGAGTCGCTGGCTTAATAAACTCGGTGAACAGAGGGAAGACCGTTCACACACCTTGACTCTTGAATAAGCGCTGTCTGCCTCAGGCTTAGTTTCCAGGCAGGCATGTCAAGCAAGGCTCTGAGGCTTCTGAGTTCGGACAGAGAGTGAGAGTCCTTAGCACAGGGATGAGGAGCCTAGAGTTCTCCAGCACTCTCCCAGGCAGGGCTCAGTTAGTGATGGCTGTACTATCCTCTCCCGTCCCTGAACACACAGCCTACTTCACATCACAGATGAGATCCCTTAAACCCACAGAGTGTGAAAAAACACACCTGACGTCCCACATCAAATATGGCGGAAAGAGAACCTGAATGTGTCTTCAATATTTGGAGGCTGACTGTTCTTTGAAAGGAAGGAAGCTGTTTCTTTATCTGTTTTCTCCCACAGAACAAGCTTCGGGTTTTCCAGCAGTGTGAGGACTTATCTCTTAGCAGTGACTGGAGGTTAGGGTGTCTGGAGAACTCTTTTAGTCCAGGATTGACCTCAAGATGACCTTTACCTTCCTTCCCACTATCTATTAACTCATTGAGTCTGGATTCTGGAGAGTGGACTGGCTGAGTGAGTGAGTGAGTGAGTGAATGAATGAATGAATGAATGAATATGATAGCTCCATCTCTCACAAATCTAAATGAACGATAAGCCCTCAGAAGAGGTTTCTTCACATTTAAAAACAATATTTACTTACCAGTTCTGTCAGCAGATTGATCCAGGAAAGAGGTCTGAGAGTTGACTTGAATTAGGTGTGAAGGTTGGTTGGAATTCAATTACCCATGACCCTCCGGTCTTTTCTGCCAGCCCATGATTTATGGAGGCTGGCTAATGAAGGTTGGGAGTCATAACACCGCAATCAGCCTTTCTTTGAAAGATGAAGGCCCAGGAATTATCTAAGGGGCAGTCTCAGGCCTGATGACATTTCTTAGGTTGGAAATATCTTTGTGACTTATCCCAAGTGCAGCCAGGCTCAGACTTGGACACAAATAGCAAGCACAATCAAGCCTCATGAGTCCTCGCTCCTATTTTTCTTCACAATCACTCTGACCCAGTAGCCCTGCCTGACACACATAAATGATCTATGGGCTGTGGGTGGTTAGGGTCCTTGCTCATGGATATTTGGGGCCATCTACTTACTGAAAAGGCCAATGGAAAACCAGAGAATTGTATCAGTTAAAGTAGGAAAGGGATTCAACTTATCACCACCATCTCCTTTATTCTCCAATTTAGATTTTCCTTCTCAGTCTCACCTTAAGGTTTATCTGATCTTGTTACAGCCAGGCTTAATGGCCTTAAGAGTCTTAAGACCCAGCTACATTTTCCCCCCTCACATAACAACATTCTTGAGAGGCGGAGGAGGCTGAGGAGATGGTTGAACACATACATTCCTTGCTGTGCAGCATTAGGATTTGAGTTTAGAGTCCCAGCACCCATGCAAAAGCGAGGTGTGGCTGCACACCTTTGGAATCCCAGCTCTGTTGAAGCAGAGACACCCAGAGATGGGGGTATCCTAGGGCTCGCTAGCCAGACAGCTTAGCTGGATCAGGGAGCTCCAGGATCAGTGTGAGACCTTGTCTCAAAAAATAAGGTAGAGGGCAACTAAGGAAAGCCCCTGACATCAACCTTTGGCCTCCACACACTCCAGAATGAGTACACACACACACACACACACACACACACACACACACAATTTTTTTTTTTGTAGTTAATATCCCAGAAGGCGTCTTAAAACCATGATGATAGTAACAGTTGCACTAATCCCAGCACTTGGGAGCCTGAGACAAGAGGACGCCAAGTTCAAAGCCAGCTGCTTCCATTGGGGGAATCTATATGACAACAAAACAACACACACACACACACACACACACACACACACACACACAGAGTTACTTGCTCATTTGATTGCTGTTCCTGGTGCTGTTTGCACGAAGCACCTGTTCTGGAGTGAGGTGAATCTGGACCCTGACCTCGGCCACCCTTACTTTCAGAGCTCTGAGCAGGTCTGTAGCAGATCCTAATTTGCAAGGCTGGCGAAGGAACAGAGGGTAAGAAGTGATTCCTGCATCTGCCCTTTGCCCCCTCTGAGGTCACGTTGCTTAATGAATCTAGCTGAAAAAAAAAAAGAAAGAAAGAAAAAGAAAAAAAAGAAAGGAAGAAAAAAAACAGCCCACTGTTGGGAGAGTCGTAGCATCCATGTGCCTTCATAACATACCTGTCTCTATACAACAAGCCACTTCCTTCTAATAAAAAAGTCTTAAGACAGGCAACTGGACGTGTGGATCTTCAAGCTTACAGAATGAGCTCGAACTTGAAAGCGATCCAGCCCATAACGACATTTATTATTTTTAGAGCATTACCTAGTCATTTTGATTAATTCTCTTAGAGTACTTTTCCCTGAAGCTCCCCAGGGGGAGGAGGGTGTGTTGGGGGGGGGGTCTAACGAGACTGTAAAAATACAAATTTAACCTCGGTGAGGAGTTGACATGTTTAGAACTGTAACATGGCAAATCATTGTGAAATCTTCTAATGGGTGCCCGTCCCCTGCCAAACAAGCCCAGCACCCAAAGCTCACAAAGAAATCATTGAAAGACACTGGACCGTGTCCAAAAGGCTGGGGCTAAAGTTTCACCTAATCTCCCTCCGGGTCTCTCCTGCCTACTGCTGGCCCCACCCACAGGATCCCGCAGCTGCTCCAGGGCATTTACACCCTCTCACCCCCACAGCAGCAGGAGGAAAACCATTATGAAGCCAGCAGTATAAAAGGGGAAAGATGCGTGGAAGGAGAAGGTGGGAGCTGCCTGTTTTCTGGCAGGGTTGCTATGCTTGGGGTAGGGCCAGGAAGAAGGCCCAAATGGGGCCAGAGGTGACCCTGGTTCACGTTTCCTGGGACATTGCAACTTAGGGTAGAAGTGCCTAGGAGCTGGTAACAAAAGGGGCTAGTTTTTTTTTTTTTTGGGGGGGGGGTGTTTTGTTAAGTTCAATTTGTTTCCAATTCTTTTTATCTTGGCTCTGTCTTGGGCATCTCAGACTCCAGAGCTTTGCAGGCACAGGGTGGGGTAGGGTGGGGCTGAGTGATTCTTTCTTTCTTTTCTCTTAAAGGGATAGGACTAGGGACAACTCTTTGAATGCCTGTGGTTTGCTCAGATGTGATGGCAATCCTTAGTAAAAGACACCGACCAGGCAAGAAAGGGTTCTTCTTTCTCTTTGAAAGTGGCTTTCACAGAGGTGCCCACCAACAAATGCTAAGGGCAGAAAGGATGTTTGCTGGGAGGAATTTGGACCTGTAAGATAGCCCTGACGTTAATCATTATTTCAGCTGGCCAGAGCTGGCCTTGAACTTCTGGACTTGCAAAGTTGAATATGAAGAAATAAATCCAGCCCGGTTGGTTGTAGTAGATGTTTTTAATTCCAGCACTCAGAGGCCGAGGCAGGCTGATCTCTGCAAATTCCAGGGCAGCCAGAGCTACACAAAGAAACTCTGTCTTGAAAAGCCAAAAATAAATACAATACAATACAATACAATACAATACAATACAATACAATACAATACAATACAATACAATAGATCCCTTTTTAAAATGAGCATTGATGTATATGTGAACCTCTTAGAATCTGTTAAAATGTGTCTGGAAAAATATTATGTTTAATATAGAAGCTGTCCAGGTTTGGGAGTCACACATGCCCAGCTGGAATCTCAGCTTCATCATCTCCATCCTCTCCAGCCCTGCGACTGTGGTCCATATCTACACTTCCCTGAGCCTCGGTTGCCCATCTCTAGTGAGGGCAGTCATAGCCTCTGGCTCCCCAAGAGTTCCTTCAGCTGCTCCGGCATCTCAACAGACGCGTATGGCTTGAGCACCCTCTTCCTACCACAGAGGACACGTGTGCTTCAGCCAGCAGGGAACAAAGGAAAAAAGTTCAGCCCTTCCTTGCAGCTTTGTGTGGAGCGAGAGGTAGCTTCAAACACACAGGGCCTAGACAACTTAGGCTCTTTCTCGGGTTTGCTTTAAAAAAAAAAAAAAAATCTTTCCGTAGCCTTCTCTGTGTGATAAGCGCCTCCCTAGAGCGCGAGACAAACGCTAACTCCGCCCATCTTTCACCGGGTGCCTATGAAATGCAGAGTCTGGGGATTCTTGTTTTGCAGGAGAGGAAACAAACACAGCTTATGGTCCAGGGACACCACACAAGGATCTCACCAGTCAAGACTTGAACCCAGGCAACCTAAGCCCTTGTCCTTGTGGGGATTGTGGGCAAGTGTTTATTTGATAAGGGCAACCAAAGGTCTCTCTGTATGAGATACCCAGGCTAGCTCTGCACAGCCTAGACAATATTAATATTGAAGTTGTCAAAGTCTTCACTGATAAACGTTCATAGCCAGAACCTCAGACCAGAGGGACCAGATGAGGTCAGCGGAACAAAGAAGCTGGTTCCCAGCCCTGTGGCTTGCCTCCCATCTCTCCACTCCCACCAGGAGGCGGCTGCAGGCTCTTCTCTGGTTCCCCTTCAGCCCCTTGGCTCCTTTGAGTGTGATTTGCTGATGGTTGCAGCCTGAGTAGGTGGAGGGTGGCAGGAAGGGGAAAACATCGAAGGAGTCAAGGATAAAGGAAACAACTGGCTTTTAAATTCCCGTGGTTCTAAAATCAGTAGCTGGCCACGGCAGACATTGCAAAAGTGGCAGATTCCATCCTGTTTCCCAGACTCTGTCTCCCCATCCACTTTCCAGCTAGGTATGGTCAGGCCTTTTGTCCTGTTCCCCCGCAACCCCATCCCACCTCCGGGGCAGTCCTTCTTGTACACTTCTCTCTTTGAATGTAAGTGCAGTACTTGGTCATGCAGGGGTTAAAGACATATAAAATAATGGTGGTGCAGGGATAAAAACGAAAATATGGCTAAGATCCAATTCAATGTGATAACAGGGATGCAGGGATTCGATACAGATGTGATAACGGGTGCAGAAGCTGCCACGTGTAAACCATGAAGGAAGAGCCAGGAACATCTCAGGCATCAGCTCTGCACTGCTAAGCCGTTGTCCCAGGCGAGTTCAGAGTTTTGCTATTTTCAGCTAAGGATGATCCTATCTTCAATACTCATTATAGAAAAGCCACGAGATACAGGAAAAACAAGATGGAGGGATATCACCTGTGTTCCTATTACCCAGATGTTATTTCAAAATATATTCTTTCCATCTCCCCCTCTTCTAATGTTTTTCAAAAATACAGAACAGAAAGTCCATTGGCAACTGACCCTTTTTAGTGTGCTGTGGCCACCTTTCTGTATCAGTCACATCCATTACCAGGGTTTCTAAGAATTCTTGAACTCCAAGTTGCCAAATAGCTGCTGCTTCCAGTTTTTAACTATTAATAATAATAATCATTCGGTCATGCTTGTAAATTCCTCTTTCTCTGATTATTTCCTTTGGATTAATGTTGAATTGTGTGTGTGTGTGTGTGTGTGTGTGTGTGTGTGTGTGTGCATATACTCAGCAGCTAGAACAGAGCATCTATCACTATTCACCTTATAGCTCTCAGACAGGGTTTCTCCCTAGACCAGAAGCTCACCATTTTAGCTAGACTTGACTGGCCTGTGAGCTCTGGGGAATCTACCCTTCTCTGCCCTCCTGCACTGAGGTTACAGGCATGTACGGCTATGCACAGCTTCTCATGCGAGCACTGGGGATTTGAACTCATATCCTCATGTTTGCAGAACAAGGGTTCTTGCCCATCTCCCCAGTTCTAACAAAGTGTGTATTTTCAGGCTTTACATATTTAAGATAAGGCATCTTCCAGAAAGATCTCATCAGTCTTCTTCACGTCACTATCCACACTTTCGGTTGTCATCTTTGAAGAGATATTCATCAGATCAATAATTAAAATCCTGGAGAAACTGACTTCATAATTGAATTACATAATTTGCCATTTTTCTATAACGTGCGCCCTTTCCAACTTGAGCATGTGCTCACACCAGCTAGGCGCTTAGCTTGTGTCAGCTCTTTCCATACTCACAAACCGCTATCTTTTTGTTTTATATGTAAAGTACATCTTTGCGAGGAGGGGATGAGGTAAGTAACTTGCTTAAGGTCACACAACTAGTCGGTGATCAGACTAGACTTTGTAACTAGATCTGCAGGACTCTAGAGCAGAGATGAAAGAGAAGGGGCAGGGAGGGAAGGAGGGAGGGACAGAGGGACAGAAGGAAGAAAAGAGAGTTCTCAGCTGGAAGTGCTGTGAAGTTCTTTATGTTCCAGGTAAGTTATCCAAGATATCCAATAGCAAAGATTCTCACAAAGTAACTGAAGGATGCAGCTATGGAGTTGTGAGGAGGGGACCATCCAAGTCCAGCCTCTTGTGCACTGCCAACAGATACTCAGGGAGAAATTGTTTTCCTAGGCCTCGAGGGGTACTCTGAAGTTTACCATTGAGAATCCAGTGAGATCTGTAGTCATGGGGACATGGTGGCTACAGACAGTCACAGCCCTTGCCAAACCCCAGGCGAACCTGTGACACTATCACTTCTAGCTCTACCTGCTGTTGGCAACCGCCAACCAGAAGTCAGAAGAAATAAAAGGCTGGGATGCCATCACCCACGGAAGTCTGGGACACACAGAAAGGGGGAGAAGGCTAGTAAGTGAACCTACAGAGGCCATCAGGAGAGTGGAACAGAACCTTCCTGCATCGGCTTCTGACGCACTGTAAACCCAGATGCAGCGTGTTCAAGGCTGCTATCAGGTTAAACACAGCTATAGGTAAAGAGCCCAGAAGAGTTCAGTACACACACACACAATTACATACATACATACATACATACTCACACAAACATATACATACACAAAGACACATACACACACATTCTCACACACATAGACACACACACATTTATATACACAATGTGTTTATAATTGCTTATAATACCTAATGCTGTGAAATCATATTTTACATATTTTAGGGAATGATGACAAGAATATGCATGTTTATTAAAAGAAATACTTTAAGTCTGTGGTTGTTTGGAGGGCCAGATGTGCAGCAGAGAGCATAGAAACTGAACTCTGGACCAGACTACCTGCCTTCTTCCAAAACACCCAAAACAATTCCCAGCCTACGCGGCTGCCAGAAATGTTGGTTCTTGTTAGTATTATTCTTTCTATGCCTGTCAGCACAGAAAGACGTTCTGGAAGAATGTCACCATCTTCCCTCTACAGTGGAAGCCAACACTGGTGTCTCCTGCAGAGACATCTGGCCTTGGCCCCTATTTCATCATTTGCTCTATCTGATTGGATGACACCAATTCAGAGAAAGAAATAAGGAGAGAGAGAGAGAGAGAGAGAGAGAGAGAGAGAGAGAGAGGACAATCCGTGGCATGTGAATCTCATAAGTAGACTGTAAGAGAAACTACAACTCAGAATTAGTGGGGCACAGCCCCTGCTGAAGTCCTATGATGGTGGTAGGTAGAGAGGTAGGTGGGTGATCTGGTTATACAAAGTTTCAACTGCAGAACAGGACCATGTTACCAATTACAACTTTCCTGTCAGCTAAATGCAGAATCTCCCATTCATTCCATAATGGAGAGAGACAGAGCCAGAAACAGACAGACAGAGAGAGAGACACAAGGACTATAGGACATAAAAACATATGCATTGTATCCAATTAGTGAAATATATATTCAACAATATACTCCATCAATTTATGTTCCCTAAAACTTAACACCCTCATACAATTCTGACCTAACACGGTTAACACACACACACACACACACACACACACACACACACACACACACATACACACACTAACAAACAATGTTACAGTTACTTACTTGCTAGAATGAACACAGACTTTCCTGTACAAAAGTCTTAATTTCTCATCAGAACACTGGCTGGAAAAAAAAACAATCTAGAAAAAGAAAATGATATTGAACATAGTCCTTCCGGCCCACTGACTGTTGAAGGTGCTTTATGGGTGGCATCACTGTATTCAATCTTCACTAAGTTTATGTTTTGCCAACAGCTTGCAAGAAGGGGCAGGGAATGTGTTGTGTTACACATGCCCAGGGTATTAGAATTGCCCTAGTATCAACCTGGACTGTATGGTTTCCAGTCATGTGATATCAGCACCGATATGTAGCCTCTCCTGGCCAATAAGGAATAGCCTAGTGCATAGACCCCTGGGGGGGGGGGGGGAAGAATGGTACCAAGAATCACAGCTTCTTTGTGCCTTCCACCATCAGTTATTAGAATTGCTCAAGGAGTCTTAAATCAGCCCTTCCTCCAGGGATTTTGATTTAATTGGCCCAGGGTGTAGCCTGGCCACAGACACAGGATTTTTAAAAGCTCCCTTGGTGAATCTAAAGTGCAGTGGAGGTTAAAAACCACTTGTCTTAATTGAATCAGCCTGTGTCACACAGGAGGCTAGTGAGTATCAGCGAGACTGCTGCCGGTCACACGGAGCAGTTACCAGAACCAGGAATTCTGGGAGTGCCATCACGGTCTGCTGCTGTTAGGAGGGCATCCACAGAAGTGTGAGTGTCTCAGCCCACCAAATGCCTATCAAGTTCCAAAGCATGAGGTTAGAGAGAGGAGGGAAGGTCGGACTGGTGGTTTATGCAAAAAAAAAAAAAAAAAAGGAAACCATGTTGGAGAAACCAGTTCTTCAGCAAGAAAACGGGTTGGGAGACTTAGAGAGATGGCTCAGTGATTATGAGCCCTATTGCTTTTGCAGAGGACCCAGGTTCGGTTCTGAGTACCCATATGGTGTTTGACACCCATCTATAACTCCAGTTCCAGGGGACTCAATGCCTTTTTCTGACTTTCTTATACAAGGATGCATGAGTGAGGGAGAGCCGGATCATCAGTTCACCTGTTGCAGCACTTGGAAGTGTGGGTCCCATGCCTTCACTGGGCAGCACAGTGGAAATGGCCCTGGAGATGTTGGTGCTGGTAAACCTCGTACCCACCCCCAACCCCCAGGGCAAGAGAGCAGGAGAGCTGACCCTGCCTCCTGCCAATTCAGCATTGGATGGTCTAGCTGGAGCAGTTCTGAAGAGCTCACCCTGGTGGTGTGGATAAGGGAGAGTCAGAGCTGACCAGTTCAGCTACCGTCCAGGCCCAGATCTAGGGCTTTGAGTTGGCCTACCCCTAAATGTACATATATTGTAAACTGCTGGGGTGCATGAAAGGGCCGGTCCTGCTGCTCCAAAGCTGCAGGATCTCCATGGCACAGGGCAACGACAGGATAATCTGTTGATGGTGTCACAGAAACCGGAGACATCACACCAGACCAATGACTCATTGCAACGAACATTTGCAAGTAAAGATGTGTGGACAGAGAGATCACTGTGACACATTACAGCTTTCACAATGAGATGTTGTCTTTGTTTTATCTTGGTTTGTTTTTAGGTTTCGGTTATTATGGTTTATTTTCCAGAGGGGGTTGCAAGGGCAGAAGGCAGATCAGAAGGAACGGGGAGATGAATGGGATTGAGGGACTTGATGAGAAATTCATAAAGAATCAATAAAAAGGTTTTCAAAAAAAAGAAAGAAAAAGTCATGAACCTTGGCATCCACGTTATTTATGTATCGTCTCCTGTCTACTTTACAGTCTATGGTTTCTATTGCTAATAGTCAACTGTGGTCTGAAAGCGAAACAAAACGAAACTCCAGAAGTAAGTCATTGATTGGATTTTAAATCAGGGATGGCTCTGCATAGTGGGATGGAATGGTGCTCAGTCTTACTCCATCTCACTTGGAACATACATCTCCCTTTTATATCCAGTATTTCCACACCGTATACATTGCCTGTCAGTTTAGTGTCTACTCTTTTTTTCAAATAGACTGTCTGTGTCATTATGTTTGTTCAAGAGCATGTCTTGTACCTTCAGAGACCAGAAGAGGGCATCACATCTCCAGGAACTGGAGTTACATCTGGTTGTGAGCGGGTGTGTGAATGCTAAGAATTAATCCTCGGAAAGAACAGAGCTGCTCTTAACCATTGAGCAATCTCTCTGCAGCCCTCAAATGACCTTTTTTTGAGAAACAGAGAGACTCTTTTTTTTTTTTTTTTAACTGTGTGATTTATCTATTCATTCACTTGTTCATTCATTCACTTATTTATTTTCTGTTTTTGAATCAGTGTCTCATGTTCCGGGATAGCCTTAACCTTATTGTGAAGCCCAGAATATCCTTGAACTTCTGATCTTTCTGCCTTCATCTTCCTGTGCTGGAATTGCAGGCTTGTGACATCATGGTGGCCTTCTGCTGTGCTGGATAGAACCAAGAGTTTGGTGCATGCTAGACAAAGTCTCTACCAACTACCCTGCATGCCCCACCCATTCTTGTTTTTATTAAGTAAACATTATCCTGGGCATATATGCACTGAGGAAAACAACATTAGAGAGTTGGGTATGTGCATATAATTTAGGAAGTTCATAGAGAATGTTACAATTTTCTTAATTGGACCTATGTCCCTCCTAATAAGTATTTTACTGCAAATCCAGTCCTGTAGGTTTGCTACGTGGGTGGGCTTCACAGCAAGATTGCTAAGAAGGGATGGGACCGGGAGGTCAGCATCTGAGCAGGAAATAAAGGCCGAAGTCTCCCGAGAGAGCAGGTCAGTTCAAGGACCAAGCAATCAGGCGGAAGAAGAACTGCAGCCCTAACTTGAATTTTCCCCTCTGGAAACGGAACCATCAAAACATTTTCAAAGTGTTCTGCAGAAAATGCCAAGTTCATCAGTACACATCCAGCCGCAGCCCCCATGGACCAGCCCCGTGGGCAGGGAGCAGAACCTTTGTGCCGAAATCCTGCTCCTCAGCCAGCTGCCCTTGCACCATCCCGACAAGTCTTCACCTCTCCCTGCCCTCGCCTGTAAAGTGCAGATAACAGGCTAACCTCACAAGGCTGGTATGAGGAATGGCTAATAAAATGTGATAGTGACACACCCAATTTAAATGCAAACGGCTGTAAAACAACCAAACACATATTTAAACATTTCCACTGCTGGTTGGGGGGGTGGGGGGAGTGGGGGGGGCAGGAACAATAGGGCTGTAAGAACAGTGCATTTCTTCTCCTCTATGGTGTCCACACCAGTTAATCAATGAATGTTTATCATTCTGTGCATCAACACTGTGGTAGGCTCTGGGAAGAACGGGGAGAAATCTTTGTGCTTCTAAAATTTGCAGGCAGCCATTCCAAAACGTATAAACACCATTGAGAAAGATTTTAAATCATGATCTCTTTCCCTCTCTTTGTATAATATGTACAGGACTCAGTCTGCATGGGACACTGCGGGCGCTTCAGGAACTCAGGAGACTCATCAGTACCCTGGAAGGACTGCAGGGCTCTCCTCATAGCTGGCTCTGTTCAGCTTTCTCCCATGTGTGCTTCTTTTCTTTTTCCCTTATACCCTCTTTTTCCTAGGTCCATCTATATTGTCTAAATGGAGAGGTTCATGGGCTTTCCTTTTTTTGTTGTTTTTGTTTTTGTTTTTTGTTTTTTGCTTTTTTTGTTTTTGAGGGAGTTTTGTTTGTTTGTTTGTTTGTTTGTTTTTTGAGACAGGGTTTCTCTATGTAGCTCTGGCTGTCCTGAAACTCACTCTGTAGACCAGGCTGGCCTCGAACTCAGAAATCCGCCTGTCTCTACTTTCCAAGTGCTGGGATTAAATGCATGTGCCACCACTGCCCAGCTTGCTTTTCTCCTTTTTAAATGTTAAATAGTATTCTATCACACTCATGCACACACATACAAACACACATACATATGTTCACATATACAAACACATACATGCACACATACACACACAGATACAAACACACACATGCATACACACAAACACATGCACACATACATGCACATATACATGCACATATACACATGCACACACACATACAGACACATATAAACACATACATGTACACACACACACACACACATGCACACATTTTATTTAACCATTCTTCAGAAACAAACATTAAGTTGTTTATATATCTTGGACACTATAAAAAATGCCTCAAAGGACAAAGGAGTACACATGTGCCTTTAAAATACCAATGTCCTGTCCTTTAAACGCATATCCAGAAGTGAGATTGCTGGACCATATTATAGGTTTGTTTGTAATTTTTTTCATGAATGCTTATGTTGTTTTCCATGCTGGCTATAGGAACCTACATTCCCACCATCATTATTCCCTTGTACAGACTTGCCAACATCAGTTACCTTCAAACAACTCTCCACCCTAACAGGAGTGAAGAGGCACTGTCTGTGCTCTTTAGTACCTAGGCTCTTTGATATGATATTCTTTTCCCATCCATTTTGCTTCATATGTCAAACATGCATCTCTTTTTGTGGCTAAGTAGTATTTCTCCATGTGAGTATAGTGCAATTTGTTTATCCATTCATTATATGTAGACATTCAGTTTGTTTCTGGGTTCTGGCTCTTATATAACTATATAATATAATAATATAATTAGAATCGTGTTACAGGTAATAATAAAGTTAATGTAAATGTTCTTGTACATGGCTTTCTGGGGAAACATGCCCTCCATCTCTTGGGTAAACATTTAAGAGAGTAATGGTGGATCAGACTGAGGCATGTTCTTATGTTTTTATGGAACAGACAGAATTGTTATGCAGTGCATGTGGGTCATTGGCCACCCTCTTCGATAATGTACAGCTTTGCCTATACTAGCCCAGGCTCCAATAAAGCCCTCGTTCTCTCTGGAATCTCATGAATCAGGGGTCCACTGCCATACTTCTCTGGCTTTCCTGGCTTACCAGCTCCCACTAGAATGGCTCGTTATACTCTGTCTGCTACATTCAAGGGCTTTCCTGGCCCAAAGTCTCAAACTCCTTCACATTCTTGCTACAAACCAATTTGAATGGCTTAAGAACCACACTATCAAGTTTATCATAGCAACAGCCCCACTTTGGGGTACCCTACTTCCTACATTAGCTATCTGTCTTATCAAGATGAGAAAACACCCTGAGAATGTCAAAGAAGGAAGGCTCTTACTCAAGGGTGTGGTGCACTGTGGTGGAAAAGCCATGGCAGCCAGAGCTTCAGGCTCTCGGTCACTGTTGCATCTGCAGTCAAGAGGAAAGGGGACACACGTGCTCAGATCACGTTTCCCTCTCTCTGCAGACTAGAAACCAATCCATGGAATGAGGCTGCCCATATTTAGGGTGGCTCGTCCCTCCTCAGTTAGTCTAACTTAGGTGATCTCTCATGGGCACAGCCAGTGACTTTTTCCAAGGTGCTCAAGTTAAGACAAAATTAATCACCACGGTGCCTTTAGTGTCCCATGTAAGAAATCCTTGCCTATTTCAAGGTGTTCTCTGTGTCTTGCCTGCGGTTTTATTGGTGCACAGTATGGTAGAGGGTCTTCTGAATCATGCTTTGGAAGGCTAGCCTCTCTCATTCAATTTTATTGGTATCTTTGTCAGAACTAATAGAATGTATGTATGAAGTCAATTTCTGGACCTTGCTGTCTTCCATTGATCTGTTTGTCAATTATTACACCAATACCACACTGGTACAATTATTATAAAACACTATAAGTCTTTATACTTATTATCTATTGCTGTATTACAAGTTACCTAAAGGCTAGCAGTGCAAACCAGCATGGCCTTATCAGCTCACAGCAGTTTGGGGGTTGGGGATCTTAGAACAGTTAAGTTCGGTGGTGTATCTAAGAGTCTCAGAGCAGACTGCAGCCTTGTGAAGGCTGGACCACTACTGGAAGGTTTGCTTCTAAGCTCAGCAGTGTGGCTGCAGGGAGGAGCACTTATCCTTGGCTGGTTATCACGTGAGTCTCATATCCCTTAGCAGATCCTCATAACAGAGAATTTGGCTTTCCTTCCTCTGGACAAATGAAAGAGAGAGAGAGAGAGAGAGAGAGAGAGAGAGAGAGAGAGAGAGAGAACTCATAAAGTCATATAACTTAATCTTTGAAGGAACATTCTGCCACCTCTGCCATACCATATGTCATTGGTAATGCAGAAGGAACCCATATAAAATAGGAAAGAACTACACAAGTTGAAAAATATCAAGAGGTGGGAACGCAAGCCGGGCGTGGTGGCGCACACCTTTAATCCCAGCACTCGGAAGGCAGAGGCAGGCGGATTTCTGAGTTCAAGGCCAGCCTGGTCTACAAAGTGAGTTCCAGGACAGCCAGGGCACACAGAGAAACCCTATCTCGAAAAACCATAAAAAAAAAAAAAAAAAAAAAAAACCAAACCAAAAAACAAACAAACAAACAAACAAAGAAGTGGGAACGCTTGCTTCCAGGTCTTTGGGTAAAAGCAAATGAAGAAGTTGGGCCACACTGGGACCCTTTTGTCAACTGTTTACCAAGGACTGTAAGCCCCGAGATGGGAGTCAACTGATTTACTTTTTCTTCATCGACATCGTTTGGGCCCTCTAGGTCCTTTGTTCTATCACATTTGCTTTAAAAATCATCACATCGATTTGCTTTCTTCAAAATCCCAATGGACTTCGCACTGGGATGGTGGATCAGGTTGAGAAATGCCAAGATTAATAAAGCATCAGGGAAGATATCACGAGGGCCTTGGACTAACGGATGCTTTAACCTACTGACAGGTTTAACATTTGATTAAACTCTTTGAAGGTGGTGGAGGTGGGTGGTGGGACCAAGACCCAGGACCCACCCTAAGACGTCTTTGCAGGTTTCTGACTGTATCCTTCTGTGCTATGAATCTTCTATTGCTTTCTACTCTATTGGTTGGAGGAAGCAGGCCATAGTGTCTGCTTCAACTTTTGGCCCCCAGGATTCTCCAAACCCTCTACTGTCTTGTGTATGTGGTCTACTATCTCTGCACCTTCTTAATCTATCTTCCTCTTCCTCTCTCATGTGTCCTTTCCAGTTTCCTGACTGCTACCTACACACCCCATCAAACACACAAATCTAAAGTCTGCAGGCTGCGGCCATCTCTACCCTGTGTTGTTATCTAGGATCGCATCCCTCTATGTAGGGAAACTACATTCACATATTGAAGGTGATGAAGGCTTATGTTAACGGCTCACTTTCAAACCACTTAGGAAGAATGTTCCTTATGTTAGTCCTATGAAATGGGGTTATTTTGTCTTACTAAGCCATATAGATTGAAAAGCAATGGAATGTTCATAGCATAGAGGGATAGAGTCAGAAACCTGCACAGGCACTTAGGGACCTACCTTAAGGTGGGTTCTGGTTGAAAGCTGGGCTTTGCCTGAATGTCTTAGAATATACTTTTTAAAAATTATATGTATTTTGTATTTTGGATCTCTCTCTTTCTATGTGTGTCAGGTGGTGGGCGGGGGGGGGGGGGAGTCAGATAAGAATTTGTAGACATGCTCTTACCTTTCATCATGTTGGTCCCTGGATTAATCTTAGGTCATTAAGTTTGATGGGAAGTGATTTTACGCCCTGAGACATCATATCCCTGGCTAACATACTTTATATGTGTTTTACCTTTACGGTCACTCAGTTAGATCAGCATCCATCCTATGTATCCAGAACACTCAGGGCATATCATAGAATTGATAAACAGTGTTCTGAACTCGGTACAGGTACTCTCATCTGTGTGATTACATCCTCAGGTCACTGAGAAGATAAACCATGTGCCTGCTTTTAGAAATAAGAGGCTGGGGTTATTAAAGGCATCCCAGGCTCTTTCTCTGAACCACAGTAGACCTAACTCTGGTCCAGTACCTGTCACCCCAGATAGTTACCTAAAACTATACAATAGCTAAGAGTCGAAAATCTCCTTAAAAACTGTAAGCCATTTCCAATCAGAGAGAGCCAGGACCTGCACCTTCCTGCGACACAGTACAAAATGCGCCTTTTAGCAGACCAGGTCCTCACCTGGTGTCAATAGCCTGCTGAGAAGAGATGAATCAATTCAAAGGAAAGGCATCATTTGTAAATCCAGAACCAAATATTCCACTGTCCCGTACATAGCTAGTGTCCGTGTCCTTAACTTTCTATGGCATGCCTCAGCTTTCTTCTAATCACTGTTCTAGGCCCTTGACAACCCCTTTGTCTAATCCTCATTTTGATTTTTATTGTGATGAGATATAACACAAAATGTAGCCCTTCGTCATCCTTTTTTTATGTGCTGTTTCGTTGCATAAGTAAGTACATATTGTACAAGCCACACCAGCATCCATTTCTAGAATTCTTCCATCTTCTCCAGGGGAAACAATGCAGCACACACTAACCTCTCCCCTCCCCCCGCTCCCTGAGCTCCCTAATCTCTGGCAATTACTTTCCATCTCTTGCATTTGACTACCTTGTAGAAGTGGAATCATGACTGTGTGTCCTTTTGTGGTCACGATGATGCATAGCATGTGTTAGACTTCGCATTTTCCCTCTCCCTCTTTCCTCCCACCTCCCTCTCCTTGTTTACTCTGTCCATCCTGCAGACAGGGGCCATGGTTTCAACATGCAGTCCAGATAGCTAGAACTCGCTTTGTAGCTCAAGATGACCCCGAATTCAAGTTCTTCTTGCCTCAGCTTCCTAAGCATTTTCACTGTAGGGCTGGGTCATGATGGCCAGCAATTTTTCTATTTCTTCAAGTATGAATAATATTCTGTTTTGCCTTTATTCAGCTCTTGATAGGCACCTGGGTCACCTCTGCCTTTGGGCTACTGTAAACAATGCTGCTCAAAACATAGGTATGTAAATATGTGTCAGAGTCTTTGTTTGAGGATGGATAGATGGATGGATAGATAGATAGATAGATAGATAGATAGATAGATAGATAGATAGATATTGATATAAATGTAGATACATGTTAGATAAATGATATGATACGATATGATGATATGATACGATATGATATGATATAATGATATGATACAATATGATGATATGATATGATATGATATGATAAGATATGATATGATGATATGATATGATATGATATGATATGATATGATATGATATGATACAGCAGAAATTGAAGTGCCAGGTCCAGTAGCAATTCTACACTTCATTTTTTAGAACCATTTTACACTCTCCTCAGAAAAGCACAAGAGTTCCAAATGTTTGCATCCCCACCAATACTTGTTCTTTTTGAACAAAGCAAACAAACAAACAAACAACAACAACAACAAATGCTGTGAATTTTTCAATGCCACTGTTACAAATTGAGCTGTTTTACTGCCCAAAAGATATGTTGAGGTCCTAACCGCTTGGCCCCTTAATATAGAACCTTAATTGAAAATAGCGTTGTTGTTGCAGATGCTATTAATTAGGTTTAAGTCATTCTGGAGTAGAGAGGGACCCTCATCTAATATGACTGGCACCCCTACCAGAAAACGGCATCTGAAAACGGAGACACACAGGAAGAATGCCTTGTGACAATAAAAGCAGACAGAGGAGCTGAATGGCTGCAGGCCAGGAAACTCCAAGTATCGTCAGCAAACCACCAGTGGTTGGGAAATGACAAGAGGAACCTCACAGAGCTTTCAGAGAGCACGGCCCGGCCCATGCCTTGATTTTTTGCATCTCAGCCTCCAGAACTCTGAGGCAATGCACTCCTGTTGCTTTATTTGTGTCGTATGTGGTATATGTGCGTGCACATGTATGTGCAGTTCTGCATGCCCTTATTTATGCAAATCCAGAGGCCAAAGAAGAAGGTCGAGTCTCTGCTCTCTCACCTCATCTTACTCCCTTGAGACAGGGTCTCTAACTGAACCAGAAACTCCTCATTTCAGAGAGACTTGCTGGCCAGCGAGCTCACAGGATCTGCTTGTCTCTGCCCTGGCATGTGTAGCCATTGCCTGGGTTTTCAGTAGGGGCTGGGGGTTCAAAGTCAGGTCCTTATACTTACAGGACATGTGCTCTTAGCCACAGAGCCATTTTCCCAACCTCTGTGGCATTAAATCGCCCAGTATGGAGGGTTTTGTTACAGCAAAAGGTAGGGAACGAACTCTACCTGACCTTTGAAGCTGATTTGAAGCTATAAGCCCTCTCCTGGTTTTCAGAAAGCCTGCTTCTCATACTCCATCCCCCACCCCACCCCACCCTCGCCTGCTTCCCCAGCTTGTGCTTAACACCTCCATCCAACAAGGATGGAGTGACACCTCGCCCTGACACACACGCTGGCCACTGTCCTAGAGCTGACGAGGTTCGCATCTTTGTTCTCTCTTGAATGTGTGTTTCTTCGGTGTGGCATCTACCTTGTCAGAACATTTAAGCCGGGCGTGGTGGCGCACGCCTTTAATCCCAGCACTGGGGAGGCAGAGGCAGGTGGATTTCTGAGTTCGAGGTCAGCCTGGTCTACAAAGTGAGTTCCAGGACAGCCAGGCTTTACAGAGAAACCCTGTCTCGAAAAACAAAAAACAACAAAAGAACCCTCGTTTCATTAAATGGAAACTGCAGTGTGTTAGAATTATGGAAATGGGTGCTATTATAACCCACATCTTCGCCTAAAACATGATGTGCTACGTTTTCCCGCCTGCTTCGATCAGTATTTATGTGAGCCGAGGTGTGAATGATTCACAGAATCAATGTTCTTAATTTTTATTTCCCTCTTTAGCACTCTAGCTGGCTGTTAACCTGGGGCCAGGGGGCCCCTCCCTTGCAGAATGGAGCCTTCCAAGCTGGTTTTCTAACTGTTAGAAGCAGCAGCAGCAAAATCACTCACGTCGGGGAGGAAGAGGAGGTCCAGCTGTGCAGGGACTGCCTGGATGTCCAGCCAAGGTTCGGATGTCTGTAAGCATCCCCTCCAGACACAACCCACGTGGTGCAGCTGTCTGCGCCGATTCTCAGTGCCAATCTCTCAATGCATTTTCAACGAGCTGATTCTTTTACCCACTACAATCTGAAAGACCCTCGTGTATAGGGTTCTCCATTATATGAACCCCTACCACGTGCGCAGATGTGAAGGCTTCCTGTTGTATCCATCAAAGCAAAATGTTCATATTGCACCTAATTCTATTGCTGTCTGAAGATAAAGATTAATTTACAGTTGTCATGGTGCAGAGGCAATAAGGAAAACAGAAGGCATTTATGCTTAGCAGAAGGACCGGTTGAAACCCTGCATACACCTGAGTAAACAGAAATTCCTAGATTCTGATGGATTTGCCTAGGGTCACACATCTGGGGCAAGAAATCAGGGCCCTGACCCCTGTGCAGGGCTCGCGTCTCTTCAGTGGAACTTGCTGAACACAGAGTGCAGGTGAGACTGAGGGAAGTCATCCAGAGAGATGTTTCTCTGAGAGTGTTTCCCCCGCTCTCAGGGACACACTCTTCCCTTCCATCTCAGATAGGACATCAGATAAGACATCTTCCTCATTTCCAGGACTCAAGCACAAGTTCTAAGCCTACCAGGAAAGCACAGCTTACTCCCAGGCCAGAGTTTCTGCCTAGCTGTCTTTGGGGCTAGTCTGACCTTGTAAAGGGTGCTGGATCCTTTGAAGGCAAACTAACGATTAAAACTGACTTCCTGAACTGAGAAATAATTGTTTTCATATGTGAACATGGCGGGGGAATGTAGGTAGTGACGATGAACAAATGCCGGCCGAAAACAAGATGTGCTCTCTGCCAGAGAATTCTTTCAGGATCCTCTCATATTTTCCGTGCATTTCTGCAGCAAAAGAGCTTGAGGCGAGCTCACTGAAACAGAAGAAATAACACTTAGAAAGTTTGCTAAAATACAACTTGGATCCTCATTTTGTTCATATGCAACACATTCAGGATCCTATGCTCCGGTCTTCCTTCTCCTGGAATCTTCATCATGCTCTTGCAAGGTGTGTGTGTGTGTGTGTGTGTGCGCGCGCGCATGCGAGAGTGCTGCGTGATAAGGTGCCAGGGTCACAAAGAGAAAACTGTCTTGGGGGGCAGAGGTCAAGGTTACAATGAATATTTAATATTTGTGCATGCCTATGTAAATTACATAGTCATTAATGCTTACCTGATGTAGAATCAAAGCTAGTGGCTGGCTTAAATCACTGGAAAATCAGGATTTGCCTTCTCTCTCCTGACAGGATACTAGCTTTGACCTGGAAAGTTATTCACTGCTTTTAAAAGTTGTTAGTAACACATGGCCTTTGTGGTCCATCCCATCTAACACCCTGTGTACTCATAACTGTTGTCTAGGGAGTAATCAGATCAATGTTTTATTTTTTGTTTTTTGTTTTTTTGTTTCTCACTTCTACTATAATAACTTCATAAGGTTCTTCTGTTCTCCATTTCTATAATTCTTACATTGCTGCTTACTTTCAGAAACAAAACACCAAGCAACAACAAAATCAGGATTTGCCTCCTCTCTCCTGACAGGATACTAGCTTTGACCTGGAAAGTTATTCACTGCTTGTAAAAGTTGTTAGTAACACATGGCCTTGAATACACACACAGTCGTGTATTCAAGGAATGTCAGCTAAGTTTCAATTCCAAGTTTAGTCTTAGAGCCGTACAGCCAGTGAGGCTCCAGGACACAGAGGAGTTGCAAGCCAGGGTGACTAGTAAGGACATAGGTCTAAAAAGTGTCTGTCCAATAGAACCCTCTGTGATAATGGTGTGTGCTGCATACAGCTGTGGGGTGATTGATGGCTGCTGTCAGAGGAGAGAATGAATTTTCAATGGAATTTTAACTGCAAAAGCTCTCTGTGTTAGTGACTGCTGAATGTGACAGCGAGGGATATTCAGACTCCAGCTGATTGTGGCTAACCACCTTTACAGGCTTACAGGTCTCTCTCTGGTCTTCTGATTTTCTATAGAAATTTGATTTTTTTTCCCAGTGAGGACATCATTTAAAATACCAAACAAGTCTAAACAAGAGCACCAGTGGTTTTATTTGGGCCAGTTGTCATCTAGTTCTTCAACTTAGGCCCCATCCACTCTCTCCCTTCTGTAGCCCGTTCTCTCTCTCCTGCCAGCATCAGCCATTGGCAACATTTGCATCAGCCCTTCCTCCCAGCCCACAAAGCTGGAACATCCACCGTTCCATTGTTCTAGACTCTGACCTCTGTCTTCAGAATTCTGCCTTGACCTCGCCTCAAGAATCTGCCCTCACGAAGGAGATGACTCCAGTCACCTGCTCTCTTTGTAACTGACCCTTCTCCAGGATCCCCCAAGAAGACCTCTGTACTGGCTGGTTTTTGTGTATCAACTTGACACCAGCTGGAGTTATCACAGAGAAAGGAGCCTCCCTTGAGGAAGTGCCTCCATGAGATCCAGCTGTAAGGCATTTTCTCAATTAGCGATTTTAAGGGTGGGAGGGCCCATTGTGGGTGGTGCCATCCCTAGGCTAATAGTCTTGGGTTCTATAAGAAAGCAAGCTGAGCAAGCCAGGGGGAGCAAGCCAGTAAGTAACATCCCTCCATGGTTTCTGCATCAGCTCCTGCTTCCTGACCTGCTTGGGTTCCAGTCCTCACTTCCTTTGGTGATGAACAGCAATGTGGAAGTGTAAGCTGGATAAATCCTGTCCTCCATAAACTTGCTTCTTGGTTATAATGTTTGTGCAGGAATCCTCACTAAGACAACTCTCTGCTACTCTCCAGGTCACATAGATAAAATCCCTGCACATTTTATAGAATCTTCAGAATGAACATTTGCCTTACGGTTTAGGTTCTCAGAAGGTAAAGAGAATGCCCGTGGCTGGGTTTATTTGTAGAATAGCATTGTATAGACTCTCTAGAATGGCAGTTCTTAACTTGTGGATTGTGATTTCTTTGGGGGTCAATGACCCTTTTAAAGAAGTCACCTAAGACCATCAGAAAACATAGGTATTTATGTTATGATTTATAACAGTAGCAAAATTACAGTTATGAAGTAGCAATGAAATGGAAAATGTTTTTATGGTTGGGGGTCACCACAACATGTGTTTTATTCATTTATTTTTATTGTATTAATTAAATGATCTTAGCCTTAGGAAGGTTGGGAACCACTGCTTTATTTTTTTATTAGATATTTTCTTTATTTACATTTCAAATGTTATCCCCTTTCCTAGTTTCCCCTCCAAAAATCCCCTATCTCCTCCCCTCTCCATCTGCTCCCCAACCCACCCACTCCCATTCCTGGCCCTGGCATTCCCCTATACTAGGGCATAGAACTTTCACAGGACCAAGAACCTCTCCTCCCACTGATGACCGACTAGGCCATCCTCTGCTACCTACATATGCAGCTGGAGCCACAAGTTCCACCATATGTTTTCTTTAATTGGTGGTTTAGTCCCAGGGAGCTCTGGGGGTACTGGTTAGTTCATATTGATTTTCCTCCTATGGGGCTTCAGACCCCTTCAGCTCCTTGGGTCCTTTCTCTAGCTCCTTCATTGGCAACCCTGTGCTTCATCCAATGGATGATTGTGAGCATCCATTTCTGTATTTGCCAGGCACTGGCAGAGCCTCTCAGGAGATAGCTATATAGTCTCCTGTCAGCAGGCTCTTGTTGGCATCTGCCATAGTGTCTGGGTTTGGTGGTTGTTTATGGAATGGATCCCCAAGTGGGGCAGTCTCTAGATGGTTGTTCCTTCAGTCTCTGCTCCGAACTTTATCTCTGTAACACCTTCCATGGGTATTTGGGGGAACCACTGCTTTAGAACATGAGACATAGTGAGAAGTAAACTTTATATCTCAGTTCAGTCCATACATCTTTTATCACCTTTAAAGTAGAGCCTCACAAAGCCATACAACTTTAACTCCTATGCCTTGCTCAGTAGGGTTTTGTTTTCCACATTTAGTTTTCTATTTCTTTCCACGTTGATGTCAAGGTCCATTAATGGAACCCAGTACGAACTCTGGAACCTTGCTACCAGGAGTCCAGCCCATGCTGACCTCCGATCAGTACTAACCAACTACCCAGAACTCCCTTGGCCATTTCCTCTAAGGATTCTCAACCTCCACCTGCCTCTTGCAGACTTCCTTCGGAGTAAATTGGACACCAGAACAAATGTGATCCTCTAATCTTTGTGGAATCTTCATAGTCCCCACTTAAAGATCTTCATTAGAGTCAGAGCGCACTTCATAGGAAATGATTTACATTGGACAAAAAGAGGAACGTTTTTGTTTTTTTTTTTTTCCTTGCCTAGTATAGTTAACTTCCTGTGATTCAAAATCCTTTTCATGGGTAAAGGTCACTTTCTAACTTATTGCGGCATCTGAGTATGTTTGGTTGAAAAGGGTGTGGCTCTCAAAGCATTAATGGGGTTTGCAGACAGATGAAAAACAAAAACAAAAACAAAAAGCCACCAAGCTTAAGACATGCTTAAAAGGGAAATGACAAGAATCACATAGTGCAAAGTGACACAAACACTGCCAGCATCCCCTGAACCATGAAGCCAGCACATCTGATCCCGCCTGAGAGAGAAAAAGACCCCAATGGGGTATCTGAGAAGGGGCACAGCACGTGGCCTTGTGGATGCTTGTGGGTTTGTTTGTTTGTTTGTTTTGTTCGTTTTTTGTTTGTTTGTTTTTGGTTTAAATCAAATCTGTTGTGAACAAAGACAAAATAAATATGATATTTGTCCTAGAGACACTGACTGTCTCTTATGGCCATTTGCCTTTCCTAGTGTAGTGGATAGCAGCTAGGGTATAGGATCTGACCAACGCGATTTATCTGTTCTCCCAACTCCATTCCTGTCATAGGATTGATTGAGTCTGTGTGAGTCCAGAGACACTTAGCTATCGCTGTTTGCTCATCTGTAAAATACAGAGATTGGCACCATTCTCGAAGGTAACTCTGACATGGAATTAACGTGAGGAGATTGCAGAGCAGTCATGTCTCATACACATGTTAAGATCCATGAGAGCACTTATTAAATGAAGTCTAAGTCACGATGAAATCGGCAGTCTTCTGCCCTCCAGTTCAGGGCAGGGGTAATAGAAATCAATCTTTAAAAAGACTGGGTTTCTCTCTTCTCCATCTTTCCTTTGGGGGCAACCAGCCCTTGCCTTTCAGGTTGAGTGGCACAGGGCTAAGAAAGGGCCCCACTGCTCAGGACTTGGTGGGGAGTTTTTCCAGCTTCTCACTGCAAAATGCAGGTCTTCCTGCCTTTCCAAGAGGAACCCTCAAGAGAAACAGGGCTGTTCTGTTGGAAGAAATGCTAAAGCAAAGAACCCTACATGCAGTCAGATTCCAGGGGTGCGCTACTTGCTGATATAAAGGCCAAGAGTCAAAAACCGGAAGTAGAAACGCTAAATGAAAACAAACCATCTGGGCGGAGCTACCGAGGGAGCGAAGAAGGTTCAGCAAATGTCTAAGACCCTCAATGGCAGCTGCTCAGGCTCCGTGAGCAAGGCAGGCAGCAGACAATTGTGAAGCCTGTGAAAGTTTCTGCTCCCCAAGTTGGTGTGTGTGTGGGAAAGTGCTGAGGTAGCAGATCAGATCCTTAAAGATCCATGCAAAAATCTAAAATAATAACAAATAAAAGGTTGCTTGCTCATCTGGACATAGATCTGATGTCCAGGGAGATAACGCACGGATGCCATGTCTGTGAAAAATAACCAACCGCTGAAAAGGAAGCCAAAGGTGGGAATCTCACTTCCTGGACTGGGGTAGAGAAGGGGAATGTGTGAGATACACAAACCAGAGCTGCTGCTGATACCCCAAGGACAGACAGACACTGCCGGAGGACCACCCAGTATCCGCTCAGAAGAAAGGGGGTCGGATAAGCTAAACCCAGCTCCCTGGGAATATCAGCATACCAGTCTAAGTTTGAGGAAGAACAGTTAAAAGCCATATGGTCAAAATGTCTTTCTTTAAAACTGGCTGGATGAAACCTGCACAAATGAATGGTTATATGTGTGCAAAAGTCAATTGAAGGGGTTAAAAATAAAAACAAAGGCCTGTAAGTATGGTCTCAGTTAATCAACTAAGTAATGTATCTCATATTCATTCTCTCTCTCTCTCTCTCTCTCTCTCTCTCTCTCTCTCTCTCTCTCTCCTTTATTCTCCATGTGTAACCTGGACTGTCCTTGAACTCATAGTCTTTCTCCCAAGTGCTGGTAATATGCTTAGCTACATGGGTCTCCTCTAAAATAAAAAGGGAAGGTCTAGAAAGATGGCTCAGCAGTTAAGAGCTGCTGACTGCTTTTCCCAAGAACCTAGGTTCAGTGCCCAGCACCTACACTGACACTAACAACCATCTAACTCCAGTCCTAGAGGATCTCAGGACTTGAACTCCATGGGCACTCTGCATATGCACAGACATCCATGCACGCATACATACACACATTAAATAGAGATAAACAAATCTCTGGAAAAAAATAGAAGTTAAAATGGGAATCTGGGGTTTAATGAAGAGCACATTTATTCTTAGTTTCCTGGAACTCTGAATCTAGACATATTATATGGGAGTATATGTATCCTTGTGTATATGCATATATCACACACATATGTTTAACATGTATGGTTTCTATCTATGCATATTTTAGAACGTTCTCCATTCCTATCACTTAGCTCCACATACATACACACCCTGAAGCTCTTAACAAATGAGACCCAGCAGGGAAAATGTCAACGGTAGTAACCGACTCTACACATTAACCTTGACAATAAGCCTCACCCTGAACAAGGAATTATCTACAGACTTAAGCCTCCATTCTTGTTCCTCGAGATCACTGGCTCAATCACAAGAACAGGCCTGAGAGTGAACAGGGGCTCTGAGTTTCGGCTGTGAACATCATGGCTTATGGGAAGCAGTAACGTCAGCTACCACTTTGTGTGGAGGCAGGGGAAAGCTGAAGCCCTGACCAGATGGCCAAACTCTTCTCCTTCACATCTCACGGGTGCAGCCCCCACTGGCATGCAGCAGTGTGGGGCACAGACAGATGGCCACAGGTGACCTCTGACCTTTCAAGGTCAACCCTGTCCTGCCGCAGCTCTGGAGGGAGAGGAGGTTGGCTCTCAAGCCCACCACTTCTGGCTTGCTTTTCGTTTCTGTTTTCCCCCTTTTCCTCCTGGGTCTACACACATCTCACCCACCACTCCTTCCAGCTTCTTTTGCGTGTCTGTTTCCATTTTCTAGTCTCACCCCATCTTCCTTCCTCAGCAGCTTCAGGATCACCTCTGTACTTGCTCCTTCCCAGTTCCCCCTTGTCTCTGTCTGTTGTTCTTCCTCTCTTTGGGGCCCCTTCCCAGACACTTCTCCTCCCAAATGCAGCTTGTGTAGTTTCAGAATCACTCAGGTTAGCAAGGGCAGATAGGAACAATAGACAGTGGTTTTGGGGTGTTGTTGTTGTTGTTTTGTTGTTTATTTGTGCTGGGGCAGTGTGTGTGTGTGTGTGTGTGTGTGTGTGTGTGTGTGTGTGTGTGTGTGTGTGTGTGTATGATGGGAGTGTGAGAGCTTCTAGACATTGATGGGTGACTACTAAGAGGCAGTATTCTAGTCCATTTTCTGCTCTTATGACTGAGTGCCACAGAATAGATGTGTGTGTGTGTGTGTGTGTGTGTGTGTGTGTGTGTGTGCATGTGTGGGTGTGAGACTGGGGTTCCAAGGTGGATCTCAGGAACCTTCCTCAATCCCTCTCCAGCCGATTGGCACATGGCTCTCAACTGAACCCAACGCTTACCCATAGGACTAGTCTCACTAGCTAGCTAGCTTCACGGCTCCCCTCTCCTTATTCCAAAAGCTGGAATTCCAATGGAGCCACTCCCCTCACGCCCTACTCCGCATTTGTGTAGGTTCAGGGGATCTGAACTCTGGTCGTTCTGCTTGAGTGACAAACACTAATTAATGAGCCATCGCCATCCTAACCCCATCCCCCTCTTTTTAGGCAGCCTCTCATTGGCCCCAGCGCTCAATAATTAGACTAGGCTGTCTTGCCAGTAGGCCCCAGGGGTCTATTCCCTTCTCCATCCCCGGCACTGTGGTTACCCTCATAGCCACCATGCCTGGCTTTTTTCACCCGGTGTCGGAGGTCTTCAAATTTGCAAAGCAAGCATGTTACCAACTGCACCAGCTCCCCAGCTCCCAGGGTTGGCGGTTTTGGATGAGCAAAGCTTTATCTAGCTCAAGATACTGGGAGCTGATTGCTGCAAAGCGAGAGCCTTCTTGTTAAGGAGGATGCTACAGGGATCCATACCGTGCTAGGAAGACATGAAAGACAGAGACCTGATACAGCGGAGCTAGAGATGAGTCATTAACCCATCACCGCACACATGCTTAATCCAGCCATCAGGCAAGGTCCGACCTAGTCACCCTCTAAAGGTTTATAGGTTCTGGAAATTAAGAGGTAGCCATCTTTTTCAGAGAACAGGAGGCCATGCTTCCCCCTATTCCATGGAAATCTTTTCGGGTTATTTTTTTTTTAAGCCACCAGGGAAAATAAGTAAAGCGTTAGGTAGAAGAAGAAAAGTCTAAGCTGGAATATCTGTATATTTTTTAAAGATTTATTTGTTGTTTTTATGTCTTTGTTTTGCATATCTGTGGTATATTTATACATGCATGCAGGTGCCCATGGAGGCCAGAAGAGTTAGATTCCCTCAGGGCTGGACTTATAGATGATTGTGAGCCCCACTGAACTCTCTCCAGTTCCAATGTATTTGTAGCAGCAGAGAAAAATATAATTTTTAGTAATATGGAAGAAAGGGTCCCTAAGCATGTTCCTGCAATGTGGCTGAAGCAGTACTTAGGAAAACACAGAGACCACACGCATCAGCATCACAGGACCCAGGCCTGGCCCTAACCTGCTCATGCGTATATCAACCCGGACACGGCCCTATTCAGGAAACAGTGGTTCAACGGAAACCCGACTGGTTAGCATTCTCTAGAGACCATAGTGCCTACATAATGACTGGGTCTCCACCAGACAGAACTGAGTTCACATTGCACTTCATGCGTTCATTACCAATTGACTACATAGCATCAGTCTATAAGCATCAGTCCTTGAGTAGGATAATTTGACGCACAAAGTGCTAATCAAGGCGGCAGGCGGAGTGCTTCACAAGTAGCTGCTGCCCGCGTTCACTTCCCTCACCTTCGTCGTTACTCTTAGAGTTACTAGTATGATCCCTGGATAACCATCATCAGAGCTTTTAATACATGTCATTCACACCTCACAAGTTACCTGAGTAATTTTCAATTTGAAATATCAAAAGGCGGAAAGACATGCCATGGCTAGTTCTAGTTCCTGTTAACAGTAACCTTGTCAACAAGAAAACACAAGTGAAGACACTATAGAGGACTGGATGCTAGTCAGGAACTCCGGCAGCTCTGACCTCATCATTAGATTTCCATCGGACCAATTGATACTCTTATGAAAAAAAAAAGCCACTCTTCTTTCTAGTGCGATGCCATTTATTATAGTAGATATTATCCAAGACTGATTACTTACCCTTATATTTAAATTCAAGTCCTCAGCTACACTAACTGCCTTTCAGGTACAAAAGAGCAGCAGTGTGGCTAGCGGTTGCCATATTGGATGTGTAGATTAGAACATCTCCATCATCACAGAATGTTCTATCAGATACTACACACATATAGCCTATGTAAGTAAATCATTAAGTATAATATAATTTACCATAAACTAGACACTGGTAGACATAGGTTCGAGAAGCATCTGGAAGTTTTGCCTCTCCTTTCATTTCAATTAGATGTTTTTATTCGTCCTTATGAGTCTGTTAGGGGTATTCACAGTTTTGTGTGTACTTGAATCCTATAGATAGGCATATATAACAAACACCTACCCCTCTAGGGTAATGTAGGGGTGATGTTAACAAATACAGGAAGCAAATATAAGTAATGAAATGCTTTCCTAATTAATCTTGACTTTAACAATTCTTATTGCCACGCACAGATAAAATATATTTTATATTGCAACCTAACACAAGCAGCTACAAACATAGCTGAAAAAAAATCATACAATAACCCTGACCACCTTGTATATGCATTGCATTCTGATTGTTTTCTGTAAGAATTTTCTATTTTCCCTTGCTTCCTTTTCTCTTCTTTCTTTTTTCCTCCTTCTCTCTTCCTTCTTCTAGTGCTGATTTTCCAAAACCCTGGAGTTTTGAGTTTTGAGGTTGCTTGTTTGTTTTTTTGTTTGTTTGTCTTGGGGGGGGGGTTGTTTTGCTTTGCTTTGCTTTGTTTTGTCGCACAGAGGGGATTAGCCATAGTTTGAATAGCACTTAGCAGCAGCCCAGGGTGATGAGACAGGTAATCCCAACTGTCAACTTGATGAGATGTGGAATCAGCTGGGACACCAGCCTCAGAGCATGCTTGTAGATTATCTCGATCAGATTAAATTGGGGTAGGAGGGCCTGCCTACAGTGGGTGGCACCATTCCCTGGGCTAGGATTCTGGACTGAATGAGTAAAAGGGAGAGAGTAGTCTGAGCAAAAGCCTTCCCTACTTCCTGACTTTAGATGAGACGTGACCAGATACTTCAAACCCTGCCCCCTTGGCATTCCAGCCATGACAGATTTGTACCCTGAAACTGCAGGCACAATAACCCATATTTTCCTTAGGTGTCTTTTGTCAAGGTATTTCACAACACCACTAGTAAAAGTAAAGAAAATGGCAAATTCAACTGTTTATAGTGAGTGGGCAAGCAGATGAAGGAGCTGTGTGGGCTAAGAGAAGATGGAGAGACCATGGCCTTTGAAAGAGAACAGGGGTTCCTGCTGGTGAACTTCTAATCACAGAAGAAACATTAAGCATGAAACACTCTCGTTCTTTGAAGAGTGGCAAAAAAAATTCTTAAAAACCGTGAGCATCGCCACTTGCCAGTCAATGCCAACAATTCTCTCAGCTGACATTGGTCTGATTAAGAGTTAATTTTCAACTTTTAGTTGTTAAACAAGAGAAAGGTTCTTTTTTTTTTCTATTAAAAAAAAAAAAAAACGAGTGAGAATCTTTCCCAAATTAATAAGGCACAATCCTCCCCTTTCTTCTCATGACTCAATAGGGAAGAAAGGAGACTCCTAAGCTGAAGGAGGAGCACATATGAACATGGATATTTCTCCTAGAATAAGTCAGTGAGGGGAAGATGAGGTTGGTCATGCCAATAACATTCCAAACCAGTGGCTTCACCTCTGTCTCATTAGAAAAGCCATGCTGTCAGCAGGTGTCTTGCAGCAGCCTCTCGGGAGTGGCCCCTGGCCTTTTCTCCTTGAAGAGTCTCATGCTTCACTAAACCAACCAGATGTCCAGGAGTGGAGCCGCCAGAGTACAAAGGTCCATCAATCACGTTGAGGCACCCTTCAATTCCAATGATGAGTCCCAGCGGCTGTGCAGTTTAAAAGGTGTCAGCTTTGTGTATGAGACCTCTGGTTTTTGCCTCAATCATGTAAAATCATAAATATTCAAACACGTTTAAAGATAGATTTTTGAACTCTGAAATAACTTAAGGTTTGTGGGGTTAATAGAAAAATTGCAGAGTTCTTACATCTTTCGACCCAGGTTCTCCGATGTTGGCATATCACATAGTCAAGGTACATGTGGGAAAACTTGAGGCAGTCTTACTGCCACATAAGTCTTTTCTGAGATGCTTTGTTTGAATTTTACTGATTTTTTTTCAATAATGTTCCCTTTAGGTCTAGAATGCAGGGTAGCTTCCACATTGCATTTTATTTATTTTTAAAACCTACATCAAAAGGCCATTTTACATGGTTTGACCTTAATACCTTAAGAATAAAACTAGCAACTAAAGAAGGTAAATCACATTATAATGGGTTCCATTAAGTTCTAGGGAAGCAACTGTGTTGAGGAATCCCTCATTGGCATGCATTTATGTGTGGTAATTAATATCATCTAAACTCTAGAGATCACCATACGTTTTTGGCATCTGTTCATCTCCTAGCAGTGTGAAGTATGAGGTAAGTGCATAGGATACATAGGCTGCACAGCTACTATTTGACCATAAACAAGAATAAAGAACCAAGAAATTCAAAGAGAGGCAGAACAGCTAGCTACTTCCTGCTCAGACATCTCTATTTGATCAATTTCATTATCTATCTAAAATAAATAACACCTTGAAATACCACTGTTTACAGTAGTTTGCTAGGTCTACTGTGGCAAAGTACCACACACAGGTGGTTCTTAGTAGAAATTCATTGTGTCATAGCCCGATTGACTGGGAATCTGAGACATTACCTTAGTTTGGTTTCTTCTGATGCCTCGCTCTTTGGCTCATAGATGTCTCCCTTCTTGTATTCTTATACTGTCCTTGGTCTGTACAGGTTTATGCCCTGCCTGCTGTCTCTCATTAAGGAGACTAACTGGGTGAAACCCACCTAAATGAGCTCTTTAACTTCAGCGGTGGTTCTGATGCTAAGGTCCTATTCCTCAGTTGGTTCTTGACCTATCAGTAAAGATGCCAAGTGCCAATTGTTGGATGGAAGGAGTAGGCAGGACTTCCAGGTCCCCATAGGCAAATGGGTAGACATGAGGAGAAGAGAGGAAGAGTTTGCCATGCTTGGAAGGGAGAAAATCCAACCAGACATGTGAGATCTCAGGCAGGGTGGCCACAGGCTACTTCTTCTACAGGCAGAAGGTTGGGGATGTTGAGCTGGGACTGAAGCTGGCTGAGCTTCTGAGGTTGAGCACAGATTTATAGTGCTGAGCTGGGAGTTCTGGGAAGGGCACACTAGCCAAGGTAGACTGGGGCCTCTCTGCAATTGAACCAATAAGGCAAGTTGAAATTGAGCAATATGTGTGTCTGTTTTTCATCCGTGGATCCAATATGATCTGGGTGGAGGCTGGTAGTGTTGTCTCTTCCTAAAGCTTAGGCAGGGTAGCAAAAGCTACACACAGCATTTAACTCACTCACCTTTTCAAAAAAATGTTAATTACATTTATTTACTTTTTTTTTTTTTTCTTGTACGGAGGTAAGAGGCCATTTTTGGGAACTCAGTCAGTTCTCTACTTCCACAGTTCTCTACTTCTGTGTCTCCATTTTAAAGAATCTGTCTTCAAATAAAGTTCCTACTTTAAAAGTCATTGCATACTTGATGGAGGTGGCGCATGTCTTTAATTGTAGCACTTGGAAGCCCGAGGCAGGTGGATCTCTTGAGTTCGTGCCATCATGGTCTCAGATCAAGTTCCAGGACAGCTAGAGCTACACAGAGAAACCCTACCTGAAAAAAAGAAAGAAAGAAAGAAAGAAAGAAAGAAAGAAAGAAAGAAAGAAAGAAAGAAAGAAAGAAAGAAAAAGTGTTGGAAGCTTTGAAGTAAAAACAAGAAGTAAAATCAAGAATAAAAAGGAAAAATCAGAAGTTCCCTGAATCAGATTATCACATCATTCATAGTCTCAACCTGCTGTCTTTTGGGGCTACCTTTCAATTACTCATTTGTGTGTCTAGACCTATGCTAGGTACCTGTGAGGGCTAAAGTTATATCTCAAGTTTTAATTAATTTGCTTAAGAGATCTATTGTAAAAGTATCTTTTATTCACCTGATATAATAATCATCTCAGAGGCTTCTCCTCTATCTGTTAATCTAGGTCTAGTCCTGGTAGCTTCTGGTCTCCATACAATCTAATCTAGGCCTAGAGTGTTTTCAGTCTCTGTGACTTGTTGCTGAATGAGTTCACCCCTTCCTAGTTCCTTCTGAACTCTGGCTGGCTGGTTCAACTCAATTATTCTGGCTCAAACTCCTCTGATCCGACTGATTCAATCTGGCTTCTGTCAACTCAGTGTTGTTCTGCTTGGCCTCAAACTAACTCTGGCAATCTGTTCTGGTCTTCCAGCTCTTTCTCATTCTCTGGCTTCTTCTATCTTCACCTGTGTTTAGCTTGTTTTCTCTCTACAACCTGTCTCTGTACAAGAGTAAAACTACCCTATCTCCCTTTCTCTCTCTCTTTAGCCTCTCTTTTCCCTCTGTGCATGTAAGAGTTGAGAAATTCTATTCTTGACTCACCGCTTTGTCTGCCTCTCAATTAGACATCACTTTCAGACATGGGTGCTTCCTTCTACGAACTAACTTTGCCTTCACTGTTTGGGATTAAAGATGTATATTAAGAGAGTGTCTCTATTCCAGCCAGAGGGAGTAAAGGTGTGTGCTAAGGCTGAGCCACACCACAAATAGAAACAGGTTTTTCCAGTAAACAATACAATCTTGGGTTCATAGTGTGATCAAATATCCCTACAACAATCTAAAGAAACAAAAATGTCTCTAACCTGTAAGGCCTACTTGGCCAAGGACAGATAACTTCCTAGATACTAGGGGCTATAAGATGACAATATATTCTCATGGCTTGAAAATATAACAAGCCATGCATTTTCACTTCTATAAACAAGGTTGGCTGCTCCAACTGCACAGGCTATGTTTGATCACATGAAGGCAGGAATAGCATAGGCAGGAAGTAGGTCAGGGTATATGCTTGCCCCTACTTGGACTAAGGCAGGAAGTACATAGCCTTGTGGGTTTGCCTTTATAAGCACCTGACTAACTTGTTGCCATTCTCTAGAAATCCTGGCCATTGTCCATAGTCCTGGCCAATATTTAATAAAGTTTGCTTCAAATTTGTGGTAGTAATATTACTCTAATCTAGAGCTGCCTCCCTCTGCATCTCCCACAATCACACTGAATATCAGACCTCTCATCACCTTGGGATGACCCAAAAAGTTTCTCAGAGTTACCTTTTCCACATTTTGTGCCTGGTGGGACAGAGAGAGATATCGCCCCAACAACATATAGAATCGACATGCATCCATGATTGTGCATGAGGCTGTCAGGGGCCAGAGAGCAGCCTATCTGCCTTTTGATCTATAAAATTCATTGTTTCTAAGAAGATAAGTCTTGAAGCACAGTTCACTCCCATATGTGGTGGTGGTGGTAGGTGTGTGTACACCAGCACACATCAGAGATCATAATTTCACAAAGCTTACCTACGAGGTTACAATCTTCATTTGGAGGCTGTCGAGAATGAAAACAATCACTGGACCTAGAAGAAATGTTAGATTATGAACAGAAGGAGGGCGCCAAGGGCATCTGAAGAGGGGCCATCAGAGCAAAACATGGAGATAAAAGGGCAGCAGGAGAGGGGCGCTGCAATTAAAGGGGAAGAAGCCAGGACAGAAGTAGACCCTGGCAGAGATGTTGAGGACAGGAGGAAAGTGGGCTGCCCAAAATGGGGAAGCCAGCCAGACTTTCACTTGTGGGCTGGCCAGGCTGTCCTTAGTTTAGAATTATCAGGCACCTGAATCAACAAGGTCAAGAATGTGACCTGAAGGATGGATGGATATTTGTTCAGGAAACCACACGCTGAGACAAAGGCTCCAAGAGTTAAACTGGGGCACTTACCTTTACTGACTGCAGAATTATACAAGAATTCAAGCCACTGTTACAGGAGTAGGGAAGATGTTTCTGTAAATGTACTGATGGAGATGGGCAGGAGTGGGAATGTGATGGGAGAAGGCACCCCCCCACACACACTCATTTCTCAGTGTGGAGAGCTCAGAGGGCAGGGAAGGCATGCAAGGGGCAGGCCGGGCCTCAGCCTCTCTGCAGCCCAGCCAGCGCCCCGCCCATCAGGGCATCCGGATTCCAGGCCTCTAACACAAAAGTCCCCTCCCCCACTTGTCAGCTTTCCTGTTGCCTGGATTGTGTGGCCCGGCCCTTTGATCAAACCCGGGCATTATGTAAAGACAACTGCTTTAAATATCAACGTTTTTTTGGAGTCAGTTTGGCGCTCGGTCCCCTTAGTGTTCTCTGTCAGAAGAATTATGCCTTCCCTCTAAAGATTTGTGCTCTTCCCTTGAAGAGGCTGAGCCTCTAGCCGGACTGTTCCAGTTTCAGAAAGTGCTGTTCGGAAGATGGGCTTGGTGGGTGAATCTTGACCATAATCTCTAGCTCATTGTGGTTGTGGCTTTCTGCGGTGTTTTGCATATTCCCACGATGAAAGGGAATTTACCACTGGCCACTGTGAAGCTCTATAAATGTGTCCTTGAAAGAATGAGGGGACTCAGAACCAGGACTTCAGTCACTCAATCCATGAGTCAGTCAGCCTGACTCAGGCTGAGTCTCCTTTAACAACAATAACAACAACAAAGTCAGAAATTTGAACCCAGCTATGGTGGGGCACATCTGCAAACCCAGCATTCAGGTCCCAGAAGCAGGAGGATCATTGAGTTTGAAACCAGTTTTGAGACGCATAATGAGTGCCTGGGCTACAAATGTAGACCCGCCTCATTCCCTGTGTCTAGAGAGTAGGGGCATCAAGATGAACTCTGAAAGAGCACTGCTGTGCATAGACTGGAGACCTCTCCCTACCAGGGTTACCTGTGACACAATAGACCAACGCCTCCACAATATCTCCCAGAGGACAGGGTGCCGTGTAAAATTAACCTATAAAGACCAAGAACAAGTGCGGCACCTTTGAACATCTGTCTGCATCTGTCTTTCTAGCTCACTTGCTCATTCTATCCTTGGAGGTGGTGGCTATGTTTTGTCTTTCTTTCTTTCTTTCTTTCTTTCTTTCTTTCTTTCTTTCTTTCTTTCTTTCTTTCTTTCTTCCTTCCTTCCTTCCTTCCTTCCTTCCTTTCTTTCTTTCTTCCTTTCTTTCCTGCCTCTATTTCCCTTGATACGTCCCTGGTCCAGGGCATCGTTTTGGCACACAGGAAACTCAAAATGTGAGTGAGAGCTCTCTGGACTCTGATTCACATGCTCTATAGTATTAGGAAGAAAAATAATAATAACATTTTAAATTTGACAAGCTCTATATCAGATTTTTTTTTAATCCTGTCATTCCCTTGCTATTGTGAACTCCCTAGAAATAACGTGCTTGACCCAGCCGTGACACAAGTATGAGGTCTTTTATCAGCTTCAAGAGAGAGCTAAACTGGCCGAGAGAATGGAAGCAGTCCTTGACCAAACCATCTTGGGTGGTAACATCACTGCTCGTAACTCAACAATGGAAAGAGGAGTTGAGCCCCAACGAGGCCAGACCTGACTACTTTCTTGGATTTATTTAGAGAAAACAGAATGGCAGCAGTGTTCTAGAAAGATCTATTGCTCTTGTCTTTTGACCCCCCCTAGCCACTTCTCTTCACTAACAGGGAGTAACAGGAAAGCTAAAGCTTAGGAAACACAGCCTGGACACGGCTCCGACCTCAAGAAGCAGTCAGTGCTGCTGCAGGGTCCCATTTCCTTCCAGGTTTACTCAGTTCCTTGAGTCCATTTTTTTTTTTCCTCATCCCGGTCAACCCTGCTTGCTCCGGCTGGCCCTGCTCGCTCTGGTCGGTCCCACTTGCTCAGTCCCTGCTCTCTCCGGTCCAAGGATTCATTTATTATTATTCATAAGTACACTATAACTGACTTCAGACGCACCAGAGGAGGGCGTCAGATCTCATTACGGGTGGTTGTAAGCCACCATGTGGTTGCTGGGATTTGAACTCATCACCTTCGGAAGAGCAGTCGGGTGCCCTTACCCACTGAGCCATCTCACCAGCCCCCTTGAGTCCATTTTAATGCATCAGACTTTTCATATTGCTCTCCAGAGACACTAAATTCAAATATGTCTCTTCCAAAAAAATCAGCATCCTTGACCGCCTTTACTCTAGGGCTGCTGTGATTTGAACCTGTGTCTCTTGCAAAGTCCATATTGGAGCGTAAGACCCAATGTACCCGTATTAAGAGATGGAGCCTGTAGGAGGCTATTTGACCTTGAGGGCTCTGTAAACAGGATAGTGCATTATAAAAAGGACTCAGGGTAAGTCCTAGGCCCTTTTGTCTTTCTTCCCTTTCTGCCATATGAGGGTGCAGTGTTCCCCATCCTGGGGATACTATTGTGGTACTATCTTAGAAACCGAGACCTTCCTTACCTGACACTGAACTCCCTAGTGCAATGGTTCTCACCACGTGGGTTGCCACCCCCTTGGAGTGGAATGGCCCAGGGGGGTCACATATCAGAGATTTGTATTACCCTTTACAACAGCAGCAAGATTACAGTTAGGAAGTAGCAACAAAATAATTTTATGGCTGAGGTCATCACAAAATGAACAACTGTATTAAAGGGTTTCAGGATTCGAAAGGTTGAGTGTTGAGAACGCTCCTCTAGTGACCTGGTCTCAGGAGTCCAAACTCAAGAACTTCAAAAGTGAACTTCCGTTATTTATTTATTAATTATTTAATATTGGGCACTCCATCTGAGGCATTTTGTCATAGTCTCCACTACCCTGTGTCATTTTGATCTACTCTTTGCACTTGATCCTATCTTTCAGATGTCACTTTTCTGCCCAACTGCCTTACACATCGCTTCCTGATGACTTCTTTCCCTCCTAAAATGCCCGCTGAGCATCTTCAATGTCATCTGTAAGCATTGATTGCTCAGGAGCACACCGAATGACCTCTACAGGACAAGACATCAGCTCTGGAAACCAACATCCAAGCTAGGTCCCACTTCTTCACTTTGTCATCTGGCCCACGGCACTCCACCAAGACAGGCTCTCACCTACTCTTCCATTTAGCACCCCCCTTTGCCAGACAAGCAATCACCTTCAGCTGCCTTAGTTGATCCTCAGAGTGCTCTACTACCTCTGGGGTCATTTATTTCTCTTTCCCTTAACAGTAACCATTTCTTCTATGACAACCATACCTTTCGCTCATTCCTTGATCCTGGTTCCTTCATAACTGCCGTTTGCAAAATTGTATTGCTCAGCTGGGCACAGTGGCACATACCTTCAAGGCCAGCACTCAAGAAGCAGAGGCAGGTAGGTATAACGCCAAGCTGGAGAGCATCCTGGTCTACAGAGTGTATTCCAGGCCAGCCAGGGCTACATAGCGGAAACCCTAGTTCCAAACTAATATATATGCAATATATACATTGTATTGTTTTCTATAGCTCCTGTTTGATGACTACAGCGGGACTACGAGCACAGTGAGAGGGAGGTGTACTGTGTTGGTGCCTGTTTGTGACCCAGCTGCTTAATGGAATACATGGCAAGACAGAAAACAAACAAACAAGCAAACAACAACAACAACAACAGAAGACTAAGTACCTACAGAATACCAAAGACCTTTATATATATTTGTTTGACTGCTTTCTTATTTCCAATATTTCATTCCATGCCCTAAGTAAGGGCCAAGCTGTAGCCCATGGGCCAAATTTAGCCTTTTTTTAAAAAAATAGATCATTTGAAACATTGTCACACCTTTTCAATCGCTTATTATTTACAGCCTAGCTTTCTGCTCCAGTGGCAGAGCTGAATAATTGTATCAGGGACAGTGTGAAGCAGCAAAAATTAAAATATATGACTTGTTCTTCTAGAGAGACGTTAGCTTCTGTTCTAGCAGCCAACAAGAATGGAATCTATTCACATTGGCTTCTAGGGTAATTTGAAGGCAAAGAAGACCAGAAAGGGCAAGGGCGAGTAAATGGCTCTCAAGGTTACCCAGCTTAATAAAGAACCATGCCATATATATATATATATATATATATATATATATATATATATATATATATATATATATATATATATATATCAGGCCAGTGTGACTCCATAGTCTATATGGGCTTTTCATGTAGTGTCAGGACATCTATCCAATTCTTGCTGGTGTTTGAGGATGGTGAGTGTGTTATCTAGGTCCTACCTCAGGGCTTTTCTTTATATGTTTGCAAAGGAATGGAGAGACTGGAATCAGCTGACATTTTCAGACATGTACGGAATCCCTCTGATGCCATCGTGTTAGAAGACATGTTCTGTAATTCCCTGCCACGGCAGCTCCTACAACTTCCTTCAGAAAGCCAGGAGTGCCCTAAACACTGTTTCCAGTCCCTGCACTCCGAGCTGTCAGCATAACCCTGTCATAATATATTTCTAGCCCATGTGCTCTTTGGAATACACTGCTGAAATGACAGCCACATTGAGAGAAGTTGACGCCTCAATTACAGGACTCCAGGATTCCACTCTGCGTCTCAAGTGCCCAAGCCATCACTCAGGAGCTGTGTTGTCCTTATCAAGCTTCACCAGTGTGATCCATAAGGCAAGAACCAAACCAGCATCTTGATGCAATGAAATAAGACCGGCGAAGTACTTACAGCAATCCCTGGCATGGCACGAGAGGGGTAACCAACAAACACTGCTTGCCGCCATTACTGCTACAGCCATTATACTTGGACAGAGAAATGCTAGATCCATTTTGAAGTGAGAGAGAATAGGTGAGGAGGGAAGTGGGAGACTAGGGAGAGATGAAAAGGCAGGAAGGTAGCCCCTCTGCTTCCTCTTTGCACAAATTTTCCAAAAAGCATTTTTGATTTACCCTCAGAGCTGAGAAGGTAGCTCAGTTGACAGAGTGCTTGCCTAGCATTGCAGAAAACCCTGGTTTGATCCCAATGGTCACATTAAAACTCGGTATGGTAGTGCTAATCCCATTACCAGAGTAAGACCACTGCCACAATTTTAAGCCAACTATGAAGCAAGCCTTAATTAAATACGGGCCTGGTTGATAGACTCTGGCCAGGTCCACTTCCAGGTTCAGAGAAAATGGCCACAAGTCACATTTTTCTGAGGCTTATAGAAGCAAAACTTCATGGCCACCATATTTCCCATCAGGTCCAATCAGGCACAAACATGCATCCTGACCTATTTCCTGCCCATGTATCTCCTACCTACATGTGATCAAGCACATAGGTATAGTTGGGTCTAACAAACTTGTTTAGGGGAGAGAAAATACATCTTCTGTAGACAGTAGCCCAAAGCATTCTAGGAAGCATCATTTTTTGGGCAAGGGGCTTACAGGTTAGAGGCAGTTTTGTTTCATGGATCTCTTAAGCACAGTAACTAAAGTATAACTTTGGCTCCCACAGAAGTACACAGCTGTAATTTCAGCACTAGAGAAATAGAGTCAGGAAGATCAAGAAATTCAAGGTCAACTTTGCCTACTTAAGAGGTTAAGGCTAGCCTGGGCTAATAAAAACCTATATTATTCTGTATAGGTGGAAAAGACAGGAAAAGAACTGACTGAAAAATAGACTGAGAAATAGGGAAATAAAACTGTTTTACAAAGCAGCATGCTTAGAGCACATTAATTATTGCATATAATAGCCAGCATTGGTCCTTCGTTGAGATTCGCATCATTACCCTACAGTAATTAAACCGATGTCGACACCCTGCATCACTCGAATCAGTTCTACCTGGAATAGCGATTAAATCATGCTCCATTTGAAACCTTGACTTCATGAATATGATTGAGAGCTTGTGAAATACGGTGAGATTGTCGAAGCCTCCGGGGGAGTGAGGAGACTGGCATACAGCTGCTGGCAGCCATCAATCACAGGCTTATGTGCCCCAGCCCTTCCTGCTAACTTTCAGAAGCCCATTACAGAGTCTCTTAGGGAGCTCTCAGGTGTTCGGGGAAAACTTGCATCAAGTTGTGATTTGAGTTCCTTCCTCGTTCCTCTTAGTATTCAAGTTCTGCGATAGACATTCACACTTTAACTAAAATGTTCAAAAGACAAGAGAAAGACAGACAGGGTAGTGAGGACCACATCCCTTACACAGGATTCTTTTCCCTATAGGTTTTATTTCCCCCCCCAAATACCAACTTATTCTTTCTGTGAACACATTACTTTCTACTCATTTAGTGGCTTTAAAAAAAAAAACAAAAACAAAAACTCTATGGGATGGTTATATGTAATATCAAAACAGAGGTTCTTATTTCCTGGTTTTTAAATTTCTGATCCTTAGACTTGGAAAGCCTGCATGCCCTCTAAAATGGATCATGATTACCTAAGAGCAGGCTGCCACGAAATGAGATCTGCCAATACCAACGTGAATTTGCACAGTGGAGCTCTGCAGATCCCAAAGGGGTCCACAGAGAGTGGCTCCTCCTGGCACACGCTCCCTTCCTGCAGAATTGTGTTTGCTCCCAGAGGCTCCCTTTCTCTAAGCATTCCAGGCTGGATCCAATATTGGTGCTTCAGGCAAAGCAAGCAGAAATAAATGAGACATAAGACAGGCATGTGGTCTCTAAGGTTTCCTTAGCCTGGGAACCCATTTTAGTAGAGATGTCCTTTATTGGATGTTGACCAGCACAACCGCAGCTTCTCTTGGGGTCATAGTAGAAAAAAAACACACACACAAAATCTTCAATGATTTTCTGCTGAAGTCTGCCTCATGACGCTTCCCAACTCCTGAAGGGTTTGTGCTGTGTGTTTGTGTGTATGATTTGGATAAGTGTTTGATGAGAGGTTGTTCAGTTTATAGATTAAGAACATGAAGCAATTTCTACAAAAAGTGTTCAACATGATTCTGGTCAACCTTCATAACCAATGAACAAAGACATGTGTATACAGCTTGGATAAATTTCATGCCTTTGACTTTTGATCAGCTTACCTGGTCCCTCAGCTTAATCCTGAGGAAATATTGCCAAGCTCAGAGAAAGTTTGAAGGATCCAAAAGCCTGTGTTTAAATAAGAATAATGGCGGATCTGCTGTTGTGCCAAGTTCATGGCTCCTGGAGAGTTAGATGGCATGGTAGGTCAAATTGTTCTGCAAAAGGTGTGAATTGAAAACGGAACCACCTGTATTTAGAAACTAGAGCCTTTCGGGAGATGGTAAATTTAAAAGGATACCTTTAGGTGGGTCCGAATCCTGTGCACTAATGCAGCAAATTGACAAACCCATCCAAGGGAGAGAGACAATATGGAGGTTTTTGAAGACCATTGAGTGTATTATGGAGCTGGCAGCTCTGTGGTTTCAGGCAGGCACCTGTCTCTGGGAACGTGGCTCATTTTTTTCCATCCCATGTAGATTTCTCTACTGGGTTTCTGGAGCAAGCACCATTCAACCAAAATAGGCTGCCTCTCACAGTCCCACAGTTGAGAACACCTGAAAACCAAGAGAAAGGCCCAGAAGAAATGCAGGTATCAACCTTCCAGCCTTCAGAACTATGCTGTTGTATAGGCTGTCCCTTCTATATATTTTTTTGTCATACTATGTTACAGGCAGTGGATTGAGGGACTCACTCTCCAAGGGGTTGATTGTGTCCACAATCCAACTGTAATGTGCTGGCGTCTTTCCCAAGTGTGATAGAGCGTGATAAATGGGAGAAGTGCATCTGGCTGTCCGTTATGTGAGGCAGACCCTACAGAAGCCACAGAAGCTAATGGAGTGATGGACCTGCCTTCTGCAGGCAAATTAAGTAGGGCGTAACAGATAAAGCATCATATCCCACTTTCCCAAAGAATTGCTGGTGTTTCTGTCCCTGGAGTAGACACGCAGAAGTCTTCCAAGAGGGGAAAGTCTGGATAAAGGTCAGACTCCAGATGGCTGATACAGGGAGCCAAAACATGTCAAAAGCAGCTAGGGTGACAAAGCCTAGTAGTTCAGTCCCTGAACTTGGAGCAACAGTCAGAGCTCTGCCGTGTGTTCTCTGCGAGACATTGAATAAATCATCTTCTATCCCAGCCTCCATCTCTTCACCCATGAAGCACTAGTACCTCTTAAGACCTCAGACGGTATTTGGGAAATTAGATGAATGTCTTCAAGGTAATAATCATCAGATTTATAGACCATAATTATCATAGTCGGGGTTCTGGAGGATGAGGTTAAATAATTGGCACACATAAATGGGAGGTCTGATGAACCCAAAATCTGACAGAGGAAATCAGCAGGCAAAAGGCTCAAGAAAGACTTTAAGGGCTGCAGAACTAGAAAAGGGCCAATATTCTGAATGTTGTCCCATCATGTATCGGAGAAAACCTCTCGTCTGGGGAGGTCAATTTTTGGTACCACCGGACTTCCACAATCTGCCCACATTCTGAAAAGCAGTCTTCTCTGCTCCAAGTCCTGATTTAAATGTAAATCTCACTCAAAACCGTCCCACAGAAGCATGCTGAATAATGTTTAACCAACTACCTGGGACCACCGGCCAGGTCAAGTCACCACATAACACTAACCATCACACAGCGCTGGACTCACAGTAAGTTCTCAGAAAACGCCCCGTTTCCCCCGCTATTCTCCTGAAAATGAAAAGGGAGCCTCTTTCCTCCCGTGGACTCAGTGTGGTTAGAGATGATTGGCACGCTCAGGGTTAAGGAGAGGGACATGGGTATGGTCTAAAGGGAAATAGACAGAACTAACCACACTGTTATTAAACCAAACCATTATTTGAAAGCCCTTCTTTCAGAAAGTGAAAAGGGAAAGCTGGCCGGAAAAACAATAGCTATCTTATACCCTATCTGAGAAGGAGATTATCAATGTCATAATTACCAGATAGGGTTGAGAAAGAATGCGACTGCCTTTTCTATTGCAAACGGGTCCTTACTTTCTGCACTGAAGAAGATGCCAGCAAAGCTTTACCTCAACGGCTGCCCTGTGGGATGCTTTGAGTAAACCCTCTCACTCATGGTCTTCAACTACTTCCATCACAATGAAAGTTTTTAGGATTCTGGGACTGGAGCTCATGTAAGCTATCCACCTCAGAAGATGCTAGAAGAACAAACCAGAAGGAGAAAGATGAGGCTTCCGAGGTAAGACTCTGAGCCTCCAACCTCTGTAAATAATTGCCTTCCTACCTGTCTCCATTCATTTACAGAGTTTCTAGCCAACTGTATTTCAAATTACTTTTGTTTTGGTTTTCCAACTGATATGTGTACTCATTTGTGGATTATAATGTTAGAAATTTGATAGACGCGTGTGAAGTATGCAGACGGAATCAGCGTAATCTCTATTTGTGTCTCTGCAAATTATATTTCTGTGTGTGGAGAACTTTTCTGGTTATTTTGAAGTCTGTAATTAAATGTTGCAGAGGCTACAGTCCTGGGGGCACTAGTTCCCCCATCTGCTTGTATTTTTCTACTCTGGTGGCTTGAATGCCAAACATACCCCCATAGTCTTGAACACTTGAATACTTGGTCCCCACTTGCTGGCACCATTTTGGGGGGAAAGTTTAGTTGGAAGTGTGTCACTGAGTGTGACTGACTAAGTTAGGGTTTCTATTGCTACGATGAAACACCATGACCAAAGTCACTTGAGGAGGAAAAAGTTTATTCAGCTTACACTTCATACCACTGTTCATCGATGAAGTCAAGACAGGAACTCAAAGAGCAGGAACCTGGAGGCAAGAACTGATGTAGAGGCCATGGAGGGGTGCTGCTTACTGGCTTGCTTCCCATAGCTTGCTAAGCCTGTTTTCTTACTCAGGACCACCAGCCCGGGAATAGTACCACCTATAATGAGCTGGGCCCTTCCCCATCCGTCACTAATTAAGAAAACTCTCTACAAGCATGCCTATGGCCAGATCTTCCAGAGACATTTTCTTCCTTGGCGTTCCCTCCCCTCGATATCTTTAGCTGGTGTCAACTGGACATAAAATTCTTGAGCACAGGGACCTTTGAGGATTATAACTTTACGCCACTGCCAGTTCACTCCTGCTTTGTGCTTACATTTGAAGGTGCAAGTTCTTAGCTTCCTGTTCCTGCTGCCACGCCTACTCTCATGCCCATCTCGAGCAACCATGCGTCCCCACCATGATGGCTTAGCCTCTGAAAGCTTAAATCAAAACGAACTCTTTAAGTTGCCTTGAACATAGTGATTTTTTCCCCCCAGCAGACAAAAGATAATTCATGTAGGCATCCATTACCCAGCCTCCCCTGCACCTCTGCCATTCTGACCTACCTTTTCTCCAGTACCTCTCTCTATAAGATCAACTCTTACTTCACTGACCAAACCACACATTTGACAGATCTTCCTCAGATCATGTCGAGGCTCCTGGATCCCTGTCGAGGGTTTATTTGGTTGTGTGGATGATTCTTAGAACAGAGGCTGCTTGGAGTTATGAAGCAAATTCAGTTACACTTTTAGGGAACATAAATAATCAGAAAACTTGCCCATGTCGAGGCCAGGGGTGTTCCTGTAAGTCCCAAACTATTCTTTCTGCTTTTGCCTGAAACAGGATGCAAGAAGACAAGTGAAAAAGGAAACAAGGCATGTCATTCCAGGCCGCGGTTCCAAGTTTAGTGACTCAGCCCTCCTGAGCTGTACCATATTTAAGAAGGTATGACTGTCGTGGTACACACCTATACTCTCAGCATCTGGGAGGCTGAGGCAGGAGAATTGTGGGTTAGAGGCCAGCCTGGGCTAAAATTCTAGCTTCTCTCTAATGAAAACAAGAAAAGGAGATGAAAGGAAGAGGAAGGGGAGGAGAAGGAGGAAGAGAAGAAGGTGTAATTGATATATAATAAACTGTCTGAGTTTGAAGGTTAGGGTCCAGCTGGTTTTGATGTGTACACACCCACTGCTGAGCCCGATCATTCCCAGAAGTGTCCTTGTACTCTGTCATTGTCATTTCCTGCTACTTCTCACCTACATCCCATTGCAGACCACCCACGTACTGTCTACTCTCTACTGTGGGTTTTTACAAAGATAAATGGATAGAATTAACGACGTCGTTGGTTTTTGTCTGTTGTGTATTCTGGTTGTATGAACTCAGTGCAGTTATCCTGACATCCATCTAGGTTGCTAGCAATGCATCTCTCTTTGTGACCGGCAGGTTTCCCATTGCGTGGGTATATGCTGCATGTTTGGTTATCCACTTGCCTTTAGAGGCACTGGGATTGTTTTTGATATCTGGCTACTGCTTCTGAAGCTGCTGCAAACATCTCTGTACATCACATACCATGCTCTGTACGGACGTGTGTGTTCACTCTTATCCATAGAGTCGTAGAATGGTTCAACCATAGGTTGTTCTCTATTAAAGAGATTAAAGATAAGCTAATACAACATTTAGGGTTCAAGTTATATTTCTCTTGTAACCAATGATGTTTGGTGTATTATTTTTTTTTATTTTGGTAACATTTCTATTTAAACCTTAAACCCAACTTTAATTGAGTTGACTGTCATATTTTCGAGGCTTTGTGAGTTCTTCGTGTATTCTGTGTATTAATCACTTCTCAGATACTTCCAAATGTTTCTTTCCAAGAGTCTTGACTTCCTGTTTCTTCAACCATGCAGCCCTTCCTTCACAGTCTTTCTTTTAGGGGCTGCACTTTTTGGGGTAGGAGCTGAAGGATCAATCGTTGTCTAACTCACTTCACAAAGGTTGTTGTTGGTATTCTGTTTAAACTCCATCCCCACGGTTACCTGGCAGTAGCCAGGTAGGCTTGGGCCAGTATAAAAGGGGCTGCTTGGCCCCTCCCCTCTCTCTTACGTTCTTGCCTCTCTCTTACATCTTGTCTCCTTGCTCCCCATCCCTTACCCCCCTCTCCACATGTTCATAGCCAGCCTCCACTTCTCTCCTCTCTCCTCTCTGTCTTTCTTTGCCTCTGCTACCCTCTTAACTCCCCTCTCCATATCCTAAACAAATTCGATTGTATACTATACCTGTGTATGTCTGGTCCCTCAAGGGGAAGGGATACCTTGGCATGGGCCCGCCGAGGCACCCCCTTCCCCCACACCCCACCAGAACATATTCTAATAGCTCTTTCTCTTTTTACGAACACAACAGTCTTCTTCTAGACGTCTCATGGTGTGTTTCATGTAGGTCTGTGGTGAAACTCTGAGCTAACTGACATGTCCAAGGTGAGCTCTGGAGCAAAGAAGATTTTGTAACTTTTGCTTACAGACATGGAGGTTGTCCAGCTCCACTCTAGAAAGACTATCATCTCTAGGCCTTGCTCACTCTAACCTCTTAGGTACTGTTTTCTACAGCTTTGGTGTTCCCTCTCCCCCACACCCCCACCCATGTATGTACTCATCAGGGCCACCTGTCCACAGCCAGAGTTTTCTGGGACATTCTCTGGGTAGCTGTCTTCTCTCTTTGGCCCATGAACCAAGTGACAGTCATCTCTTGGTTTCCTAGACTTTGCAGTGACTGGCACACCTTAGTTGTGACTTTTCTGTTGCTGTGAGAAGTTACTTTGGCCAGAGACAACTTTAGGAAGAAAGTTTGTTTGGTTCATGGTTTGGGGGAGGGGTATGTCTATAGTGGCCATGAAGGCATGGGGACAGGGATGGGGGAGCTGAGACATGACATCTCATATACATACAGGAAGTTGAAAGAATGAGAGAGATGGGGTGAACTAATGCAGAGGGAAGGGGAGGGGAGAAGATGGTAAGAGAGGGGGGGAGAAGAATGGAGAAGAGAAGAGGGGAATGGAAGGGAGGAGAGAGCAGGGTGTAGGTACATCCTCTCAAACCCCCATTCAGTGGCATGCTCTCTCCAGCAAGGAGGCATCTCATAATAGATCTGTAAGCTTCCTAAAGAGCACCACCAACAGAGACCAAGTGTGTAAATCCAGAACTCTATAGAAAACAGTTTCATTCAAACCACCACAGACTCCTGCATCTGATGCTGTAGCTCGAAAAACCTACCACTGCATTCTTCCTGGGTCTCCATCCTCCACACCATGACCTGGAAACCCTCTTCAGGCAGACAGGCTCTTTTCAATTGTCTCTCATCTGTCAGGGATCTTTAGTTTTCTGACTTAGCAACCACTTGGCCTGCACCAATCCTGAGAGGGAGCATGGTCCCTATAGTCCATTGCCTGATGTTGAGTATCCTAAACACTGTTATTAGCCTTCTGTCTAAATTCCACCCCACAGTTACCAGGTAGCCAGGTAGGCCTGACCCACTATAAAAGGGGCTGTTTACCCCCTCCTCTCTCTCTGGATCTCTTGTTCTCTCTTGCCCTCTTGGGCTCTTCCCTTCCCTTCTCCCTTCCCCATTCCCTTCCCCCCCTCTCTCCACATGATCATGGCTGGCCTCTACTTCTCCACTCTGTCTCTTTCTCTGCTTCTACTACCCTCTTAGCTCCCCTCCCCATGCCCTGAATAAACCTATTCCATACTATACCATTGTGTGTTGTTGGATGGGCCCTCAGGGAGAAGGGATGCCTCGGCATGGGCCCCCTGGGACATCCTCTTCCCCCATACCTCACCACACCCCTATAGGACATATCCTTATCTCTTTATCTTTTTTATAAACACATCACTGTTGCCTTGTATAACTTTCTTAATCCCTATTATATCTTCTCGGCTAGACATAGGGATATCCTTTATTCTGCCTTTATTCTTTCTTTGGAGGGGGAGGAGTCCTGAGACTCAAACCAGGGCCTCACACATGCTGTCTGTAACGTACCACTAGCTGCATCTCTGCACCGGCTTCCCGGTTTTTTGAGGGGCGGAGGGGTGTTTTGTTGGGGTTTTGTTGTTGTTGTTTTGGTGGTGGTTGCTTGCTTGCTTTTGGTTGGCTGGTTTGTCAGGACAAGGTTTTTCTGTGTAACAACTCTTGCTACCCTGGAACTTGCTTTATAGGTCAGAGCGGCCTCTAACTCACAGAGATCTGCTTGCCTCTTCCTCCCAAGTGCTAGGCTTAATGCTTGTACCACCACCTCCCTGCTGGGTTTGCTTTTAGACACCCCTACTCCCACCCCCACCCCCACCCCCAGCACACACATCTGTGGTCCTAGGGATCTCACCAAAGAGCTGATGCGTAGCAACTGCTCTATTTTTGAGCTTTATCCCCGAAAGCCCCCTACTATTCTACTATTGAAGATCTTTTAGAATGCATCAATTTGTCCTAAACATTCCTGAGGATGCTATCCCAGATCTGAGACAGTGCTGACCCTGTCTTTATCTTACTGTAAAAGGAAGAAACCGGCACAATGTTAACATTTTGACTGTCTGTCCGTGCACCACCCCACATTACTGCACACCTCTGTGGAACACTTACTGGGCAAAACTAACTAAAAGTATTCAGCCGAACTACCCCAAGCCCCCTCTCTCTCCCTCCCTCTGCTGAGTCACACTAGGGGCACAAACTCTGAAAAGTAGGCATTCTGTTTTGTGCGCTATTTGCTGTATTTTAGGCTTTAGAGAGAAGGACCTTTTGTGTATCAGAATCACACAAACCTCTATTAGAAATCCCAACCTTTGGCATGTTCCAGAACTGTGTAAGCTAGCTAACAGCTGTGGCAGTATCCTGCAGTGACCGGGGTCAAGCCAGGAACCAGCCCACACAGGTGCCCAGCCTAGCAGGAGAGGCCAAGCCTCCCCCACCCACCTCCACCCCTACACTCCCTCCCACACTCACCCCTACACCTGCTGTGCTCGGCTCCCAGGTTCCCAGGCTCCTCTGCTCTGATGTGGACCCACAGATGGAAATGTCACCTGGACTTAGATAAGGTTCAAAGGGCTGGTGGTGATAGCTAGTCCTGTAGGTATAAGGAAGGACACTGTCTACTCTGATGGTGCTAAAGCCGGCAACAGTGTGTGGGATGTCTGAGGAAGACAGAAACAGACCTTCTTTTTCTTTCCAACACATTTTGCCTTTGTATCCTGTGTGTATGTTATAGAAAGAAAGTTGCAGACCAAAGAGAACCAAAGTTAATGCTGTTGGCACAAAGGGCTGGCCAGAAGGGTGAGAAGGATCGGTACCCACTAATAATTAGACTTCTGGGGCTCTTCTTGTTGGTTCCCACGAAAGGATCCCAGCCTTCCAGAAGAATCCTCATGCCTTCAAATCAGTTGCCCAGGAAAGGGCCAGTGGGTTCCCCTTTGTTAATCATTGATTGAGTTACTGCAACAATAACAGAATGTGTAAGTACAAATGACCAGAAGTGTGTAGAACTAGAAAAAAAGAGAGGTGCCTCAGGAAGGACACAAGGATACACCCACACTGTGATTCAGTTGATGAATCGCTTGCCTAGGATGCATGAAGCACAGTTCAGTCGCAATACCACATAAACTAGACACGATGATACGTAACTGTAACGCTCGCATTTGAGAGGTAGAAGCAGGAAGATTAGTGTAAGGTCATCCTCCGCTATAGAAACAGTTTGAGGCTAGCCTGGGTTACACAAAGCAGTGTCTTTATTATTATTATTATTATTATTATTATTATTATTATTATTATTATTATTAGTGTGTGTGTGTGTGTGTGTGTGTGTGTGTGTGTGTGTGTGTGTGTGGAGTTTGCTAGAAAGGAGGCCATTAGCTTCCCAGCAAGCCGTGGAAGATACAAAGTGTCTGAAGGTGGGTGCCCCAGGGCTCTGGGTTTACATTCACCGTTCTACATTTTCTGATTTGTAAAAATCATGTTAAAAGCCAGGTGTGGTGGCGCACGCCTTTAATCCCAGCACTCGGGAGGCAGAGGCAGGTGGATCTCTGAGTTCGAGGCCAGCCTGGTCTACAAAGTGAGTTCCAGGACAGCCAGGGCTATACAGAGAAACCCTGTCTCAAAAAAAAAAAAAAATCGTGTTATAATATATTTTTTTCCCATGAGAAACTTTTTTTTTTCCGAGACACGGTTTCTCCTTATAGCCCTGGCTGTCCTGAAACTCACTTTGTAGACTAGGCTGGCCTCAAACTCAGAAATCCGTCTGCCTCTGCCTCTTGTGTGCCACCACCGCCCGGCTAAAATAACCTTTCTTTAAAGTGAAAACATCTAAGGAATCTAAACAATGTGTGGATCTATGAAAATGGGGGTGGAAAGGACTGCTCCCAGTTTTTCCCCGAGGAAGAGACTGGTTGAACCAAAACCTAACAGGTCTTCTCTTTACTGAAGTGACTTCAGTTCTCCTACCCTTGGAACAGGCAGTTGAATCTGGACCTTTCCAAATTGTCAACGAATGAAAAAAAAGTAGGCAAATTGAGAGAAATAAACATTTTGTATCTGGAGTGGGGTGGGGATAATTAGTGTGAAATGTGCTAAGTGTTTCCACTGGTTTCTGGGGGGGGGGTTAAAACTTTATTTTCAGTGATTTATGGGCTACAAATCATTGAAAAATACTAAAGAGGAAAAGAAGCCCGAGGGTAACTGCATAAACACCCCCTCAGCTTTCAATAAAATTCAAATAGCGGCATTTGGAAGGAGGGATTTGCCCCCAGTATGGTAACAGCAATCACCCCAATAACATTGAGGGAAAAAAATACAACTCCACATATTTGCCCTACTGAACACTGATCAATTAGAGAGCATCACCCTTTCATAAAAGAGAGTGCCATAGTCACTAATTTAATTGAGCTTGCAGGATAGAAGCGAGGCTAACCTGACCACACGCTCGCTCCGTATATTCTCCATTATGAAATTCCAGCTGATGGCTAGTGTTACCACAAGATGCCATGCCATGCCCAGAATTATCCAGTGTGGTGGGCTCTGTGACCTAACCTAATATCCTGCTGAATTTGCCTAGGCAAACATTCAACTAGAGTCACTTTTAGCGAAGGGTTTTCAGATCTGAAACCACACTGCTGGATGGGAAAGTCCCCGTTTTCTCCAGTGAGAAGGGCTCTTATAGAAAGATGATAGGATTTCAAAAATCAATGACAGAGCCAGGCTGGAGAAAGCTGAATTAGCATCTGCTCTGTGGGATTGTTATTGCTTGTTCGCCCCCATCCCCACCCCACCCCACCCCACCCCACCACCACCACCACCACCACCACCACCAACGACCTCCTTCTGGCACTGGCTTTGAAGTTCCCTGCACACCTGTGTAGATTATAAAATAAGGAGGCTGAGCTTCCACACCCAAACTCTAAATTCACAATGCACCTCAACAGTTAAGACATGCCTTCCAGCGTCTTGTGTAAAAGTTAAACCCAGCCTTGATCTAATCTCCTGAAGTGGTTAACCCTTGCCCGGATTTAGCACACACTCCCAGTGCCAGGGAGAGAGAAGTCTCTGCTATCGGAAACTTACATCACCCCGGCAAACGCGCCTTTGGGATAGGTGCCCTCAGAACCCTAGCAGACAGCCTGGTGGACCCCTATTCTTTTTAGTTCCCTTTTCTGGGACTAAGAGTGGTTAAGACCGAAATCCCCAGTGGCTCCCCGTCCCAACTATTTAGCTTTTGCAAAAGAAGAACTAGTTTCCTAGTCGCCTGTGTCATGGCTTTGTCCCTACGCTTTTTCAACTCCAGATCCTCCCCAGCTCATCCTGGAGGAAGAAGCATTGGAGGCTGTCAGCAATAGGTTAGGTCTCGGTTGGGTTGGGGTAAAGAGCAGGCAGCTGGAGGTGGGGGTGGCTCACAGAGCTGCTGTAAAGGCTGGGCGCAGACCAGGAAAGGAAGTACAGAGAAGAGCTTGACTGGGAGCCAAACGCTTGCCTCTGGCAAGAAGCGCCTTGCAAACTTCCCGCTGGGGTGGGACCGGGTCTTGGCTCAGCCCAGGTCCTGCAGGTGCTGGCAGGGAAGTGGCTGCACCTGGCTCAGGAGGGTGTGTCAGAGGAAACCACAGCGGGCACCTGGTTCTGATCCCATGCCACACCCTGACCCCTCTGTTGAACTCCCTGCTCCTTCTGTGGAGTCCAAGGGTCTCTCTTCCTAGTCCACTTCTCAGTCTGACTTTGAGGTGTCTCTGGACCTTCGACAGTCACCCACAGGGTATAAGACCACTCCGGTTCGGGTCCTTGCAAGGGCTGTTGAGTAGCCTAGCTCTCTTCTAGCTCCTGAATAGTCAGAATTCTTTCCTTCCTGGGTCCCCAATCTACTGTTTTTCAACCTTTCCTTAAAAACACCAAGAAACAGCAGTAGGTTCTTCCTCGATAGCAAGAACCCAGGTTTATTCGGAAAGAAATCATTAGTTCCTTCGGGAAAGAACCTGCTGAGGAGGTGTGAGGTGTAAGGGGGCAAAAAGAGGTGGATTTTCAGAGGAAGCTACTTAATGAAGATACTCCATAGGTGTATGCACACATGTGCATACATACATACAAACATACATACATACATACATAGTACATACTTGCACACATATACAAGAAAATTAATGTAATAAGTAAAAGAACTCTTTGCCACTGTGCTTTCAGTCTCTGGTTCTGGTTTTTATGCATAGGGAAAAAAAATCATGATATGTCAGAGACTTGGCCAAGCTCCTCGGTGAATTTAACTCTCCCAGGGATAGATCCCCAGAGGATGCTAGGGGACATCTTTCTGTCAGTCTTTCTGTCCTTGTCTAGTCTCCACCCTTTAAGTTGGATTGAGCTGTATGTGGACCTGTCAACCTTGAAATTGAGGGAACCTAGGAGACCACCTGAATGCTGTTTTCCCTCATGGGTAGCTTCCGCATTCCCTCCCAACCACTCCCACACTGTGGGGACATGCCTGGTGATGGAGACTCAAACTGGAGATGGCGAAGGACAACCAAGAAGGCCACACTTTTTTTTTAATGAATTGCAACACCCCTCCTAGACTAGGGGATTCCTACATACTCTACCCTTTATCATGTCCAGGGGTTCTGAGCTCTGTGAGTAGAATTCCTCAGGCCTGAAAAACAAAAACTGATACACAGTTTGCATATATTGATCATTTCAAGGTGCCCACAGAGTCCCTAAAGGCCTCCAAGAACCCTGAGTTAAGCCCCAGCCTTTGGTAATGGAATACATGAGACATAAAAGCAGCAGTGGGGTGCTATTTGGGAAGATAAAGGGGACCAGAAAGAGACTGGGGGGGGGGAGAAGACAAGAGTGTGTCCTAGCGAAGAGAGCAAGGAGATGCCCTAGTGAAACCATCATGTTATGCTAACAGCAAAGCATCAACAAGAATTGATTTCTTAATAGACTTAAACACTCTTTCTAGGCCCAGGCTGATCCAGTGCTATTTGCTAGAAAGTTATCCTGGCTTTGCTACAATGCTTCTGCCCAGGTCCATATTCTCACTGGCACTGCCACCGTGTCCTCTTGGCTGTGACCTGGCTCTAGCTGGCCTCCATCTTCCATCCCAGACCCTTCTTTGAGATGCATTCACAGGGGAAGTCTAAGTGTGTTGACTTGACTTTCAAAGGAAACCGTTAAAGCAAGAAGGGTATAAAACGATCCCACCATTAGAACTTCATAAACATATTGAACAAGCCTACACAAGACAAGTGCCAACGTTTCTTGAGATCCCTTTCCTTGGCCGTGGAGGAGCCTATGTAAAGGAAGGGGCTTGGGAACCATTAGCCCTTTGTGAAGTCCATCTCTGCATAGGGACTCAGAAAAGAAAACCTGGATCCGGCCTGACCTGCAAGATCCTGCTCAGAGATTTGCCAACTATTTGGAAAATTGGGAGATTTACTTACTTACTTACTTACTCATGTATTTATTTATTTTTATATATGCAACTCAGAGTTCCCATAGCTCTTTGTCCTCAGAAAACCTGCTCCCTTGGATGAGTACAGTAAAAGCTTATTTTGATTAGATTTTTAATTAATGGCTCATCACTTAATTATGAAGGATCCCTTAGAGTAAAATTCCAAGGAAATAGTCTTTCTCTTATTAATCCTCTCTGCCAGATATCACAGGAAGAGATGAGGCAGGGGTGTTGGTTTTTATTCTCTGGGGAGGTTACAAAGATGGCTTCAGGTTCTGATGTCTTCCTGTGAAACTCTGGGACACTTTGTGCCTTTTTCTCTAGGGTCTCTTTCCTTTTCATTTTGCAGCAACAGGGACCGATGAGGTGACTTAGCAGATAAAGCCTGATGCCTGAGTTTGATCCCTGAACCCTTAGAGTGAAAGAAAGAAACACCCAAAAGTTGTCCCCTGACATCTGCACTTAGACAGTGATGTGCACATCCCTGTCCCCTGAGAAAACGAATAAATCAGAATTTTATTCCAGAAATACTTATTAAGTAACTACTGTATGCCATCGCAGGGACTCAAAAGAAGCTGAGCTTAACTGTTTTCCACTGACACCCATGGGAGCTCAGTCTCAGAATTGCAGCAAAGGGCTCCAGAGTAAAAAGTTAATTAACGCAATGAAAATAATCTTGAAATCCAGTGATGAACACTAACGCAGCCTGAAGTGGGCTGTGGTGACAGTCTTTCGAGAAGCATCCCAATGCTTGTCTGAGTAGTCCCAGTGTCAACACAGACTAGCACAGGCCTGGGCACTTCCTGCTTCTTATCCTATTCCCACAGTTTATAGTAGAGGACCATGGCATTACGTGAGCATCTTGTCTGTGATGCCTTCCCCTGTCCAAATCCCATTTCACCCACCATAGCACCTATGGGTTTCCTGTCCCCACTGGTACCTTTGTAACACCTGTTCAAAGCCTTCCCTGTTACAGGGAAGGAATAGGACTGTGCTCACCCTAAGGAAGGGACTGTCCCGATCCTAAAGAATGGACTGTGCCCATCCATCCTCTTAGGTGATTGGATTGACATAAGGATGGAAGCGAGGCGGGCAGTCAGGGCACTATTCCTTCTCAGATCTGACCTTAGAAGGCACATTTACTTTCTCCTGTGCTATACTGGCCTTCAGGGTCAGCAGGGCGTCTGTTCAGCTTGTAACGTGATTTTGGGAAGAAAAAGCTTTCAACCTGCTAGGGGGTGTTGACATTCACCTTCATCTCAGGAGGTTTTCTTTACCCTTGTGTGTAATTCTGTGCTCACCTCATGTGAGTGAGCAAGCTTGGTGCAGGCCAGAGAGGGGGATAGGGAAGCGGGGAGATGTGCATCTGACCTCCACACGGGTGCAACTTTCCAACGCCCTCAGAGCTAGAAAAGATCAGGACCCAGGCTTCCTCCTCAGCCAGCCTCCAGAGAGTCAGTGTAGTTCTGTTGACATGAGTCAAGGCAGCCAGGGCCCTCCTCGCTGTTCAGACACATGAAAACAGCCAGTCCTCTGAAGACATTTTTTTAAACCAATGAATGGAAGAAAAGAAACCGGAGAAAAGAGTCCCAGGATGAGCTCACTATGTCTTGCTCTTCTGTAGCTCAGCTAAGACAGATCACAGTTTATCAGGAAACTCCTAGGAGTGACTTTTTTTTTTCCACTAATCTAAAACACTCCAGTTTTTCTCCAGAGCAGTTATGGGGAGACACCCCCCACCCCCAGTCTGATGAGAGCTATCAGCCTATCAGAGACTGAGCCCAAGATCTCTTGCTGGCTCTGAGCTGGGATGGGCTCTTTCAGTTGTATCAAGCACACCTCCTTGGCGTTAGATAGCGGCTGTGCATAGATAACACTGTGCTCAGAAGGGCCTAACCCTTGGGGGTAAAGGCTCTACAATCTCGTTTTCTCTTTTGATGTGTATCATGCATGTGAAATCTGATAGAGCAACATAGGTGGAGACCACACACGAGAGGAAGTGCCCCCAGAGCATCTTCTCAGGAGGGGTTGTTTATCCTGACACTGCTCTGACTCACAGAGGAAGGTTCCTAGCTCCCTGCTTCCTTTTTCCTGGACACCTTTGGGCCTCACTCAAGGCCTTCTTGTTGGCATATCCGCCCAGAGTCCACACTGTTATCTTCACCTCAGAAGGAAGCAGGTGTGAATAGAGGAAGGCTTGGGAGATCCAGCACACACTCCCTCCCTTGTAATAGGCCTGAGCAAAGCAATAGGCATCCTCGCCCCAGGCCGCCCGCACCGTAGCACCTGCACTGAGCAGGTGACAAGCAGGACAAACCCTTGACCCAGGTCTGACCCACTGCACAATGCATGTCTTGCAGAGGGTGCAGTATCCCTGGAGTTGCCTATACTCCAAGAGTGGAGGTGGGGACCAGTGGAGGAGGAACGCTTGCTTCAGTGTCTACCCGGCTGTGCGCTGGATGGTGTCCTGTCTGGAGGTCAGAGAGAAGGAGGATCTGGGAATGGGTGGGCTGTACTCATGCACTCTGAATCAAGGGGCAGATAAGTGTAAGGGGCTGGCTTTAACCCTCCTTTTATAAACCTTCCTGAGTTTTCACAACATGACATCAGATAGCAAATTAAAGGGGGGGGGCTGGACACAGGGCAACTGGGAAAGTGACGGTCTTACAAGCATGGAAGTGTGAGTTCAATTCCCAGAACCCACGTGAACAAGCTGGACATGATAGTGTCTGTTCATAATTCCAGCTGGATCCCTGGGGTTCACAAGACGGGCTAGCCCAGTCTACTTGACCAAAATGACACTCAAGGTTGTCCTCTTGACACACATGCATACACACATGACAGACAGGCAACAGACAGACAGACAGAGAATTAAAACAAGAACACCTTGGCAAGCTAAGAGAGGCTCTGAAGAAAAGAGTATTATATTTTAACAACTTTAGTATATACCCTTGTCCTGGTCTTGAACAAGGCCATTTTTATTTGGTTTTATATTGCAGCTGGCCCTGTTTGTCACCGTCCTTCTGCCAGAGGACCAGTTGCCTGCTGGTCAGCACCTGCTCTTCACTCCCTCCATCCCTTCCCAGGGGAGCCTCTAGTGCACAGTCCTTTGGTAAAGTAAACAAGATTGACACTCCTTCAAGCAAATGAGAGGGCCAGGCCTCCCCTGGGATTAGTAGCCACACCTACTTCTCCAGTATTCTCTTGAAGTCTGCAGTTTTAGGCTTCCAATGGAGGCTTGAATAAAGCGATTTCATGTGTATGTATTGAGTTATCCATACCTAGCAGAAGAAAGTGGATTCAATGAATTATATTTTTAAGAAAGAAAGAGAAAGAGAGAGAGAGAGAGAGAGAGAGAGAAAGGAAGGAAGGAAGGAAGGAAGGAAGGAAGGAAGAAAGAAAGAAAGAAAGAAAGAAAGAAAGAAAGAAAGAAAGAAAGGAGGAGAGAGAGTTGGGGGCTGGGTAAGGGAGGTAAGAATAGATTGGGGATATGATCGAATATATTGTATGAAATTCTCAAAAAATTAATGAAAATGTTTTAAAATAATAAAATTTGTAATATTTCATGCTTTTTTACTATGCTTAATTCCCAAGGAATATTTTGTATGTTTTGAAACAATATAGTATTCAACATTATAGATAGGATCCTCAGTTATCAATAGCGTTAAATATTCATTAATGATATTTTAGGGTATGAAAGGATATGACTATAAAATTTGAACACTTTTTTCTTTCTTTTTTTTTTTTTTTTTTTTTGGTTTTTTGAGACAGGGTTTCTCTGTGTAGCCCTGGCTGTCCTGGAACTCACTTTGTAGACCAGGCTGGCCTTGAACTCAGAAATCTGCCTGCCTCTGCCTCCCGAGTGCTGGGATTAAAGGCGTGTACCACCACACCCAGCTTTAACACATTTTTTTTTATGTATTGTTTGATTCTCAAAATACTCAACATTATTAGTATGTTTGCTGTATAAAATGCACTTAGATAATAAAAAATTAAGAAAAAAAATAAAATAAAATAATAAAATTTAAAAATTAAAGAGTTTCTGTCATAATGGAGTAAGATTCTAAAGTATGGGTGTACGTGTTATCCATACATCAATGTTTAACGTGAGCTCGGGCAGCCATATGTGCAACATTTTCTCACACCGTTCGGAATAGATATATAGACATTCATTCACCAGATCAAGTTTGCAGAGTCGGCTCCATGTTTTCCTTTCTTCCTTTTTAAAAACTTTTGTATCTTTATTTACTTTTATTGCATGAACGTTTTGCTCTGCATGTATGTCTGCTCACCATGTGTGTGCCTAGTACCTGTGAATGTCAGAAGACGGTATCGGATCTCCTGGAACAGGAGCTATAAGTGGGTATGAACCAACATGTGAGTGCTGGGAATAGAACCCACGTCCTCGACAAAAGCAGCTAGTGTTCCTAACTGCTGGGCCATCTCTTCAGCCCTTCCCTTTTCTTTTTTTTTTTTTTTTTTTTAACTGTCTCATGTAGGTAGGCCAGGTTACCCTTAAACATACTAATGTTTATGTCGCCAACAATGGCACTGAAATTCTGATTTTCCTGCTTCTACTCCTCCAGAGGTAGGGCTTGCAGACACAGCTCTTACCCCTGGTAGTGTGTGTGTGTGTGTGTGTGTGTGTGTGTGTGTGTGTGAAGGGATTAAACAACACAGGACTTTGTACTCAGGACTCTAACAACTGTGTTACTCTGCCAGCCCCATCAACAAAGCTACTATATTCCCAGCCCCAATAATAGATGTATGTGTGTGAGTGTGCGTGCGTGTGTGTGTGTGTGTGTGTGTGTGTGTGTGTGTGTGTATTTGTGTGCATGTCATTGAATGTTGAGCCCAGGATCTTGTGTATAGCAAGCAAGCATTTGACCATTGAGCTAAATCCCTGTCCACTTTTTTTTCATGAGAAATATGAAAGCTATGGAACAATCAAGTGATTTGTTCAAAGTCACAGAAGTAACACGTGTTGGAGCCAGGATTCAAACGCAGATCTAGTCCCTGTCCTGCACTAGTCCCAAACACTTTGAGATGGGAAAGTGCAGAGAGGAAACAATTAAGAAAGGGAAGATGTCCTGGAGAAGTCCAGACCTCCCACCCACAACCTTTACAACTGCTCCTCACTCCCCACCCCAAGAGAAAGCCATGCCTGGGCTTTTAGAAGAGAGCAGAAAGGGGTAGCGAGTTTCTGAATCAAAAACCTTAAGGTGGGCCTAGCCATCTGTCTCGACATGCCCCAAATGAGCTGCATGCTCCCGTTTGGGAATTCCTTCCTGCAGGTCAAGTGCTAGGGACTATGTCTGATGGCATGCTGTCCCACCATGCAGAATGTTAGTGTTAGCTGCAGGCTCTGCAAAGTTTCTCCTGAGAGTCTGACCCCACCCAGGTCCTATCCTGTTTTCCTGAGACCCTCACAGTTCTCCATCCTAGCCGAGTCAGATAGCTGGTTTCGGGCAAGTCTCAGCAACCTGCCTGCAATCTTCCCTGTCCAGTTCACCCTGTGGCTGAGGTTCTGGCCCCAGCTATTGGCTGGGCCTGCATCCTGCCAACAGGAACCTCCTTCATGAGGCCACACCCTTTCCAAATCCCATGTTGGCAGATGATGTTTTCCTTGGACCCATGCTTGTGTTTCCCTGGGGCTTTGTTGAGAAAATGTGTTTCCCTGCCTAAAACTACTTCTAGCCCCTGCAGAGCAGCTCGGAGCCAAGGCCATTGCCCGCCAACAGTCTCCCTTCTTCAAGCACCCCGAGCCCTTTTTGTATAATCAAAATAAAAATAAACATTAGTTTTTAGTCATATGGAAAGTCATTGGGGCGGACTACTTTATCACACAATCGATTCAACTATTTTCTACAAATTAAGTCCGCGCTGTTTAAAACATGTGTGGCTTCAGTGTAGTCTGAATGTGAACTGTGCCCCACAGCCTCTTGTATTTGAACACTTGGTCTCCAGATGATGCCACTCTTGGGGAAGTTATAGAACCTTTCCAAAGTGGGGTGGGGGGGCTCACTCATGGAAGCAAATCACAGGAAGGCTGATCTTGAAGTTTATGGCTCACCATGCCTCTTCTCCACTCGGTTTAGACTGTATGCCCTGAACCGTGAACCAAAATCAGCCACTCTTCTCTTAAGCCGCCTCTGCCAGGCATGTGGTCACCATTGGAAACGTAATACAGTCACTTGGCCACCATCGTGACTCTAGCAAAATGATAAGCCAATAACACCAGTAAGAACTCAGCAAGAGCTAAAGCCTACTTCCTGGACGTGGTCCGCTCCAGGGACACTAAGATGGGGACAGTGCTGTAAGAATAGGCTAAGAAGCCTCGGTCACCGCCGAAGGCAGGGCCAGCTTCACATGTCTTAGCAAAGAAGCCTGTACTTTCACCATGGTCCCACAAATTATAAGCCAGCCATGCGAAGGTATCTGAGTTATAAGGCAGAGCAAACAAGGAGAGTACAATTGGATTTTCGTGTCAAGATTTCTGCTTGGAGCCAGAGAGTAAAAGCGCTTGATGCCAAGCCTGACAACCTGTGTTTGATGCCCAGATGTACACTGTAGGAGGAGAGAATCAACTTCAGCAAGTTGTCCTCTGATCTCTCTCTCTCTCTCTCTCTCTCTCTCTCTCTCTCTCTCTCTCTCACACACACACACACACACAAACACACATACATAAATCTAAAAGAAATACCGAAAAATCAGCACATTTTATTAGTTAAAAAAACAGTACATGACCGCCACCACCATCATCCCCTGCAGTAGAACTTCAAGTGAGGCCAGAAGTTGTTGGAAAAATGCATAATAGAGGATGCTTATACGCTACTCTCCCAGGAAGCTATCTGGATAGGCAGGTGAGGAGGTCCAAGGTGTGCTGGGTGGCCACACTTTATGCTTATTAATAGTTTGACAGTCAGGTTATTCACAGTGAGAGTCCAAGCGTACTAATGTATATGACCTGCTTCCAGATGATAGGATATTTCAGAAGGCATTTAGACATAAATACAGCCAGAATCTTATAGCACGTTAGTGCTAACTAAAACCTTGACAAAAGCAAGGCAGCATTGATTTCAAAGGTATCTTCTAGCTTCCAATATCTGGATGCTAAAGGAAAAACAATTCTGTCATATTCATAATTAGAGATTTGGGTGATGTGGCTCCCCAGTGCAGGGATCTCAGCACCGTCTATAGAAGATAAATGGCCCAACCTCCCCCCCCATCCCCACCCCACCTGACTGTCCCCAAAAGAAAACAATTCAGAATTTCCCTCCAGAGCTCCATCCTGGGGTCAGGGGAGGAAGCAGCCCTGCTTCAGCTCCAGAGCCAATCTCCCACATCCTGGAGGCAGGCCCAGCCCCATAAGAACTGATGGGTCTTCCAGATGTGCAGAGATTGGTTCCTTGAGAAAGAAGATAAGAGAACCAATAAGCATGAAGCTAACGACATCTGAGTAGGGGGAGACTATAATACAAACACCACACCTCATTCTACACCGAATCTCCACTCTCAGCCGACTGCTCAATACAATTCAGGCAGACCTCGGAGACCGGATACGGTTTTGTTCCCCTTACCTCACATTTTAAACAAACATCATTACATACATGTGACGCAAATTTCACACACATGTGTTTCAGACACCATTTCCCGTTCTTTGGTAGTTAAGATTTCAGGACTATAGCATCCCACATGGATTTGACCTAAAAAAAAAAAGACCTGGTCCAAAACCAGGCTCGGCCATTTCCTAGTCGTGATGATCTTGAGCAAATTATTTCTCTGGCCTCAATTTGCATATTATCCATTATCCTGTGCATCAAATTGATTATGTGAAAATGAAATGGGAGGTCAATACAAAATGAAGGACGCACAGAGCATCAGAAGAGCCTTCCAGACTGAGAAAAGAGAGAGAGAGAGAGAGAGAGAGAGAGAGAGGAAAGGGAAGGGAAGGAAAGGAGAAGGAGGAAGGAAGGAAGGAAGGAAGGAAGGAAGGAAGGAAGAAAGAAAGAAAGAAAGAAAGAAAGAAAGAAAGAAAGAAAGAAAGAAGCCACAAAAAGCAGGCCAATCTCTTGAGTGGAGCGGGGAACTAAACTATCCCTCCACCAGTAGCTGGGAGGTTCAACAGGCAGAAAATGAGCACAAAGAGAGCTGGCATGAACTTCCTTTTCAATCTATTCAATTAAATGAGTGCTTTATGGATATTCTGTTTTTTAAAAAAAAATTTATCCTTCTCAAAAATTGCATGGAACAGGCAGTGAGAGGGGAACCCTGAGCCATGAAGAGATAAGCATAGCGCTGATCACACGAGAAAGGCTTGAAAAGCTTTATTTCAAAACACATTAGTTAAAAGTAGAAAAAGGGGCCAGCCAGATGGCCCAGCGGGCTAAGGAGTTTGCCATCAAACCTGGGACTCCCATGAGAGAAGTGAGCCATGGTCTGTGTGCAAGACATGGTCTGTGTGCAAAACATGGTCGGTGTGCAAGCACATGAAAAATCACTGGAGATTTAGCTTGGTTGGTACAGCATTTGCCTAAGATGCACAAAACTCTGGGTTTGATACAGAGCAGCCACAACTGTGTTCTGTTCTGTTCTGTTTAGTTTTGTTTTGTTTTGAGACAGGGTTTCTCTGTATAGCCCTGGTTGTCCTTGAAACTCACTCTGTAGACCCAGCTGGCCTCAAACTGAGAGATCCACCTGTCTCTGCTTCCCAAGTGCTGGGATTAAAGGCATGTGCTCCCACCGCCTCATTGAGCAATGATATGTTTAATGAGAGTAGAATGGCTGTTTTATACAAGAAGCAGAGAAGACTGTCTTGATCTAGGAACACACACACACACACACACACACACACACACACACACACACTCACAGCTACACAGAGAAACTCTGTGTAAGACCAGACTCCCATTCTGTCAGGTGTTCCTCTTGTCCCATCTGTGGGGTTTGGCACTCTCTGGGAGCCTGTTTGCTAAAATCTCTAATCTGCCACACACACACAGCCCCCCCTTCCCTGCTTGGCCCCAGGTCCTTGGCTACATTAGAACAAAGTTTACATTCACCACAAGGCAGGTTATAAAACGATGAAGTCTTATTTTTCACTTGAGCATTTGTTTGGCATGAGATCAGCCCAAACCTTGTTTTTCCACAAACATGTAGTAGAATCAGTAATTAATTATCTCACTGAAGCAAGAACAAGGTGAGGGACATGTTCTTAGATTCAGCAGATAACCAATGACCAGAATCCACAATGAGCTGAATTCTGCCTAGATTTCTTTTCATATAGTATTAGGAGAGTCTAATTCTACTTTTAAATGAGTCACGAAACAAATTATTTAAACACTTTTTTTAAAAGCAAAAAAAAAAGTTATTACATATCATTTAATGTGATATGAAACATTGACCAAATTGGGGCAGGCTAGGGCCATGTTTTTCAGCAAAATCGAACAGTGTATTCCTGGTCTAGCTTCAGAAGGACTGTATGTTGTCACCACTATCCTGGGCAGCGACAGTGCCGTGATAGCCCTTCCTTAATATTCGCTCTTGTCAAAAGAATACTGATTGTCAGGTATTCTGTTTATGGTTTGCAGACTGCATCCCTGTGCTTAAAGCAGAGTCACTCAGCCAGAGTAATTGAGCAGGGTGCAGCCAAGCCAAAGAGAAGCGGTGTATTAGAGAGACTGCCACCACCAGGCTCAGCCCAGCCCAGCCCAGCCCAGCCCAGCCCAGCCCCACCCAAGGCTTGGCCCCAGCCCTACCTAATCAAGCTACTAGTTGTCTTAAGGGAGGGACCCAAAGAACAGTGCCAAAGCCTCCTGTTAAGATGTGCCACTCCCTGGGTCTAGGCTGGCCACTGCCAGGGCTTGTCTCTTAAGGCTATAAGGCAAAAACTATGTCTTAATGTGGCCGTAAGCACCTTGTTGGTGACAAGGACAGCACAGAAACCAGCAATAGATCTGAAATGCTCAGGGATGCTTTGCAAAGGTTCAGGGTGTGTGTGTGGCTTTTAGCCAACCATGCTGGGATCATATAAAAAACCAGGCAGGTTAACTTTCAGTGGCAACAATGATAGCAGACAAGTCTATGAGGATTTATCAAGTATTACATGCATTTCAAGGCCAGCAAAGATGGCTCAGCAGGTAAAGGTGCTTGCTACCAAGTCTGACAACCTGAGTTTAATTTCCCAGGACCTACATGGTGGAAGGAGAGAACTGACCCTCACGTGGTGTCTTCTGATCTTCATACATGCACCATGGCCTGCATGTTCACACACACACACACACACACACACACACACACACACACACACACATTAAATACACAATATTCTAAAGAAGAAGTCTTATAAATTGAAACAAATGATGGAATAGAGTCTACATTAGCTACTTTTTACATGTCTGTGATTTATTTTGGCTAATGGTTTCAGAGAATCTTAGTCTATCACAGCGAGGAAGGACTGACCAAATGGCAGTCCTGGGGAATGGGAGTGTATGGTAGATACTGTCTACACAGCAGCAGCCTAGGAACAGACAGAATGTCAGAAACAAGGACCAAGCAACTGTCTCCAGAGGTCTATATCTAGTAACCTACTTCAGATGGTCGGGCCTTGTCTTTTACATTTCAGTAGCTTGCTAAAGAAGCAGCAACCGACAAGTGCTCAAACATGAGCCTGCAAGTGGTATCTCAGATTCAAATCATATCAGATTTCAAGTGAAAACATTCACTTTTGACACAATGGAAGTGTTCTGGCTTGATCCACGTTTGTGTCAGAGACTAGCTCTTTTACCAAGCTATTATCCTCTGCTGCCTGGACACACATCGAAAGTACATTTCCCAGACTTCCTTTGGAGTTACTTGTGACCACATGACTAGGTTCCAGTGATGGGATATGAGTCAGAAAAGATGTTCACCTCCTCCATGCCTAGCCCAGAGGTTCCTGTGCAATCCTCTATGCCCGTTCCTTCGTCCTTCCCCTCTTAGCTTATGCTGAGGACCAAGTGAGACCTTCACATATTCAAGACTGCAGGGTAGGATGGAGCTGCTTGGGAAAAGAAGCGGACCTTGCCGTGCTGGACTACAGTGTGAGCAAGAGACAAACTTTTGCTAAATCCAGGCACTGAGACATTGGAGGGATTCTGATTTTGTTCCTGGGGTTTTTCTTGTCTGTTTGGTTTTTTTGTTTGTGCAGTAGTCTGGGTATTGAACCTAGGGCGTTATGGTTGTAGGCAAGTGCTCTATCAGTCAGTAATACACCAAGCCCTCTTTCTATTTTTATTTTGAAGGGTAATCTCATCATGCTGCCCAGATTAGTTTTGAACTTGCAATTTTTTTTTTGAACTTGTAATTCTTGTGCCCTCGGTTTCTGAAGAAGCTGGAATTACACAGGCCTGTACCACCAGACCTGGTAAGAGGTTCTTTGGGTTTTTTCTAATACACCCCCTGCTATTATTGTCATTCTTAGTTTATTTGTTGTTTGACAATATATGTATCTAGTATGTTCTGGTCACACCATACAACCCTCTTTTGTTCCTCCTCACCAAGGTGCCCCTCCTCGTATCAAAGTCACCCTCTCGCTATCATGTCTTCTGGCTTCATTTTGTGACCCACTGAGGTTAACCAGGGACAGCTGAATGGGCACAGGTGAGGAACTAGTCCCTGAGCATAGTAGTTCACCATTGGCTACACCACTGAAGGTGATGACGCTCCCTCCCCTAGCAGCTCCCTGTGAGCCTATCATGACTCCTCTATCATAACTGAATGTTGGGTCCAGCAATGTGCAGGCCCAATGTATGCACCCATAGCTGCTGTGAGTTCATGAGTGTAATGCCTTGTCAGATGATATCATTTCATAACCCTCCTCCCCATCCTCTGGCCCTTGTGTTCTCTGTCCTCTCCCTTCTATGCTATTCCCTGAGCATTGGAAAGGGTAAGATAGGTAAGGAAAGACTGAGTGATTAACAGACATTCACTTTCAGCACTGTGACCAGCCATTAAGTCTCTGCATTAACTACCATTTACTGTCAAAAGAACCTTTTCTGACCAAGGCTAAGAGCAGCACCCGTTGATGGTGGCTATAAGCATGAATACTTAGGAAATCAGTTTACAACATATCTATTTAGCAAAACAGAAGCCATGACCTGCCAAGCCATCCATGGGCTTTTGACCAGATTTACTGTATCAGGGATGAATTCCCTCCTGTGCAGCTGACTTCATATGCGATCAGAAAGAAACTGGTTGCCCCTACAACAGTCATGCCATTATTGCATGTGTAGGTACATCTTGTTTGGTGGGTTGTTATTGTAGCATACAAGATCTGCAGCTGGCTAAGACTGCTAAAGATTTTATTCTCTTAGTGGCCAGCATGGCAACTTCTGATGCCATAAAAAGCAGTCAGTAAGGAGAGCCTCCCTGGCTGGAATTTTTTTTTATCAATTCAGCTAAGAGACAGTGGGAAGTCATCCCCTTGTAACTGAGGACATGACATTCAAAACAAATGGGTAGTCTCCTATAGCAGTCATGCTACAAGGTTACTTCATCTACTGTGCTTTTTCAAGGACAATTTTAGATTGCTTTTTCCAAAGGTCTGAACTCTCTGATTACTGAACTCTTTAATATCTTGGACTGGGAAAGAACAAACGTCTTTCTGATGTTAAGGATAATTATAATATAAAACATATATGGCTATTTTGCTAATAAGAGTTATGTGTTAACTATAACAAGCACAAATACAGTCATATAGTTTCTTGATTTTTATGAAAATTGTTTTCGCTAACACACCACAGAACAGAGACTGTATCTTGTTCCAGGTCATCTCAAACCTCTACGGTCTCTCATCTGGAAATTTTGTCTCATAATTTCAGTTATAATCTGTGCACTGGTGATTCTCACATCTCTAGATCCAGCCCAGAGCTACATCTCAAGTTGAGATTCTTCTCAAGACATAAACTATGTATTCAATTACTGTGGGTTGTTCTCACATGAGTGTATGACCTAGCAATCACTAGAATGATTGAGTTACTGAACTATGAGAGATTGGCGGGCGCCTTGGCTGGATCCTACTGGTCAGTTGCTTAGAATCAAGCCTCCCCGACAACCTTCTTCTCCTCCCAAAGACACCCCAGATGTGGTTCACGTGACCAGCTTCACCACTCAGTTGCTCTGTCTCCAGTGGAAGCTTGATCACCCCACTTTCAAGCCTAAAATGCAGATTGCTGGGCCAAGAGTAATCTGATTGGTCAGAAGTCAGCATGAGCCAATGAGAAACAAAAGAGGCTTCTGAGAAGTGTCTTCACTCTTCCAAGAGGACTACAGGAAGACAGGTAACAAACAAGGAAAAACCAGTGCAGAGTTCAGAAATCAGGTCCACAGACCCTTGTGCAGGTCTGCCTGAGCTGGCTTGATTACCCAATAAACATGCAGCCTTTGCCAAATCACTAGTTATTTCAACACCTCTCTTCCAAAATACAAAACGAGTTGTGAGAGGAAAACGAGTTGATGTATGTAGCTGCTAGCCCATATGAGCCTTGTGTTTATGATCACACTGTTCTCCATGTTTGCCTGCAGCTGCTACCACCATCTTGCTATCAGCCTGAGAATGCAATAGACTCCAAGGAAGCAAAGACAATGTGAAACAAATTTCTTCAAAAGCCACCAAAGTGAGAGATTGAAAGATCCTGAGTCTTGGGCTGGCAAGATGGCGGCTCAGCAGGAAAACAAACAAACAAACAAACAAACAAACAACAACAACAAAAAACATTCACCCCGAAGCCTGATGACCTGAGTTCAATCCCCAGAACCTACATAAAAGTAGACTGAGCCAACTAACTCTACAAAGTTGTTCTTTGACCTACACACACACACACATACACACACACACACACACACAACACACACACACACACACACACACACGATGATGAAATAATAATATTCACTTTTATATGCATTGGTATTTTGTCTGCATGTATGTCTGTGTGAGGGTGTTGAATCCCCTGGAAGTGGAGATAGAGACAGCTGTGAAGTGCTATATGAGTTCTCTAGAAGAACAGCCAGTGCTTTTAACCACTGAGCCACCTCTCCAGCCATAATGATGATGAGGAGGAGGAGGAGGAGGAAAAACTTCACGATCTACCTACATCAACCTACTGAACATCTTATTACAAGGGTCAATCAACTCTCTGCTGCCTAAGCCTTATTGCTTAGATTATCTTTTCTGTTATTTGCATCAACCAAGAGGGTTGGGATAATATTATTGCGCCATGTGTAGAGATTATCTTTGTGTTATTTAAACGCTGATTTCTGTGCCCCCAGAGAGTTGAGTGCAGACCAGGTTCTGGTATTGCTTTTCATATGGCTGCATCCTATTTTGTAAACAATCCCCCTCTCACCTTCTGACTGGTTTATTTAAAAGATGATGGCTTATAGGAAAGGCAAGAAGTAGTAGAAGGTGAGACATTCCACATACACACACACACATACAGAGAGAGGGAGAGAGAGAGAGAGAGAGAGAGAGAGAGAGAGAAGAGAGAGAGAAACTCTGGGAAAGAGTCAGGTGCAAGAGGACAGGGTGATTTGCCACCGAGACTTGGAAGAAGTCAGACAGAAAACAAGGTAACCAGCCATGTAGTAGTTATAGAATAATAGAAACAGGTTAACTGAAGCCTAGCTTAAGGCCTAGGCATTAATTCATAAATAAATAAGGCTCTGTGTCATTATTTGGAAACTGGAGTGGACACAGAAAAGGCAGAAATGGTTACACAAGTGTATCATATTGACACATCATCTAACACAGGGTTTTCAGGTCTTCTAAAATGATGGCCTTTTAAATTTAATAATAGTAACTTAAACCTGTTTCTGATTTTTAAAGAATGTATTTCAGACCAGGTTAAGAAGTCTTTCTGGAGCCAGGCAGTGGTGGTGCACGCCTTTAATCCCAGCATTCAGGAGGCAGAGGCAGGCGGATTTCTGAGTTCAAGGCCAGCCTGGTCTACAGAGTGAGTTCCAGAACAGCCAGGGCTACACAGAGAAACCCTGTCTTGAACCCCCCACCCCCCAAAAAGAAGTCTTTCTGGTTAGGCACCTCCCATACAGAGAGGTAATCACAATTATGCGTTTTGCAGATTCACTTTTATATGTTTTCTTGAACCTACTTCTACTTCATTTGCTGGCTGTATGTTGAAGCCGACATGGAAAACGTCATGGTTCTAGGATGTGATGAGCCACTAGGCAAATGGCACCAAACTCTTTGCCCATTTGTCTCATCAGGAGGAGAGAGTCATTTCCTCCCCTCTGGAATCTGGGGAGCTTGGTAAATGGCCAACTACCAACACTGAACGGCAGAAGTGATACCAGTTCACAAAGTAGTCATGTAGGTGGGTGGGGAGCCCTTTCCCTGAGGGCTCTAATAAACACAGACACAGAGACACACAGACATACAGATACATAGACATACAGACACAGACACACATATGCACACACACATGAGGGGGGAGTGGGGATTATTTCTGTTATATGAATTCTAGCTTGAATTTGAAAGCTGTTCAAGTTTTGTTATGTTGTTATAGATGAAATTACAAAGTCTATAAGTTCCCAAAGGAAAACCGGCTTGTATTGTTACTATCAAAAATGATTAATTCGCTGAGTTTGATATGTAACCCAGGGGCTTTCCTATGTCACAAAGGCAATAATAGCTAGGAAAACATGTTTCCATTTAAAACCTTTGGAATTCAGCTAATTCTCACAGGTTAGAACGTTCTATTTTCAAACAAAAAAAATGGCGAGAGTCAGGGAAATGTCTGTGAACTGACTTGATATAAACTCCATACTTGTAGACTCATTTTGGTTTTGCTTTGCTCTTTTGCACTGCTGGTAATGGAACCAAAGTCTACATATGCCAGCCAAGCTCTCTGCCATTGAGCTACACCCCCCCCTCCAAGTCTAGGGATAGTGTGTGTGTGTGTGTGTGTGTGTGTGTGTGTGTGTGTATAAATGTGTGTGCAGCTGCTTGTTTATATGCACACAGATATGTGTGAAAGACATAAGTCATCATGAGTCACTCCTCATCTTTTTGTTGGGGGGGTATGGGGTGGACAGGGTCTCTCACTAAACCTGGAGCTCATCAAGTCAATGAGACTGGCTGGCCAACAAGCCCCATGGGTCTACCTATCTCTATTTCCTCAGCACCAGAATTACAGGTAAGCATTCCCTTACTATACTTTCCTCCTCTTCTTCTTCCTCCTCCTCTTTCTTATCCTCCTCCTCCTCTTCTTCCTCCTCCTCTTCCTTGTCCTCCTCTTCTTCCTCCTCCTTCTCCTCCTCCTCTTCTTTCTCCTCCTTCTCTTCCTCATTTTCCTCCTCCCCCTTCTCCTCCTCTTCTTCCTACTCCTTCTCCTCTTCCTCAATCTCTTCCTTCTCCTCCTCCCTCTTCTCCTCTTCATCCTCCTCTTCTTCCATACTTCACACAAGCGCTTCATCAACTAAGCCATCACCCAGCCCCCCATCATTCATTTTTTTCAGGAGGCAAAATGCTTCTTCCACTGGTGTATGACTTGGAGTCAAGGAGACATGAGATGAAGTCATTCTTCATTACACAATGGCAGTTTACTTTTATACCCTAAAAGAGCCTATATAAAACAAATTTATGTTTCAATGTTTTCTTTAATATCTGAAATGACATTAAGTGGTGCTATCACCCCATGTAGGAGCAACATTACAACTTTATTTTATTAGTCAAGACAGTTATACATTCTATATTAATTTGATTGGGTTTAGTAGACCTGCCGTTCCTTGTCACAGGCCCTCTCCTATTCCACTGTTTTCTTGACAGTATCTTTCATTTATTCTTTGACAATTCCATCCACATATACAATGTATCTTAGACCCACTCTTCCACTTTCCTGGGAACTCTCCAACAAATTCCCCTCCCACCGCATGTCCCTCCTCCCTTTATCTAATAATCCACCACTAATTATAATTAGTGCTTCCTTCTAGAACGTTACCTGGTCTTGTTGGATTGTCTCCTACAATTAACAATTGTTGCACTGAATTAATAAGTGCAATGGCCAGATCATGTCCAGAAGATAGGGTTTTATAGCTCTCCTCCCCATCCTCCAGCTCTGACATTCTTTCTATTTCCCTCTTCCATGCTGAGTCTTGGAGTAGAGTCTGATACAAGTGTGCTACTTGGGACTGAACCCTCAATAGTCACTTATTCACAACCCTTGGTTCAGTTATAAGTCTTTGTGTTAATTGATGTGTCAGTTCTCTAGCCATACTTAAGAGAAACACTAATCTATAGGTATAAATATAATATTTAGAAGGCAGTTTGACAACAGTGGTAGTTCCTTCATAGGCACTAGGACCTCCAGAGCCTTGAGCTTCTAGCCAGGTTTGCTGTATAGGTATGCGGTTCCTCCCATGAAGCAGGCCTCATATCTAATTAGAGAGCAGTTGGAGACACCTATAACTCTGATACCACTATTGCACTAGTGGGCACATGTGAAGTAGAAACTTAAGGGATCTTTGGAAAGTCGGTTGGATGGTGTTTTGCTGGGGCAAACGTGAAGAAATGTTTAGCTGAAGTGGACACAGGTGAAAGACTAAGGCAGACTTCAAACATTTAGCTGAAACACACACAGATAAAAGGATGTTCTGCTAAAGCAAGCACATGCAAGAACATGTGATAAAGGATTCTTTGTTATCAACTCGCATGTATTGGTCCGCCTTACATTGTGTAATTGAGCTGCATTTGTTGGGACGCCATAGAGAGAAATGCACCCAAAAACTTCTGGTGGTGTGTTCCAGTTTCTTCTCTGGACTCAGGCTGATTGTCAGAGTCATGTCAGCTGAGACAGATGCTTGTGCTGAGGCAAGACCCGTGGAGGACACATGATGTTCGGAGGGTATAGAAAGGCCTCAATGGACAGTAACCAGTAACGGGGCTGAGCTTGTCTTGTTTATAGAGCTGGCTGTGCAGCTCTTGTTGGTCTTGTGTCTTCGCTGATGGCTTTGCTGAGAAAGGCACAGAGGGAGAAATACTGGTGTTTCCTCTCTCGGTCCCTCCTGCTGATTTGTGCTAAGGCTGAGGCCTGGCTGTCTCTGCTGGGCGGTGCTACCGCTATTGATTTGTTTTTGCTATCCCGTCTCTACCGAATTGGACTGCTGGCATATCGACAAAGTGTTTGCGAGTGACTCAAGCTGCCACTGTTAACCTGTGAACTGAACTGCCAATTTCCAGACAACACAGACAAGAAGTACTTTTAAAACAGGTCCACTTCCCCCCCCCCCCCCGTATCCTTTCTTTTCCAATACCTCTGGTGGGTGGTGGGCTTCAAGGAAGCTTAAAGTGTTTAAAAACCATCATTAAAAATAGGTTTTGAAAAAGTTAAGGTTGCACACGTTTCAGTGTCTGCCTCTGAACTGTACTGTCCATTCTCTAACAGCCTGTATAGCATTATGAAAGCTAGTCATTAGGGAAGGAGATTCTATCTCAATCCCAGTATTACTCTTCTATGTCCTGAAACCAAAGTGTGCTGTATCTTCTGCTGCAGGTTCTTACCATCCAGTTCTTGTGGCCAACCAAGAGCAACGCCAATAACTGTTATTTTAGAGACATCTGCGACCTCATAGGGGGCTAGCTCATACCTGTCACTGAAATTTTTCCATTTAATAACCCATGTCTTCTGAAGTAAGCATTGTTTACCCATGCGGGGTGCCTGTGTTCAAATTCATTATTATTATTATTATTATTATTATATTTTAATCTGTTTATTAATATCCTGTTACTTTGCTCTGGGCTGTCTCTCACTGAAGAATGCCTAATCAGAGAAGGAAGGCAGGAGAATCTGAGGGAACACATGGAGCTAGCTAAGGTGGCTATGACCAGCAGAGTGGGGCTGCTTCCAGGAGAAAAGGGTCGAGAGAGAGAGAGAGAGAGAGAGAGAGAGAGAGAGAGCTGAGCAGACAGAAACCCAGCCTCCAGCAGCTTCATAGCAGCTGCTAAGGACTCTCTAAGGACTCTGCTAAGGACTACTCAACTGTCCCAATGCTGTAACCCTTCAGAACAGTTTCTCATGCTACAGTGACTCGCAACCATAAAATTATCTTGTTGCTCCTTTTATTATAGCAAAACAAAACAGACTAATATAAGTAGAAGCTGATACCTAAGGAGAAACACAGAAACCCAAAACTGTCTTTGAAGTTATCTCTTTTTTTTGTTTGTTTTGTTTTTTGTTTTTTGTTTTTCGAGACAGGGTTTCTCTGTATAGCCCTGGCTGTCCTGAAACTCACTCTGTAGACCAAGCTGGCCTCAAACTCAGAAATCCGCCTGCCTCTGCCTCCCGAGTGCTGGGATTAAAGGCATGCGCCACCTCGCCCGGCTGAAGTTATCTCTTAAACTTTCAGGAAAGGAAAACCAAGGCGATTCACTTATAGTGAAAATTTCATCCAGAAAACCTTTGCATCAGAGGGGGCTGCTAGGACTTCCAACATCTGCAGCAAAGGGTCCCCTGTGCAGATTCCCTGCTGGGCCACATCAGTAGAGTGGTTAGCATTAGGTCAATTCTCTTCTGTACATTCTGGATAAGAATTGCATCACACCAATTTCGTTTTTTATCGTCTTTGTGTTTTTCATTATAAAAAGTGCTAGGGATGTCACCCAGTCTGTAGACTGCTTGCCTGGCCTGCACATAATCCTGGGTTCAGTTCCCAGGACAACATAAACAGTGTGTGTGTGTGTGTGTGTGTGTGTGTGTGTGTGTGTGTGTGTGTGGTGACTTGAGTCTGTTTATAATTCAATAAATGAAGTTTACGTCACCCAGATGACTATTAATCTTCAGAATGATAGATTTTCACATATATAATTTTGGCAAGTGATGAGTTCTGTTTCTATTTTCCATTTGTTTTGCAGGCTTTGTCAGTTTTCAGTGAATTCTTTTGTCACAGGTGCCTTCCTCTGGGAGTTATAGGAGCTTTCAAGGCTGCATGAATCCTTAATTCCCAGATTCCCTCCCCTCTGCCACCCAAGCCTTTCCCAAACCAGTTCTTCCTAAAGTCAGGGTTCCGATGCTAAGAAGAGGCAAACTCAGGCAAACCCAGCTCATCAGAAAACAGCCACGTCTGCTACAAAAATCTGTTGCCCTCAAACACTCTAGTGCATTTCATTACCTTTCAACGATCTGTTTAGAATTATTCACCTCGCTGACCTTAACTATCCACTTGACTGCCTTCATCATTAGCATGGAGGACGGAACCGACGCTGGCCTGTATTCTCTTCAGAGCCCCAGTCACTTCTGATTAGTGAATTGCTTAGAAAATGTCCTGAGCTCTAGCCGGCCACTGCCAGTTAGTGTCCTGTCCCGGAGAAGAGCTCATTTGTATTCTGCCTGTGGGTCAGAGTGGAGGCCACAGGTTAGTAAGGTGGGGGGTAGGGCAGCGAGGGCCAGCCAGCCTAATGGTTGCATCTGCCATCTACCTTCTAGCTCCTCCTTCCCTCCGTCTCCATCCTCCATCCCTCCCTCCCTCCCCATCCTCCCCTTCCTCCCCTTTCTTCTCCTCTCAGTCCCACTCAGCCTTCTATTCAACAACAGCGAACAAAGTAAAATAATAATATAAAAATAAAACCAGGGCGGGGGGGGGGGAGGGTGGCGGGGGAGACTCTAAAACTGTGACAATAGCAACCTCCAATCCGGTCACCCTTGCCTTCTTCCACCTCCCATGCCCTCCAGCTACTCAGAACAGTCCCTAACAAAAGACCCCAGTTTGACCCCTGGCTGGCTAAAGCCATTCAAGGCTTGGATTTGAATCTGTTTAAACTGACTGAGGCTAGCCACAAACTAACCACATTCTGTTTAGCAACCTCCAAGTCCCTGATACATTCATTTTCCTCTATTTCTTTTTCTTTCTGTATTATGTTGTTGTAGATGATGATTTTTTTGTTTGTTTTGCTTTTTTTCTTTGTAAATTGGATCTAAGTCAACTGGTATCTCAGATGTACACATAGAAATTCAAAAGTTGCAAACACAACCTCCCAAGTAAGATGACTGCTAACAGTACTCCACCACTCTCCAGGGGAGCTGTATAATATTTAGGAAAAAAAATACCATAGTATATTCTCTACTACTTGAAAAGAATTCCTGACAAACATTATATTTTCTTAAACATTATCCAGTAAACAGTGTTACTTTTTAAAGGGCTGGCAATATTGTAATTTATTGCTCAAAAAAAGTATGTCCATAAAATAGCTGTTCCAGCACTGGGGGCTCTGTGCTCACCAGCAGGGACACTCGGAGGCTGAGTACTCTCAAAGCAAACAGAGGTTCCTTGTGTGGAAGGAGCCAGCCAGGAAGTGCCTGCTGCTCTCCAGTAAATGTGGACACTCCTGCAGAAGCCAGGCTGTCTAGAGGGTGACAGGGGGGAGCAATGGGGGCAGGAAGAGACAGCTTCACTAGGAGGGGACAATAAGTCAGATCTAGCTATCGGCCTCTCCAGGGAGGGAATGGGGGTGGCTCTTCTTTTATCTTCTTAGACTTTAGCAAGATTGTTTTTGGGAGATTGAAAGACTGGTCTATTTGGCAACGTAGTTGCCTGTGAGGGAGATGTTACATGCCACTCTGGACTTCTAGGAAGCATGGGAAACTGCTCTGTGGCCTTTGGTAAAACAGCTGCCACAAGCCCCACTGGAAAATGACTTTTTCCCCCTAATAGTTCCATTTATATGCTTTTTATTTGCCATTTAAAGTAAATATTTAAGTGCCCCAACTACGTTCTAGGCATTATATTAAGCTAGAAATACCTTGGGGTAAAACAAACAAAGTAAACATAGAGGGTTTCCTTTCCCCCATAAACACACACACACACACACACACACACACACACACACACACACGCATGCAGGCATGCACATACTCACACACACATGCACTTGGGCAAACATACATCTTTGTTTCTTGACCACTTCTACCAGGTCATTATCACTGAATTTTAAAGTCCCAGAGAACAATACATTCTATACAATTGGAAGACCAACATAAGAGGACTGTGGGGGTTTGAATGAAAATGGCCCCCATAGGCTCGTGGGGAGTGGTATTAATGGGGGGTTTTGTCCCTGTAGGAGTTGGTGTGGTCTTGCTGAAGGAAGTGTATCATTTGGGGATAGTCTTTGAGGTTTGTTTCAGAAGCTCGAGTTAGGCCCTGTATCATTCTCTCAGCCTGTTGTCTGCTAATCCTGATTGGGAACTCCCAGCTACCTGTCCAGCACCATGTCTGCCTGCGTACCTCCTTGCTTCCCACCATAACAGTGGACTAAACCTCTGAACTGCAAGTAAGCCCCAATGAAATGGCTTCCTTTATCAGTGTTGCTGTGGCTGGAGAGATGGCTCAGTGGTTAAGAGCACTGGCTGCCCTACTTTTCTAGAGGTCCTGTGTTCAATTAACAACAACCACATGGTGGCTCACAACCATCTATAATGGGATCTGAAGTCCTGGTGTGCAGGTGGGCATGTAAACAAAGCACTCATATGCATAAAATAAACAACAAAAAGTCCCCCTCCCCACCCCCACCAAAAACAAAAAAGACGCTGTAAAATCCGTTCTGCCAAACAAGTACAATTTCCATTTATGATTCCAGCAATGACTGCTTATGAAATAACCTCAGAGATGACTATGAAATTGTTTCATAGTTGAAACATTCTTCCTCCCTGTCAAGGAGCAAAGAGTATGACTCTCTCCTAGCCATCTGACTATGCTCGACCTGAGGGCCCTGTGGTGGTTTGAATATGCTTGGCCCGTGGGAAGTGGCACTATTAGGAGATGTGGCATTATTGGAAGAAGTGTGTCACTATGGGGGTGGGCTTTGAGGTCCTATGCTCAAGCTCTGCCCAGTGTAGAAGAGTTCCCTCCCCTCCCGGCTGCCTTTGGATCAGATGCAAAACTCTGGGCTTCTCCAGCACCATGTCTGCCTGCATACTGCCTTGCTTCCTGCCATGATGATAATGGACTAAACCTCTAAAACTGTAAGCCAGCTCCAATTAAATGATTACCTTTATATGAGTTGCCTTGGTCATAGTGTCTCTCCACAGCAATGAGATCCTAAGATAAAGACCAAGTGTCAAGTCACCTTAATAGCCTATGTTCTCTCCAACCCATCCCTGTTCCCCTTCACACACACATACACACACACACACACACACACACACACACACACACACACACACACACCTCCTACTGCGGACTCTGGGGCACCTGGGCACCTGAGCACATCCTTCCAGTGTGCCAGTGTGATTGCCTGTGACTCTTGCTGGTTTATCAAGGAACATAGCAACAGACCTGCCATCGGGGGGTGAGTCAGATCACTAAGGTGTTGGTGTTACTCTGGCCCAGGTGTCCTGACAGGGTGCTGTCTCCATGGCTTTGTAGAGGGATCCAGAGACTGTCCGGAGCTCACCTCAGAGATGCTCAAAGACAGATCCTCCGAAGCAGCAACAGAGCAGTTTCATCTCTTGCTCATGATATTCAAGCCCTTTTTAAAGCATCCCTTTGCACTGTGAGACTTTGCTCCACCAACCAAGATGCAGTATCTGTAGACATGCTTTCATTTTGTAAAGTGTGCTTTATTAAAACACACACACACACACAAATATATATATATATATATATTGAGACAGGGTTTCTCTGTGTAGCCCTGGCTGTCCTGGAACTCACTCTGTAGACCAGGCTGGCCTCCAACTCAGAAATCTGCCTGCCTCTGCCTCCTGAGTGCTGGGATTAAAGGCGTGTGCCACCACACCCGGCAAAACACTTCTTTATATTAATAAGATGTCACCCAAGTAAATCCCGCTTCTAATAAGCAAACATTGGAATCTTCAGTAGGTGGCATGGCAAAGTTATATTGAATTTTACTGACATCCTTCATCCCTAAAGTGAGTTATGTGGGTCTAATGATAAGCATGGAGAGTAGATAAAGTATGCCAGAGGGCTGTAAGGACCTAGAATGTTGTAAGGATTTAGTACATTCTTTGTGATTGGGTCGCTGGCAGATGGTATGAACGCATCCCAACTACCTTGTTGCATTCGTGGGACTCAGTCCCAGAGCTGTACTCTTGGCTCAGACACACACTGTCCCCATCTCTTCAACTAGTGCTGTCTTGTCAAGATGAGGTTTTGTTATTCTGTTTGCTACTGAACTAGGCAGTGGAGCCGCTAAAGACCACTACGGAAAAACCTCTTATATATATATTTTTTAAAGCAACAATAACAAAACTGTCTCCAGGAACAAGAAAACCTTCAACAAAATAGTGTGTTTACCCTTGAAAAAACAAGCAAGGTCTAACCTTACGGTCCCCACCCCAGAATTACCACACTTTACCGCAGCAGGTACTCAGAAAGACCACAAAATTACTACTGCTGAAAAAAAAAGGGCCCCTGTCTCCACACACACCTTCCTTTAAGAACAACATCTTCTCTAGACCCAGGAGATAACCTTGTGGGGTTCCTTCTGAGTCATACTAGGGGGTGGGGTGTGTATGCCCCAGTTCTGACCTTGTGGTGGCTGGAGGAGAATGACTGATTTCTTCACACTCAAGTCTTGGTAAGTCTCCTTGCAAGTCACCGCAGCTCTGGTTGCCTTAACTCCCGGCGGCATTGCCAGGTTGGCTGATAAGGACTCCCTTTCCCTTCCCCAAATGACGTGAACTCTGACCTCTGGTAGACCTTGACCTCACAGATTCAGAATCCCAGAGCAGCAGAACTCAAGTTATAAATATATTTTATATTTATACTTTATAAAAGTGGCTTGCGTATATGCATTCATTAAAACTTTTGACTTTGTATCAAGTATGGGTGTCCTCACCTTTCATCCCAGAACAGAGGCAGGTTGACCTCTGTGAGTTTGAGGCCAGCCTGGTCTACCAAGTTCCAGGACAACCAGGCTGTTACAAAGAGAGATCCTGCCTCAAAACAAAGACAAATAAAAACGAAAAGATTAACCTTGCTAAACTTATTAAAACTAGAATAGAAACAACAAAAGCATCCTTAGATTTAAAAGGTATTTCTGGAAAACATAAACGTACATAATATAGAGTAATTGGCCCGAGGATCACGTTCTGGTGTGTGAGACCCATCTACAGATGATTCTTATGTTCTTAAGAGTGCCGAACAAAAATTAAAAGAAACTATTTTGTAACCTATGAAATTCAGATTTTACTGTCTACACATAAGGTACAGAGCTATGCCCACTCACTCACAGTGCGTGTCACTACTTAGACACCTCCGCGGCACAGCAGGACTCTAGCTGGGACAGTGTGTGGCCCACAAAGTACAAAGTACTTACTGTCTGGCTCTTTAGAGGGGAAGCTTATTGGCCTTTAGAATAAAGGAAGATAGTATTCAAAATTGTTCTTTCCCAAAGCAACGTCCTTTTTTTTCTCTCTGTTTCATGTCTGTTGGCAGAGAAGCTCATGGATTATTTCACTTGTGCGTTCTTACAATAAATGATATTTATTCTTAGAATAAACAAGACCTTTCTCCTAAAGGAATAGAGCTCAATTGCTGTAAAAATAAAGAGTAACGGAGAGGTAGGACAGGCTGCCATGACCAGTAAATGACAGTGATATTCAGAGAAAATGTCTTCCTGCGTGTCCTTCCAGCCTAGATGCACACACATCTGTGTCCATATGTCGGGTGGAAGCCAGAGGTGTCATTTCTCATGCACTGTCCACCTTGTCTTTTGAGACAGGGTCTCTCATTGCCCTACGTGGATCTTGCCACGTAGGGTTGGCTGGCCAGCCATCAGCTGTCGGGTCTGGAGCTGGTCCTGTCTCCATTTTCCCCAGTGTTTGGATTAGAAGCCTGCAATGCCACTGCAGGCTTTTTAAAGCAGGTTCTGGAGACTGAACTGGGGTCCCCGTGCCTGCGTAGTAAGCTCTGAGCTCTCTCGCGCCCCTCAATCTTTTTACTAATAGGTGGGATTTTCTCAGATTTTATAAACTGGGCTTGTGCCATTTTTCTTTTCTTTCTTTCTTTCCTCTTTTTTTTTTAATTCCCTATTAAAGTTAAATTATAAATATTTCTACATACTTAATAATATTAATATAAACAAAAGCACAGGGTTTCTCTCCAACCCCTGAGGGATACTTTGTTGGACTATTTACCACATTACAGAAAAATGGTCTGTTTTTTTTTCCCCCAGAATAAAATAATTGCTAGTGTCCACAAGTTTAGACCCTGAATGTTTAGACACTTTACATGAAGCTTTACATCTTGTTTTGCAGTTTTTGAGAAAATGAGGCTTTTTTTTTTTTTTTTTTTTTTTTAACTAGGCAAACCATGAGAAGATGGTACCACAGTCCTCTGGGCTTTTTGACTTCATGGGGTGAGAAGTGCCTGGATTGTGCTGGCTTCGCTCCGGCTCAGTATAATCTTTCTGCATGTCGGCGTCTCCCCTGTTTCTATGGACAAGCACTAATTCGAAAGCTACGCATGCTTGCAGAGATAGGCAGGACCTGTTTGTGAGGGCAGCTGTAGAGAAGCATTGCTGGTGACTTTGGGAAAAGTTATGTTGCTTTATTATCAAAGGACATATATTGGAAAGAAAAGCAGTTTTCAGGCCACACCTATCCACAGGTTGGGGTCAAGTGTAACTATTATATTTAATCTGATTCAGTTCCTGAGGTTTCAGGCGTAACATACAAAGATGAAAGGCTCCAGGTAGGGGCGGGTGCTGTACCTCCAGGCACAGACTCCTCCTGTCACCAAAGGACATCCCTAAGGTGTGGCAGCTACATCCATACTGCACTAAGGACCAGTGTTAGTTCTGTACACAAACCACAGCGGCCTGTGTTTTATACGGGGACTTTTTGCTCCAGAAGGAATTGGGGAACACTGACGCCATTGGCTCAGCCAAGGTTCTTTTCTCTAAATGCTAATTGTCAAGTGACAACCGTTTCTCTGAGGACAGCCAATGAGGAGCCGAGTCATTCTGGTTCCCTTAACCCAGCAGCAGAGTAAGTTTATCCCCAGGAGAACAAAGTAGTGGTTGGTTAGATCTGTAACTATCAGCTCACAGCGGACCTCCAAAACCTGAAGCTGTTTACTGCAATTGGTGATTATATACATCCTAAGATGATGAGACACCTGGGAGGTGAGAGACTCTCGGGACTCAAAGGGAGGAACCTTAGATAAAATGCCCAAGAGTGGGGAGAGGGAACTTGTAGAGTCCACCTCCAGCAGGAAGACAGGACATCAAGTGAAGGATGGAGTTGCCATCCCACAGTAAAAACTCAGAATTGCTCCTGTCTGAAAGAACTGCAGGGATGGAAATAGAGAGGAGCCGGAGGAAAAGAAGGTCCAACGAGAGGCCCAAAGAGGGATCCAGCTCAAGGGGAGGTCCCAAGGCCAGACACTATTACTGATGCTATGGTGGGCTTCCAGACAGGAGCCTAGCATGGCTGTCCTCCAAGAGATCAAGAAGCAGCTGACTGAGGCAGGTGGAGATACTAACAACCAAAAACTGGACTGATGTTGGAGACCCCTGTGGTTGAATTAGGAAAAGGCTGGAAGAAGTTGAGGAGGAAGGAAACCTCATAGGAAGACCAGAAGTCTCAAAGAACTTGGACCCCTGAGATCTCTTGAACCACCAACCAGGCAGCATGCACTAGCTGGTCCTAGGCCTCTAACAATATACAGCAGAGGACTGCCTGGTCTGGGCTCAGTGAGAGAAGATGCACCTAACCCTCCAGAGATTTGAGGTCCCAGGAAGTGGGGAGGCCTGCTGGGATGGGGGTGGTGGTCATCCTCTTGGAAACAGGGGAGTGGAGAAGAAACGAGATGAGGAGCTATCAGAGGGTGGACCAGGAGGGGGGATAATGACTGGATGGTAAAAAATGATTAAAGATAAAAGTTAAAACAAAAAAGGAGGAAGAGGAAGAGAAGGAGGAAGAGAAGGATGAAGAAGAGAAACCAAGGTGAGGGAAAATGAAAGGGAGGAAAGGGGAAAAGGAGGGGAGAGAGGAAAGTAGAAAGAGAAAAGAAAAGAAAGAGCAAAGGAAATTGAGAAAACCCATTGGCTTTTTAACAGCTTTTATTAGCATCTCTCTCTGTGTGTCAATAATGAAATCCTTGCAGCTTTGGCATTTATGATTTACAGCCAAAAAAGAAAAACACAGAACCCCTGTTGCTTTAAAATATATGCATGTTTCAACTACCACGGGCCCTGAGTGTGCTGGCAGATGCAGTGGTTGTGTTAGAGAGATTCATTTTTTCCATGAGGAGGAACCAGACAGGGAATCCATGCCCAGAAATGTATGAGAACCACACAGGAGTCTGAGGTCCCAGTGTGACAACTGGTCCCACCCCTACCCCCTTGATCTTTCAACAAAACAGGTTGATACTGCCACTCTGAGAAGGCAGGCAGGTGAAGGGCTGACTGTGGTAGTAGGGCTGGTTGGCTCATAGTCCACTCTTAGCCAATGGTCTCTGAAGGGATGGAGCAAATCTGTGGCTATTGGAAAACAGCAGACTGCTTTGGGGGCCTTACAGAACACTGATGTCTTATAAGCCATAGAACCATTACCCTCCACAGAGGCCCCGGTAGCTTTGCTCAACTGTGTATGTTGTATAGCTCTCTCAAAACGGATCAGCCACATCAGAGTGCAAATAGCTTCTTAGTCCAACAAGGTTCTCTGCTTCTTTCCCTCCTTGCATTGAGTGGCTGGCACCCAACCCTGTAAAACAAAACCAGAAAGTCATACAGGGCAGTTGTGAAAATTATCTTCTACTAATAACTCATTGCTAACTTCTATGGCTAGCTTCTCTGGTGGGCTGGACAGGAGCTAAGGCACAAGGAATGGTAATACACCTACCTGGTGAGGACCTCAAAGGATGGAAAATGGGTGGCTGCATTTGAGAGATAAGAGAGGTCAGGCACAGATGTGGTTAGCAGCAGAGGGTGAGACCGACTTCTGTCTCCAATCCATGGGCCTTGTGGGACAAGAGAGAGCTCCCTTTAGGCAGAAAGGGTGGGGCCTTGTGAAGCATGAGCTAGCCCACTCCTATAGTTAGATCAGCTCTTCTGTTGGGCCAAGAAGACATGTTTATAAGCGTGTGCATTCATTACTGTCCTCCATACACTAAACAGTGACCAATATCAATAAAGATTACCTCAGTTTCCATCCAATTCCTATTGTAAGACTCACAAAAGAGTATACCATGCAGGGCAATATGGAGCCTTCTCCCCACCCCCACTCCCAGAAGCACTTTCTCACTTTTGAAAATGAATCTACATTTTCGAAGCTCACACCCTGTCCACATTTCCTTATTCCTTTGAGGGGGGCGGTGTGATCTAGAAACCAGTGATTCGGGTTCAGGGTAGCTTTGGTGGCCATCAATCATCCAGCACTGTCACTCCCCAAACTAAGGTCACCAAGAGCTGAGAGCAAGGGTTGGTGACTCTGTGATTCCCTTGTCACTCACCATTCGTTTCTAGGAATAATGTGGCGTTTACTTTTCCTGTCCGCTGTTATAAAGTAATATTTTGGTTTCCAAACCCCAGCCAATAAGACCTTTAGGAGATTTAAACATGAGCCTATGTGAAGAAAAGAGGAGCAAGCCTGGAGGCCCGTCCTACTGTGTGCTGTGCCCTGACACTACCAAAGCTATCTCTACTGAAGCTTACACACACCGAGTCTAAGGCTTGATGTTAGTTTATTGACCTTCTTTTAATACTCTAGCTCAAGGCCATACAGCTGGGTGCATGGTGTTTCAGCCTCAGTTTTGGACTGGGTACATATTGCCTTATTCCAATAAGGACTACATTTCCCAGCCTTCTTTGCAGCTAGGTATAGATATGAGATTGAGATCCAGATAAGGGGTGATGACCGGAAATGGCATGGGTCACTTCCTAGTTCATTTGCTCTCTCTCTTTTCTCTCTCTTTCTTCCACCCCCCATCCCCCAAGTACTGAATTGAGCTCACAGCCTTGACCAGCCCATTTAAGGTTTTATTGTGTGACAGAATCTTGCGAAATTGCCCATGCTGCCCTCGACTTTACAGTCTTCCCATTTAAGCTTTCCAAGTGCCAGGATTACAGACAGGCACACACTACCACACTCAGCTGGAATTGCCTTAAAGAAAGCACCCCTCTCACCAACATTACCCATCACCTTCCATGCTGCTGCCTGCCATGCTGATGAAGTAAGGACCAGTCTGGACCTCACAGTTGAAAGGGTCATCTTAGGGAGTGTACACTAATAACAAGGTTGCCCTCGTTTCTATACTGTGAGGTCTTAGGTCACCTCTCAGACTGTGAAAAAAAAATTTCTTTTTGTTCCTTGGAGTTTCTTTTATATAGCATCCATAAGCTAGCTTCTTTTGAGTTATGTGTTTCTTGTTTACAGATGACAAAACATCAGACAGGAATAACTTAGAGCAGCAGTTCTCAACCTGTGGGTCGCGACCCCTTGGGAGGTTCAAATGACCCTTTCACAGAGGTCAAATATTAGATATTATGCATATCAGATATTTACATTCTGATTCATAACAGTAGAAATTTACAGTTATGAAGTGGCGACAAAATTAATTTTATAGTTGGAGGGGTCACTACAACACGAGGAACTGTATTAGAAGGTCACATCTGGTAGGTGAGAACCACTAACTTAGAGGAAGACTCAACAGTTGGTTCATCACAACAGGGAGGGTTACATGGTGGCAGGCACCGGGTCATATGATCTTTAGTCACATCATGGTGGGTCAGGAAGTGGAGACTGCAGGCCGTCCTCAAAGGCTAGTGAAACCTGAAGGCCACTGCCAATGATCTCCTTCACCAATGTCACTCCATGTCCTACAGATTCTACAGCCTCCCAAAACAGCATCAACAACTGGGGTCGAGTGTTCAACACATGAGCCTTCAATCCATAATGGAGAAGCTACCGTTGTGACCTGCTACTATCCAGTTCCAAACCACTGCTCTTCCCTACCACCAGAATTACAAGATCAAATGCTATCATCGGAAACAATGTGAAAGGTTTGCGATCTCATCTTCAAGGCCCAAGACCAGTTCTTGACTCTACAGAGCAATGACTTCCTGACAGAAGAACCTCCTCTGTAGGAAGCTCTTATAAACAAAGTTTGTGTGGCAATCCTGGGTATCCAAGAACATCTCTGACGCCCATATCATACAAATGGTTCTCGTAACACAAAAGCACATGAAGGCTCTGCCTGTTATCTTTCTGATGCAGTTGAATGCAAGAAGAGTGTGCCTAGAGAACGCTTGAAGTATGCTGCAGCTGGGTTAATATTTGGTGACTGCCAGCTGTTATCACTTGAATGTGAACCTCAAATGGTCACATTTTTAAAACCTTATCTGAATGTCAATGTCATTTAGACACCTTTGGGAGGCAATCAGGGTTAGATGAAGTCACAGGGCTTTATGAGGCAAGGAAGAGAGACCCAAGCTAGCACTCTGGTGTCCCACCAAGAGATGCCCTCTACCACATGATAACACAGCAAGAAGGCTCTCACCAGATGCCATCACCAAACTCCTGCACCTCCCAGCCTTCAAAACCATGAGCTGTTTAGCCCCTATTTATACATTACCCAAGTTGTGGCCTTGAATTACAGAAACAGAAAACTCAGACACCCGTCCTATATACCCTTCCCTCCTTCCCTGGGCTTCTGCCCCACCCCACCCCCCATTCTAGCATGCTGTCCTCTTCCAACTCTCTTACCCTCTGCCAAAATAGGAATGTCTCCGGCATCTGGCCTCAATCAATGTCTCCGTCATTCCAGCCTCCTGCTCCTGTATGTTCTTCTAGCCCAGGAGTGCCAGGGAAGGCTGTCTGATTCTTAGGAGGTACATAGCATAATGACACCAATTTTCATCCCTTCTGAAGGTATGCAGTAAAACCTAGTGGATGCCACTTAAGCAGTAATAGTTACTAGCTGTATAGTCATGGTCAGGCCTGTAATCCTTAAAGTAGGAATAGGCACAGATCTCACAGTATTGTTGGTTGAGTACATTAAGATGATACATGCAAAGGGATCCACCCATAACCGAGACTCCGTAGATGATCAATTCTCTGTGTTTCCTTGGTTCTCTCCCTCCTTCTGTCTTTTCTCTTCTGAGAAAAGTGAAGCACGTGTCCAAATCCCGAGGTATAATTCGTCTCGCTCCGGCATTCTCAGCGCTGTAGCTTGTTGACCATACCTTATGTCCTGTAACTGCTTTGTTATATTTAAGTATCTCAGCACATTCATCATTCGTAGGCCTAAAGGGATGGGGAAGTGGGTAAATGGTCACAGGCGCTTACACAGCACTGTAACTATAGCTCCAGGAGAGGCCACCTGACACGAGCTGTGGATTTTCACAGAGAACAAGCCAAAGATCACTTGAGAGTCAGTAGCAGGCTGATAGGGGAATAATTACACCCGCTCTCTCTCTCTCTCTCTCTCTCTCTCTCTCTCTCTCTCTCTCTCTCTCTCTCTCTCTCTCTCTCTCTCTCTTCCTACCCTCTGATCTCAGCTGATGTTTTCCATTAGCTGATCACAAGTGAGGCTGGAGGAAGCCAAGAGAATCCCACTTCATCCATCTGTACAACCGCTTTCCCGGGACATAAGAAAAGAATGGTGGGGAATGAATCAGACAAAAGGAAGGTATTAGTGTTGCCAAATAAAGGTGACAACAACAACAACAACAATGAGACATAAGTAGGCAAGGACCAAGGACCTGATGGGAAAGGACAATATTGTAAGTGTTTCCTATGTTGCTGTCTCCACGTTGCCCTTCCATGGGCAGTGACACTTCCTCTTTGTGGGCTTTCTCTTCTGTCTGCCAAGAACCATCACTCACTCACTCAGCTGGTGGCTACATCTGGAACTCTTGCAGAAGCATAAGTTCCAACAGAGACTGATGGAGGACAAGTCTTATGGAAGTGACTGGAACTTACTAAGACAGCATCATGCAGCATCATGCAGAGAGTCTCCAGATCCAACTGGGCCAGGGATGGCTCTCCCTTTGGTATGATGCCATAGTACCTCCTGTCTGTGTGGCTTGTAATTCTTACAAGTCTGGTCTACTTGATGTGCGTCCCTTTGCTTAGTGATGTTCCTACCCATCCTTCCTGGTATATACCATATGAAGAGGGACACACTGCTAGCCATAGCTCTACTATGAACTAGTAATCAATATATTTATAACTGTTTGCCTCAACCTTCTCATCCATAAAATGGGGGGGCACACCACAGGTCTATTTGAAGAGTCTATAAAGGATATACATAGGTCACTGTAGTGAATGTTCTGTAAATGTTAACCATCATCACCATTGCTATCTAGGCCTTCCAAATAGTCCAACAAAGCAGTCCCAAATAAAACCTGCAAAATCAGATCACAGACGCCATTAAACAGGCACAGAGTGCCTTCTATCCTCCATTTTATGACAGTCTTCCAAATTGGAAACAATTAATATGCGAAGCAAGAGAATTCTAAGTTCAAGGCCAGCCTAGGACACATAGTGAGACCCTGATTCAAAACAAATAATATCAAAGGAAAAACTTGGTCATCTAATACCGCCATCTTCAGTTACCATCCTGACCTAGCTGACTTCTCCCAATGATTAGTCAGTTATAGGCCAATTCCATGTAGGTATTTGAGGTTTCATTCTCTAGCTTAAGCAATGGCTGCTCTTCTGACCAGTGGCACTAATATGAAAAATATAGCTGTCGTTAATTGTAAAAATGCATGCTGATATTTACTGCAGTCTTCCCCAGTCCAGTTTGTATCAGGTTTACTTATTTTTATTAATAGCTTTCAAAGGACATCACCTTTCTCAGTAGGCATGTTATTATTGTCAACAAATATGTCAACAGTCATACTCTCTTGGGCCCAAATCAATCAACATTAGACCACTTAAGGATGCATTCTCCATCTAACTGCGAGTGCTGCATTGTTAACGCAATGCTGAAAGACAGCCTCTTCCTGAGGTGCAAAAACGATGCTTAGACTAGAACTCAACTGGTTAAAAATTACATCGCATTGCAATCACATTGGAAATAATGAGTAGAAAGAAGAGGCTTAAATAGGAAAGCCTTTGTTAAAACATATCTTGTCTCATGTCATTTAACCCCCAGGAAATAATATAAAATTAAATAAATACATATCCTTCACCAGCTAATGAAGTTTTATCCTCCCAGGTCTCAGATAACAGATCGCCGTCCATAAATTTTGCACCTTAGAGAAATCTTCCAGCTCCAGGGCTGGAGACGCAGTTTAGCTAGTCAAGTGCTCATCCATTGTGCATGGAGTTCTTGGTTGACGGACAGCACCATAAGTTGGGTATGGTGGATGTAATCCCAATCACTCCAAAGGTGAAGACAAGAGAAGTAAAAGTTTGGGGTCCTCCTCTGCTACATCTAAGGCCAGCTTGTAATAGATGATACCAAGTCTCCCCCCCCCCAAAGTCTATTTCACTACCACCACCTTTTCTATTATTAGAAATACTTTTAAACCCTGCAAGAGTTAATTGTGTGACATGCTTCTCAGCAGGGAGCCACCCAAGTAAAAATCCAAGGTGATGGCTTCACAGGGAGACACAGGAACCATGACTCCCTGGCAGGGAGCAAAGCTCTGCTACCTTTTGTCTCCAGGAACTGTCAGCATAAGCAAATTAAAAATGCACGCTCCCAACTCCGCCTCACCCGAAGATCTCACATTTAGTCAGTTTCCCTTTGTTCTCAAAACCATATCCCCCCTTTCTGTACTTTTTTTCTCATTTGACTCAAATCAGGAAGGATTCAGGTTGCACCTAAAACTTCCCCCATCGATTCAGATAACAAGGAGGATGTGAGAGTGAGAAGAAATTGAAAGTAGGGAGTGGAAAGTTGGAGCTTTCTGGTGGGGTCACCTCACCAGTCCCTTGGGGAGAACAACCACAGTTTTAGTAATTTTATTTCTAGGAAGCCTCTGTCTGCAAGTGTTTCCTCCATAGTCCCCAGATTCGAAGGTTGCTTGCTGGATAACCCTCCCACCCCTGTGTCTTTGCATTTCTTATATATAAAACTAAATGATTCAAGACAGTTTCTATAATTTCTTTTAAAAAAAGAAAAAAGAAAAGCAATAGCTCTCAGAAAACATATTGGCTTGATCGTCTAACCAGACTAGAGATGAAAGACAGGGTAGTTTCAGTTCTCTTGCTATAAGATCAAGGCTTGAGGTGTCAAAAGCTCTAGCACTGTGGCTCCCTCAGACAGCTTGCAGCTCTGTGGACCACCTCTGCTTTCATGCAAATGTAACCCGGCCTCATTAGGAAGTATTAGTTCCCGTTTCAGCCTCAAACATCAAAGCCATTTGGCATAATTGCTATAATTAGACCAGGCTGACAGCACACCAATCGAGAAGGCTGTTACTTCATGGGTGTGGGTTTCGAGGGTATCCACGACCTGAAATTCCCACCACAAGGTACTTTCCTCGAGTTAAGATGTTGTTGTTCTTTAACTATATGAATATATATGAACATATGTCAGAAAGCATCTCATTCCACTGCTCATTTGTTGGCTCCTCTTGATGTATTTTCATTACTTGGGAAAGAAAGATATTTGAAGCCTCTGTGTCCAAGTCAGGTATGGCTAACTATGGTAGCTGATGGTCAGTAGATCCCTGGCATGCATTTGGTAGAAGAAGAGATCTAACTCCCATGAGTTGTCCTTTGCCTCCCATCCGTGCACTGTGCTAAACACACCAAATCCAGGTTCCAGATCTGCATTCAAGGCCTTTGCTATCTGCTGATTCCCTTGGCAGCCCTTCTTCCTATCCTGGGTGTATGTTCTCTGAGATTATATACTGGATTCATTCTTCAAGACCATCAACTCTCCAGTTCCTTTACAAGTCTATAGAAGTCCCATTTCTTTCTTTCTGCCCATCTTTCACTATTTTCCTAATCATCCAATAAGGAAAGATGGATTCACCCAATGGTTCTCAATGGGATGATACCCATCTACGGACATACAGCAACATCTAGAAACAAAAGACCTTACACTGGTATTTTAACACACACACACACACACACACACACACACACACACACACACGTGCATTTATCACTTATAAATTTATATTTAACTAACATAAAATATTTAACTTCTATTGCTCAACTTATAAACCATGGAAGGTGATTGCTAGAGTTCTAGTTAGGGAGCACATGCTGGCAGGGGAACACACACAGAAGCCTGGGGGCACAATGAGACAGCTAAGAGAGAGACTGTCTCTAGAGAAAAGCAGGGCTGAGTTAGATCTCTCTTGGACTGAGGAAGCCTTTCCCTTTAGTTCTGCAGCAGTTGCCTCAGGAAAACCTTTTCTCTCAGAGCTATAACACGGACAATGACTTGAATCTGATCAACGTTATATCAGAGCTCCTTCCAAGGCACACATGAGACTGGGTGACATCTGAATCCTACTCCCAAACAACTCACTCTGTCAGTCCAACAGGAGATGTGCCATTGGGTGGGCTGTGCTAGAGACCATGTGACTGTTAAGCCCTGGCTGGCATTGTTTGCAGAGACACATTTGAATATAGACTTAGACACTTGAACACAGGGATTCTAAGTCCTAGACGGACTCCTAAAACACAACACAAAGAGGCAGCATTCAAAAAGTTCAAACAAAGCAACCAATAAAAAGCTGACAATTAACCAAACCGCCAACAAGGGAGCCTGCATGGGACAGAGCTGGGCCCTCTGCATGTATGCTATAGTTGTGTAGCTTGGCCTTCTTTGGGGACTTCTAACAATGGGAACAGAAGTCATCTCTGACTCTGTTGCTTGCCTTTGGGACTCTTTCCTTCTATTGGGTTGCCTCTTCTAGATGCAATAGGAGAGGAGGTTCCTAGTGTTACTGCGACTTGACGTGCCATGGCTGGTTGACATCCATGGGAGACCTATCCTTTTCTGAAGAGAAAGGGAGGAGGGGGGAGTGGAGATGGAGGGAAGAGGGGAGGTGGAGAGAGGGATGGGAGGAGAAGAGGGAGGGAAGTTGCAGTTGGGATGAAACATACATAAATACATACATACATACATACATACATACATACATACATACATACATTCATACATACACACATAGTGTCAATTCCAGCTAGAAATGGGAATTAAGAAGTTTTAAAGCAAGAGATAATTATTAGGATGACAGATTTAAGTTGAAACATCATAATTTTATCTAATGTAAGTAGATTAAAATGAAAGACAGGTGTGGTTTAGACAATGCGCTAGAACCCACCTACACTATTGACAAAGGTAACATTTGAAGTCTAAAGATGCCAGCATTTCATAACTGAGACAGAAGAGCAGAAGAGTACACACCAGTGTTCTAAAATAAAAAAGTTACTTTGATGTCAAAATAACTTCAGATAAGAGAATATTGCCAGAGACAGAACGAAAACAAACAAACAAATTTCACTGTAGTGGAAGAGTCCATTCACCAAAGAGACCTAACACCCTAAACAGATGAACCTCATCACAGAGGTTCAAAATATGAGGCAGGGCAGGGGGAACAAAGCATAGAATAATCTATAGTTTTCCTCGAGATTTAAGTGCTTCTCAGTCAGTAATGTCTAACCAGTAGACAGTAGTTGGAAAGGCTAGGGACGGTTTGATGGTGACATTGACCAATTTCTCATAATTGTTCTATGTGGAATCAAACGCNGATGAACCTCATCACAGAGGTTCAAAATATGAGGCAGGGCAGGGGGAACAAAGCATAGAATAATCTATAGTTTTCCTCGAGATTTAAGTGCTTCTCAGTCAGTAATGTCTAACCAGTAGACAGTAGTTGGAAAGGCTAGGGACGGTTTGATGGTGACATTGACCAATTTCTCATAATTGTTCTATGTGGAATCAAACGCCTTACAGAGATCATGTAGGAGTCCAGGGCGCCAGAGAATGGGTGGAGGTAAGATCTAGCCAGTGATGGCCGATGAGAGAAATCCTTGGCTAGAGGTACTGGTGACCAAATGGCCAACAGTGAGTTGTGTGAAGTAATTAGCTTACATTCCAGTGTGTAGTGTAAGCCTGTCTCTTGAGGTATCTATCATTAATCTTCTGGCAGCCGTTGCCCTCCCACTGCCCCCAAGACCCCCTGAGGCTGGGATCATCCTCAGGGTTCCTGCCTGGCTAGCTGTAGTGGTGAACTGCTCACATCAGAATTGGGAGGGCCTGTCTGAAGTCTGAGGGAGCAAGGAAGCCTGGTCCCAAGAGGGGTTCACTTAGAATGAGAATGGACACTGATCTCAGATCCCAGAAGGAGCAGATCTCACGAGGCAAAGCCCTAGCTTCCCCTGCTTCTTACAGAGATACACCTTGACAGGTAAAGTCAAAAGGAGCAAATATTTACCCAGTAGAAGTTGTAAACATGAGGGGTTGGGATTAGTTTCCTTAGCAGGAGAATAAGCCTACAAAGGACTCCCTCTTGGATGACTGAAGCTTTTCAGGCCAGAGCAGAGGTGAATCACAAACTGGCAACATCAAACAGTTAAATGATGTCGGGGATGGGGCGTTGTAGCAGGATCCACTGCTGGAGGAAACAGCCACAGACCAGTCTTTGAAAGGGTTAGCCATCAAGTTACTTACTGTTTGATGCCTATTGGAACTACTTGCCCTTCCAATCCTCTGTAAAACCTAGGTGGTTCTTTTCACCCAAAGGAGACAATGGGATACTGAGCCCTACTCCAAGGCTGCCTCAGGGGAGTATGGGACTCACACGGCTTACTAGGACCCACCTTTTGGGAGAAGACTCACTTCCGTTTATCAGTCACTCACTCATTCCTACGAGTAAGTCAATAAATAGATTCTCAAAGTTGGGGAGCTCATGACAGACAAATGAGAAAGAATGGCCGGGGGAGAGACAGGCACGGCGGCACTAACAGGAGCCAGAGCACTGGTCTCTTCTCAGTGGCTAGAATGCTTTGCTTTGGGTTGCCACACATGGCGGTGGTAGTGTGGGGTAGGGGACTTAAATCAAGGAAAGCTGGCTTTTTTTTTTCCTTACAGTTCTGGAGGTTCCAAGTCCAAGATGAAGGTATCAGCAGCACTGGCTTTCTGTCCTCGGTTTGCAGGGGCCATCCTCTCCCCGTGTCCTCCTCCGCTTGCAGGTGGCATCCTCTCTTCCCCTCAAGGTCCTCCTCTGTGCATTTCCACATCCAAACTTTCTTCCAAGGACAGCAGTCAAACGAGATTAGGGCCATTTCAATGACCTCATCTGAACTCACTGACCTCTGTGAAGACTCTGTCTCTAGTCTCAGGCAGAGGCACTAGGGCAGAAAGGTCCCCTGCACATGAAGCTCAGGCTCTATCGGACCACAGTGCTCCATGCAGAGTGGCTTTTGCCTGCTGAAGTTCCTGGAATAACAGTTTTATTTGGTAGGTCATGACCCTGCATCTGTTTCTCCTTCCCTGACTCCTTTCCAGAAATTTCCACTCATATAACCTCCTCTTTTTTTTTTCTTTCTTTCAAGAAACAATAAAAACATAGCCTTCTAAATTTCCTGCAACTACACAGCACCATCTTTCCAGAAATTGGTTTTCTGAGAAATGTATGCCTCTAACCCATGCCACAGCCTGTCTTGATATGGCTTCATTTAACCCTCTAGAAAAGACCAAGGTGCAGACCATGGTGTGGCATGCCTTCAATTCCAGCACTCAGGAGGCAAGACCTGGCAGAGGTCTCTGAGTTTGAGGCCACCTTGGTCCATGAAGCAAGCTCTAAGTAGCCAGAGCTACTCAGAGAAACACTGTCTCAAAAAAAAAAAAAAAAAANGAAGGAAGAAGGAAGGAAGGGTGAATGGAAGGGATGGGGGAGGAAGAGAGGGAGGGAGGAAAAACAGAAGGGAAGAAAAGAAGAAGAAAAGGAGGGAGGGCTAGAGGAAAAGAAGAAGGAAGGAAGGAAGGAAGGAAGGAAGGAAGGAAGGAAGGAAGGAAGGAAGGAAGGAAGGAGGGAAGGAGGGAAGGAAGGAGGAAGGAAAAGACCAAGACATCTGGAACCTACCATCCTGTCAATAGAGTGCCTCTTTCATGTATTTCTTAAGACGCTTTAATTTATTGTGACCAACTGCCAGCATCTGCCCCACCCTTAACCCAGCCCACTGAGCAACACTTGGGGAATGCATCTGAGAATGTTCTGGAAGGGTTAGCACACACAGCTGTGCAGTGCCACGTTCCAGCACATCTTGCCTAAGGAGGGGTGAAGATGAGCCCTTGACTCACAAGGCCGAGGAGGGCAACTCCTGGGGGACAATGCTTGACCGTGGAAGCGGTGCTTGGTCTAAGTTTGCAGTCATTTGGATTCTGCAGCACCAGATAAGAGCCAAATGTGATGCTGTACATCTATAACCCCCCACCCCCACCCACCCCCAGAGCTGGGAGAGCAGAGATGGGAGGTTCCCAAGGACTCACTGGCCAGCTAATCTAGCTAAAAGAGTAAGCTTCAGGACCATCAGCAGATGGCATCTCAGAAACTAAGGCAACTGAGGAAGAAATTCTGTTGTCAGTCTCTAGTTTCCACTTTACATCAGAACACACACATGCACACACACCAACATCAGAACACATATACACTGTGGGTGATGGTTTAATAATTTTATAGATGAAGTGTGTCAAAGTATGAAATAATTAGGCTGAGGACACAAGGGTGGAGCCAGTATTTGGACTTGAATTTGTCTACAACGAGCTTTGTTCTTGCTGTTCACACTCTCCCCCCCCCCACCTCTCCCATCTCGCTATCAAGCATTAGGCTTTCTCTCCCTACACAGAGCACCTGTCATCCCACCCTGAATTCCATTCGTGGCTTCTGTGTTCTCACCAACCCTTTTACAGGATCCAGTTATGCACCAGTGGGTGGTCCAGTGTTTGGGGGAAATAAATCTCTTTGGATGAGAAATTTTTTAAAGTAAAATTATAAACTTAAAACATTTTAAAGCTTTCGTATATAGTCCAGCTGCTCTTCCTAAAGTTATATTGGTGTTTTTTGAAACAGGATCTCTCATTGACCTGGATGGCGCTTGACAAGAAGCAAGGCTGACTGGTCAGCAAATCCTAGAGACCTGTCTCTCCAGCACAGAACCACAAGCACACATCAACACACATGCACACACACACACACACACACACACACACACACACATATATATGTATATATATATATACATATATATATATATATATATATATATATATATATATATATATATAGAGAGAGAGAGAGAGAGAGAGAGAGAGAGAGAGAGAGAGAGAGAGAGAGAGAGAAATCAGCTCCGTGTGCTCTGAGCTCTCTCCCTATCTGAAGAAATGCATTTTTCTTTTTCTGTGGTTTGCTGTTTTGTAGTTGTTACTTGTTTGCTTGATCTCACTATAGCTCAGAAGCATCAAACCCATAGCAACTCTCTTGCCTCGGCCTCCCAAGGGCAGGGATTACAGGTATGAGCCTTGTCGTAGGCTTTTAAATGGATTATCTGAGATCTGCTGGCTGTTTCTTTTGGGCAACAACCTCCAGACTTAGAAGAGAGGCAGAGCTCAGAAGAAATGGTCACTATATAGTTGATGGAAGTCAACAAAAAGTAACTTAGTTTTGCCCTAGACCTCGGCATAGGCATTGAACCAGAAGTCCCTCTGTCTCCTAAATGGCAGAACACTCTAGCTCTAGATGCTTTCTTGTGACATCTCTTCCATCTGCTTCGGAGGGAAGAAACAAGCTGCTTTTCCCCCTTGAACATCATGCACACTTTCTCCTAATTGAGGCATTAGACACATGACTGTGTAAAGAACAGGAATAATCAAAAATACAGCACAGAGACTCTAATGTGCACACACAGAGTGGGGGCAGGGCGGTGGGCAGGCCAAGGAGAACTTAGCTACATGTTTGCACAGGGTGGCAGGTCCTAGAGTAGTAACTAGCATCAGAAAGGAGCGCCTTAAACCTGTACACGGGAGTATGGAAGTGACCCCAAGTAGCATAAGAAATTAATGATAAATGTCATTTATTGAATGATTATAATTTTTTAATCACTGTTTTAAGCATCCTGCCTTTATACATCATCGGTGTACTGGATCCAGTCTCACTCTTATTAGAAAACCAACAGGCTTCTAAGGGATGACATTAATAAAATAAAATAAACCAAAAGCTAACACCTGAGAGTTGGACAAGGCAAACAGAAGGAAAAGAGCCCAGGGACAAGCACAAAAGATGGAGACCCACTTGTCACGCTCTCGGGAATCTCATAAAGACACTAAACTGGAAGCCATGAGGGGGGGGGGGGGACATGGAGCAGACCCGTGCAGGCCTCATGCAAGCTGCCTCAGCCTCTTGAGAGTTCGCATGAGCACCCATCACAGTGCTCGGCCCCCTCCGTCCCCTCTGGCTCTTACACACTTTCTGTCACCTCTTCCACGGGGTTCCCTGTGCCATGAGGAGAGGGATTTGCCTCTCTCTCTCTCTCTCTCTCTCTCTCTCTCTCTCTCTCTCTCTCCTCCCTCCCTGGCTCTCTTTCTCTGTATCTCTGTATAATGTTTGCCTGTGGGTCTCTGTATCTGTTCTCATCTGCTATAGGAGGAAGCTTCTTTGATGATGACTGATCTATTAGCATAGCAGAATGTCATTATGAGTTATTTTATTGCTACATTTTTTTGGTTTTGTTTCTCCTTTTCTTTTTGTTGTTTGTTTGTTTGTTTGTTTGTTTTAGACCATTAGTATTTGGTTTTACTCTAGGTGCCTGAGAGATGTAGTCTCTGGTTCTTGGTTACCCAAGCAATGCTGGGTATGGGTTCTATCTTACTGAGTAGGCCTTAAGTCAAATCAGATGTTGGTTGGTTACGCCCACAAGCTTGATGCCACCATTACCCTAACAATCCTGTGGGCTGGACAGTATTATAGATCTAGACTGGCTGGCTTAGTGTTTGCTTTTCTCTTTGGGTAGTATACAGTATACCTTTCTGTAATGAAGACACTAATACACAGGGGTAAAGGCTCTGTAGGGACCAGCTGACTTCTCCATGTTCAATGAGTTGTGTAGGTGTTTTCTTCAGCAATGGGGTCTTACCGTTAGTTTGTGAAAACCAACCAATACTCTTGGCAACAGTCTAGGTTGTTGAGGATTCCCATAGGACCCCTTTGACCAAAGACTCCATTAGATGTGACCCAATCCCAGTACTGGAAACTTCATTTGGTGACAAGAAATGTCCAGATCTTCCCCATTATTTGGAAATTTCATTAGATAGCCTTTATATATGTATATATTTTGGGAAGTTTCTACTGTGTTAGGTTTATATGCTACCCCTCAAATGGCCCTTAATTTTTCCTGTCTCTCCCCACATTTCCTCCCTTTCTCCCTCCCCTCCCCCATTGTTACCACTATTCCACCCCTACCCCTACCTACATCTATCCAACTATCTGATTTTCCTTCCCTAATGAGATCTATCTGCCCCTCTAGTCTCTTACACTATACCTAACCTCAGTGGTTCTGTCGATTATAGCTTACTTCCCATTGACTTAACAGCTAATATCCACATATAAGAAGATACATACCATATCATATGTATCTTTCTGGATCTGAAATACCTCATTCAGAATGATTTTTTTTTCTAGTTCCATTCATTTACCAATAAATATCATGGTGTCATTTTGTTTAACAGATGAGTAATATCCCATTGTGTAAATGGACCACATTTCTTTATCCATTCTTCTGTTGAGGGACATCTAGGTTGTTTCCTGTTTCTGGCTATTATGAATAAAGCATCACTACACATGGATGAACAAGTGTCTCTGTGATAGGATGAAGCATCCTTTGGGTATGCCCAAGAGTGGTATATCTGAATCTCATGGTAGATCAATTCCCATCTTCCTGAGGAACCATATTGATTTCTGTAGTGACTATGCAAGCTTGCTGTCCCAAAGCAAATGGATGCATGTTCCTCTTACTCTACATACTTGCAAGCATGGGCTGTCACTTGCTTTATTGACCTTGGTCATTCTGACAGATTTAGAATGGAATCTCAAAGTACTTTTGATTTGCATTTCTCTATGGCTAAGGATGGTGAACACTCCTTTAAGCGCTTCTCAGACATTTGAGATTTCTCTGAGAATTCTCCATTTAGATCTATACCCTATTTTTAATTTATTTTCCTCATATCATTTTATTTCTGTGCCTCTGGCCCGGGCTCATTTTTCTTTCTCTATTCCTATTATTCTTAGGTTGATCCTTTCATAGTGTCCCAGATTTCCTGCATGTTTTGTGCCAGGAATTTTTTTTTTTTTCAGATTTAACATTTCTTTGACCAAAGTATCCATTTCTTCTCTCTGTCTTCAATGCCTGAGATTCTCTCTCCCATTTCTTGTGTTCTGTTGATGAGGCTTGCCTGAGGTCCCTGTTTCAGTTTCTAAATTTTCCATTTCCGGATTTCCCTCAGTTTGGGTTTTCTTTATTGATTTTATTTCCATTTTCAGGTCTTTAACTGTTTTGATCATTTCCTCTCACTGTTTGTCTTTTCATGGATTTCTTTAAGGGATTTATTCATTTCCTCTTTATAGACCTCTATCATATTCATAAAGGCTATTTTTAAGGTCTCTGTCATGTACTTCAGCTATGCTGAAACACTCAGGTCTGCCATGGTAGGGTTGCTTAGGTCTAGTGAAGATACATTGTCCTGTCTGTTATTGATTGTGCTTTTACGTTGGCATCTAGGCATCTGGGACTGAGAAGATTGTCATTCATGGTGCAGACATCTGGTCTTGTTTTTGTTGGCTGAGTGTTTTTTTCCTTGGTTTCTGAGGCTCTCTCTGTCTCTTAGGAGAGTGTGTTTCCTGGAAGGAAAATTTTCTCAGATGCTGATAGTTATATCCACTGGGCGTTCCAGATAAAATGTGTTTCTGGGTATTGAGAGCTGATACTTAGGAATGAAAGTGAGATGGGGAAGGGACATTGAGAGGATCCACAGGAGGGAGGAAAGCAGGGTGCACCACCATTGGAATCTGCTTAGTCCCTGGAAATGGGAGCAGGGAGTGAGGAGGGGCCACAGCAGAATGTCCGCTACTGATGCAGGGATGAGACCAAGGGATTGGACTTGGAAGAATGGGGAGGTGAGAGACAGAAAATGGAGGAATGGCGAGGTGGGAAATGGGAGCCGTGAGGATCTGCAGTTAGTGGCCTGCTAACAGTGGCCTGAGGGTTCCCAGGGAGGTCCTGTTAGAGCTGGGTGCTAGGCTAAAGCAGTGACTGCTTAGGAAGGAAGATATGTGTGACCCATCAGAGATGGGGTCAGGGGGAGTGGGGAGGGATGCCTCAACTGATAGTCTGATCCAGAACTGGAGAAGAGGCTAGGGGATTGAATTTGATGAAACAGAGGGAGAGATGAAGATATGCAGTTAGCCTACCTGCTTCCCTGGCCTCAGAGAGAAGCTGGTTTCTTACCTGGAGATACATCTGCAACTTATTAGTATAAATGAATAATTTAAGACAGACTCTATTTCCATAGCCCAAAATACCCTTAGTGTAGAATATACAATGGAAAAGCCATTTGAGGGGGTTAAAGAGCTTTTGGGTTTTGTCGCTGGTGTTGATTAAGGGAAACAGCAAAATGAATCTTCCTGAGTAGAGATAAAGATGAAGGTACCTGGTGCTGGTGGCCTCGTACTTACCCAAGAAGGACTCGGCCCATAGGAGAGCTCCAGGCTGCACAGAGGGGGACCGAACTGGCAAAGGAAGAGAGCACAAAACTGGACAGAACCGGGGATGGAGCAGAAGACAAACGCACCAAAGCAGAGCTGTGGCCAGCACCAGGTCTGTGGCCAGCATCAGAGCTGGGGCCAGCATCGGGCAGCTTGTGAAGGAACAAGGAAAGCTGGAGAGGGAGGGCATTTCTAGAACAAGGAGTCAACTGGGAAAGCTCACCATGGCCAAAGCCAAGGCAACCGAACAAGAAAAATAAAAGAATTAATTAAAACCCAGAGTTTAAAGTCCCATGAGTACACCCTGACACTAATGGGTGATTGGATTAATTAACAACCACAATTGTCAAATCTCTGCATGGGGGTGCTCTGTATAATTTGTGCGGAGACTCTACTCTAGAGGAAGAACATGGATCATAAAGCCCATTCTTATGGTGGGGAAGAGTGGGGAAAAGACAAAGTTTATCATCTAGAACTCTAACCAGATAGCCTAGGGCACTTCAGAGCAGGGCAGGCCATGATGATGGCAAGTACACTTTATGGGATGTGGTGGCAATGTAGTATCTGTGATTGGTCACACTTAGAATCCTAGGTACTAAAGAGGTTGAAACAGGAAGATCTTAAGTGCAAGATCAGCCCAGGCAACTCAGAAACAAAGCGGGAACAAAAGGGGTGGGGGATGGAGAGGTTTTAAATAGCTTAATACTAGAGTATTTATTTACCAAGCATGCATGAGGCCCTAGGTCTATTCCTTGAATTTAAAAAAAAGTCAGACCAGATCGGATGGGTTCAAGGACTAACACACCTGACTCAAAGACTAAAAGACCATGCTGTTGGCTGAGGAGGGAAAGTGGAAGAGATCTGGGAGGAACCAGGGTAGAAGAAATCATTAAAATATATTGTATGAAATTTTGAATTAAGAAAAAATAGATACATACATTTTTTTAAAAATTAAAACAGGTAAGTAAGCGAGCATGTGCATCCTACACAGATGGAGAAAATGTTCACAAGTCACACACCTCATAGGTATCTAGCACTAAAATCACAGGGCTCACAGCACAATGATTAAAGAAACAAAGTACCTCATTTAGATGTTATGAAAGCTGTAAAAATGGATCTCTACAGAGAACAGACAATAAAAATGGTCACTAAAGAATTCTCAACGCCATCCAGCCATGAAAGCAGGTGAGAGATTCCCCATTAAGAGGAGCAAAGTAGATGTAACATGCTACCTGGAAGGAGTCTTGGCTCAGCAGAAGAAACAGAGGAGATTGGAGCACTCTGGGGGCTTTAGTTGATGGGCTGAGGGTGGTTCATAACCTCAACAGATGTGCCATGAGAACAGATGTTAAATTTACGTTAAAATGAGGGCAGAGCCGCATAGGAAGTCTTATTATCTCTTCCATTTTCCTGTTACTCTAACACTAATTTTTTAAAAGGCGAGGTTTGGGGTGTGGTTGTACATGCCTGTGATCCTAAAAGCCACAGACCCCAAACTCAAAGCTTATAAGACTAAGAGGGTCCCATGTCACCAATAAGATTTTTCCCCTTAACTTTCAATAGTGAGACTCAAGGAATGACAAGAGAAAGTTGCTGGGCTCAGTCAGGAATAAAGAGAATCTAGAATCAGCAGAGATCTGGAGATTTTGAGGGACAGGCTCAGAAGTCAGATGCGGTCATGATTTAGAATTTACGTGGCTTCAGTGTGATCCTGGTAGGTTCTACAAGGGGTTTCCATCCACATATAATAGAGACCGTGCGTAGATCGATTCTATATGCACAGAAACCAAGCATAATCGTTCTGTGAATGCAGGCGCCTGGAATTCAGTGTCTGCAGGAAAACAGAGGACCACCAGTGACCAGGATGGTGATGACCAGTGACCACCTTCACTTCCAAGGACCACCCACATCCTCAAAAACATTTTATCACCTCACAGATTAGGATTATCTCCCCCAAATATAAGCATATTTAGGTTTCAGTCCTTAAAAACCAGAGACTCAAATCATTTGGTATTTTGACATTTGGGGTTTCGTGACTGGACAGCAAATGCACAAACCCTTAGAATTGCTGAGAAAATAAAAATCATCTAGAACTCCACCTCTCTCTACTCTTCCAACAAGTCAGGGTTTCTATTCCTGCACAAACATCATGACCTAGAAGCAGTTGGGGAGGAAAGGGTTTATTCAGCTTACATTTCCACATTGCTGTTCATCACTGAAGGAAGTCAGAACTGGAACTCAAGCAGGTCAGAAAGCAGGAGCTAATGCAGAAGCCATGGAGGGATGTTCTTTACTGGCTTGCTTCCCCTGGCTTGCTCAGCCTGCTCTCTTATAGAACCCAAGACTGCCAGCCCAGAGATGGTCCCACCCACAAGAGGCCCTTGATCACTAATTGAGAAAATGCCTCACAGCTAGATCTCATAGAGGCATTTCCCCAACTGAAGCTCCTTTCTCTGTGATAACTCCAGCTGTGTCAAGTTGATGCAAACCTAGCCAGTACAATTGACCCCTTGTCAACTTGACACACAAATATATCACTAGTAAGCCTCAACCCTTAGTTCTTATTCATCCCCAAGGTCTTAAATAACTTAAAAGTCCCACAGTCTTTACATACTAAAAGTTCAATCCTTTTAAAAAAAAAATCTGCCTCAGAACAGAGCTTAATTCTCCTGGGTGATTTCACGCTGGACAAAATGGCAGCTCCATTTTCTAGGCAGTTGCTTGCTTCCTCCCGATTCTTCATGATAACATTCATGATAACTCTGAAGTGGAAACAAGGAACACACACCACCTGAGCTTGAGGCTTGAGTGTGTGTGTGTGTGTGTGTGTGTGTGTGTGTGTGTGTGTGTGAGATGTGTGATCTATTGTGTAGTATACACCATGCATGCATTTGGATGTACGCTCATGTGTGTACATGTGTGTACATGCGTGTGTGAAGGCCAGAGGTCAATACTGAGATCTTCCTCTATCACTCTCCACCCTGTATTTTGAGACAGGGTCTCTCACTGAACTTGGTTGCACTGATTTGTCATGAGTAGCCTGGCCGGCCAGTGAGCTTCTAGAATTTCCCGTCTCAGCCATTCCCACAAGGCTGGAGTTCTGGCTGGGCTCCAGTGGGCCCCGCTTTTACTTCGGTGTCGAGGATGCAGACTTAGACTGATGCTTGTGCAGCAAGTATTTTACTGACTGAGCCTTCCCCGCAGCCCCTCCTTTTGTTTCCTTTTTCTGCATCAGGGTTATTTCTGACAGCTTCCCTTTTATTCGCACCAGAGTTCAGCTTCTACTGTTGGAAGGGAAAATCCATAGAACCCACCAGGATCGCACTGAGGACACATGAAATTCTAAATCGTGACCTCCCTCATCTGAATTCTGAGCTCGGCGCTCAATGATCTCTAGATCTCTGCTGATTCTAGATTCTCCTTATCCCAAATGGAAGATAGCAATGTTCTCTGTCTTCCGAACAACCGGCAGCTGCAAGGCACCCACACCTCATTCTGTCATTTCTTCCCCGTCAGCAAGTCCTGCTCCTCACCATTGGAAGTCAGGGGGAAAGATCTGATTTGGCTACAGCTGGCTTGCTGGCCCTACTTCCTGGTGTGCACAGCAGATTTGATTTTTGATAAGCGTGTGAAACATCACTTTGGGGTTTGGGCATGGGGTAGGTGCTGCCTTTTGTTTTCTGTGAAGGTGGAAAGTTGGCTCTGGGTCTTCAGGTGAAGAATGATCAAGTTCATAGTTTGGTTCCACGGGAACACGACCCCAGAGAAAAATTAAATAAACTCTACAGTGGGTAATTAGAAGAGACAAACCTTCTTCTAGTCCAGGAAAGCCAGAGTTTGAGCTCTGGGAAGAAACAAAGTCTTCCCTGGGAAGCGAGAGTTCCCCAGCCCTGCTGCGGACCCTCCCCCACTGCTCTTCCTTCCTCTTTTTCTTTCTTGTCTCCAGTCTCCATCCGCACCACCTAAGAAAGAAATGGGGAAGAATGGAGCCAAACCAGCACCCTGCTCTGCCTCTTGTGAACTTGGGGGAAAATCCTCATTTTTAAATAGGCTCCAAGTCCTGAATGCCCTGCCCAGACCCAGTTCCATCGGGGCAAAGGGTCCAGGTTTCAGAGATTTCCAAAGTCCAAGTGAGGAGCACTGGAAATAGCTAGGTTAGCTTTCGGTCATGTGTGCCCCATGGCTTACCCGGCTGTTGAGTCAGCGGTCCTCAGACCACAGAAAGGTCAGGCCTATCTGCTAAAGTGAAAGTACTGAATTATATTGAAACTGTCAGGAAAAAAAAAATGAAATAAAATAAACCAACCCTGCCCCACATCTCTAAGTATTGTCTCTGAATGTCATGTTTTTATCAAGAATTACTGTAAACTCATTTCAGAATGGTGTAGGGCCTGTGGTATTCTGAGAAACTTACACTTAATTCAACCTAATCACACTTACTCCCAAGCCTTGCCCTAGCCTTGCCCCACCCCCACCCCCCAGGTCTCCTGTGGGCCCCTCCCACTTGCAAGCCCTGACTTGAGCTTCTCCAAGCAGGTTCCCTTGTGAGGAGCTTGGGATAGAAGGAGGATGGGAGAAGTCTGGGCATCCAGTCATAAACCTCACCAGAGAAGACAGGCACAACCTGGTGTCCTAGGTCCCCTTGGGGACCTTCTGCCCTAACTGTGTATTGGGGACAGACAATGAGGTCTGTGTTCAAAGCTGGAGGGGCTGCCGCTTCACTCTCCTGATGTCTGTAGTCTGGATTCCCTCATAGCCATCTCTCTTTTAAAACTTTGAAAAAAGGTCTCACTATGGAAGCCTTGCTGGCCTTGAACTCCCAGAGAGCCTCCTGCCTCTGCCTTCTGAGTGCTAGGATTAAAGGCATGTACCACCCGACACCCAGCAGTCCTCACAGACATTTTAAATATTATTATTATTATTATTATTGCTTTCATTTGTTGTTATGTTGAGACAGGGTTTCATTATGTATCTCTGACTGCCCTGGAATTCACTATCTGTAGCCTTGGCTAGCCTTGAACTCACTGAGATCCACCTGCCTCTGCCCCGACCCCTAAGAGCTGGGATTAAAGGCATGAGTCACCATGCCTTCCTCCTGCATAGACTTTTAACTCCCAAGCCAGGCACTGTATCTGTTTCCTCCGTGGAGCTGGGTAAGCCCCAGCCTGGTGCTTAGCCAAAGCAGACCTTGAGTTTATATTCCCATCATGTATGCTACTCGATAGCCACAATTGACCATCTATAAACTTGAATGTCTCTGAGGTTCGAATGAGTACAACATGGCAGGAGCTACGTTAAGTAGGAAGGCCTGTTCCCTCCGCTCCTTCCTCTAGCAAGACCCTAAAACAGGGTGAAGACAGGCCAACAAATGCAGAGCAGTCAGTAAACCCAAGGAGAGTCCTAATTCCGAAACGACTGTTTGGAAACAGTGAGGGCTTCGTTCTCTTAAGCACCCACCGCTTCTACAAGCGCTTATTCATCATATACCATGTCCCAGATGTTCTTGATCCTGAAGAGGCAAAGCCAGGCCCGTGGAGAACTCTGAAATCCCAGAAAAAACAAACAAGGAAGTATATGATGCTCGCCCAGCCACCGGGACACAGGAAGTCGGCCGCTGTGAGAATGCACAGGGTGGATAGCGCTGACCATGCAGGACGCAGGGTGCGGGGTGGGCTGGTCGGGGCGGGGGCGGGGGGGGGGGGGGGGGGGGGGGGGGGGGGGGGCGCCGGGGGGGGGGGGGGGGGGGGGGGGGGGGGGGGGGGGGGGGGGGGGGGGGGGGGGGGGCGCGTGACAGAGCTCCGGGAAAGCAGAGTCCAGCTTCCTTAAAGATCGCCAGGCCTTAAGTAGAGAAATCAAGAGAGAGTGGTGGGCAAGGAGAAGGAACTATTACAAGGACAAAGACAGCCGCACACAGAGATAAAAGAACGGTGAGTTTAGGGGCTCTGGGCGTGGCTTTCACTTTCTTCCCCCACCCCCATCCCCACTCGTCCCCCAGTAGAGTGGCTTTCTTGGCAGAATTGAGTTCCTGGAAAGACAGGTGGGAGGTGGTGTGAAACCTTTCCCACTCCTGCCTTAGAACCGGGGAAGCCAGTCTGGAATGGGGGAAGTTGCAGAGAAGAGATCAGGCCAGCCAGACCTTTGTTCTGGCCCTTCCTGATGTACAGTAGTGAGAAAAAAAAATGAGCCTGTCACATGTTCTAGAGGCTCTGGGACCCACTGCGTTAGAATCCACACTTGAACCTTCCTCCCTAAAATAAACTGCCTTCTCCGTGTGACCAAAAATGGTAAAGACAGGGAGCTGGAGAGAGGGCCCAATCAATGGTTAAGAGAACTTGAGGCTCTTCCAGAGGATCTGGGTTCGATTCCCAGCACCCACACATGGCAGCTCGCAAATGTCTGTAACTCCAGTTCCAGGAGGTGTGGCAACCTCTTCTGGTCTTAGCAGGTACCAAACATACATGTGTCATAAAGACAAACAGGCAGGCAAAGAACCCATACACATAAAAATAAGTACATAAATAAATAAATAAATGCTAAATAAACAAACAAATAAATGCTAAAGACAGCCATTGCCCTGCTAGACATGATGGTGATAACTCAAAGATCCTTAAAAAAAAAAAAAAAGACTCCCTTGTATAGACTGAGTGCTTCTGTCCCCCATAACCCCCAAAATTTACAGACTGAAATCCTGATCCCAGAGGTTATAGTATTAGGAGTGATTGAATCATGAGAGTACAGCCTTCTAAATAAAGCCCAAAGGAGGCACTACCATCTCTCCCACCAGGAGAAGACCCAGGGAGACGGTCTCACCTGTGAGGAGGAGGCCGGCATCATCAGCTCGACCGGTGCCTGGCTCTTCCTGAGCATCTCAGAATGTGAGAAATACACTGGTTACGCTGTAGCCGCCCAGTCTGTGTGGTTTTTACAGCGGTGGTGGTTGTTTTGTTTGTTTTGTTTTAGACAAGATCTTGTTATGTAACCTAGGTTAGCTTCCAACTTGTGATCCCCCTGCTTCAACCTTCTAGCTTTCTGGTATCCACTCCCCAAGGGCTAGGATTGGGCACCCTCATTCCCACCTTACACTCTCAGTGAGGCCTAAGACTGAGTAAATCATTCCAGATACACATACTTGGTTGTGGTCACACAAGATGCAATTTTTAATGAAATCGTATGTATCTCACAGAACAGACAGCACACAAGTCTTGCAAAGATTGCCTTGCTTTTGTTTATTTATTTCACACTTACATTTATTTGGTATGAGTGGGGGGGGGGCATGCGGGTATCATGGAACTTGCGTGGAGGTCAGAGGACAGTTTATGGGAGTCCGTTCTCTCCTCTCACCCTGTGGACTCAAACTCGGGTCGTCTCCAGATTTCTGTGGTGGCTCGCACTTGTCATCCCAGCACATGGGAAACTGAAGCAGGAGGATCACCATGGAGTCAAGGTCAACCCGTGCCACAGAGACTTCCAAGACAACCTGAAGATACCCTTCCTCTCAAATAAACAAACTCACATGTCAGCTTCTATACTCAATGAGTGATCTTTCTGGCCCACCTTTTGAGTCAATATACTACAAGAATTAATACATGTATAAATAGAATATAAACAATATATTATGCACACTAATTTATTTCCCAGTCCACTTGTCAGCTGCATAGTATCTGAGGCCCAGTACAGAATGAAAACATGTGGGCTTCCTTGTCCAAATCAGAAGCATTTTCTAGACAGCAACACTGAACTAGAGCCTATCTTCCTGCATATGAGTTCTCTGCTGGCAATCCAGCTCATCTGCCCCAAAGAATGTCCCCAAACCTTCCAAACTGACTGCCAGGGCCTGGGAAGACACTAGCCAGCCAAATCCATGCGCCCTCCCTCTGCAGGTTACAGCAGAAAGGAAGAAAGGTAACAACATTCTCTCTGACACTTGATGGGGACTGAGATAGGTCCTGGGTCATCTAGAAGCCACCTTATCTCCGAGGTCAGCAGGGACTTGCCTAAGGAAATGGCCTAGAAGCCGAGGGCCGGAGCGTGATACAGATCTGGCAGGCGCAGCTTAGGAGGGAAAGTACTTTAGGCCCAAGGAAGACAATGTACAAAGGTTGGAGAAGAGCCTGCAGGGTGGTGCACCTGAAGAAACCACAGGATGGAGCTTGGCTGCTGCCCAAAAGAGCCATGGTAGGGGCAGATCGGGGAAGACAGCCATCGAGATTAGGGCCGGCCTTGGAGGAAGGTTGAATTTTATCCTAAAGACAGCTAGAAGCTCTTAATGGGTTTCTTGGCCCCGTCCCAGCTGCATTGTGAGCCAGGATGGGTATCAACAGCTTTATCAGAGGAGCTAGCTAACCCTTCCTAGTTCCAGACAGAAGAGTAAAAGAGAACGCAGCAAGATGGCCTGTGGAGTAGCTCAGGCAGGAAGTCATGCTGGGCTGAGCCCTTTGGCCTTACAAGGCCTTGGACCTAGCATGGGAGCACTCCTACCGAGCAGAGAGGCAGGTCCTCACCCCGACCCCCGAGCTCAGTGATACAGGCTCAGCAACAGGGCATCACTGATATGGGATGTGGCCGGTGGCTGTCTTCTGTGAAGCCTCCGAGGGCTGATACCACACCATCATGCCTACCAGGAATCTTGTATTTGTAACCTGCCCTTCCTACAAGATATCCAATGTGACCTGAGAGTAAGAACTACATCCTGCCGGGTCTGATGTGGCATGCCTTTAATACTAATACTCAGAAGGCAGAGGCAGGTGGATCTCTATGATCTTGATCTACAAAGTGAGTCTGGATCAGCCAGGGCTTGTTACACAGAGAAACCAACCCTGTCTCGAAAAATCAAAAACCAACAAACAAATAAAAAAATCTATGTCTTACTTGTTTGTTGTTTTTTTTTTAATTCTAGGTCTTTACAAGGGAAACCATATACCATAGTTAAATGTGTTCTCCAAAGCCCATGCTGCAGAAAACCTGGAAATCCACATACTGGTGCAATCTGGAGGTTAGTCTCTTGGGAGGTGATCAGACTTAGATGAAGCCATAAAGGCAGGAGCCCTGTGCTGGGACCAGTGGCTTTATAAGAAGAGGAAGAGGCGCCCTGCATCCTAGCTACTGGTATATGTTCCTCTTGGTACAACAAGAAAGTCCTTTCCAGATGCAACCCCTAGCCTTGGTCTTCACAGTGCCACAGCAGATAGCTTCCTGCTGAAAGACTACACTTTCCAGCTTCCCCTTGCTTGCAGACTACAGAAGTCTTTTCTATCTCAACAAAGGGCTGCATTCCATCTCCTCTGTAGGCATTTTGGCTATCCACATGTGCAAATGACAAAGATATCCTGTTGTCCCACCTAAGGTCACCACAAACCTTTCTCCCTGTTTCTTGTCTCTCCACAGCTGCTTGAATAATCTAACATCCCTGAGAACTAAATTTCACTTCTAAGTTGCTTGGCCTGTGCTATTCTGTCACACCCACAGAAAACTAAGCCCTCATAAATATCGTGGTAAATTTAATTGCATGAGTAAATTATACCACTTAGAGTTGTACCTAAGATATGCTATACATTGCCATCTGCCGAAGGGAGGTTTTGTTCACAGTGGCCGTAGGTGATTTCTATAAAGACAAACATGTTTGACTTCAATGCTGTTGGCTCTAAGATATATCTATGAATATATTGGTTTTCTAATTTGAGGCTTACCTGGAAATGATTAAAGTCTCTGTCTGTTTGGTTGAAATATTCTTAGCAAGCAGGACTTAATGTTTAGGCTTTTAACTCCCATAGGGCCTGACATACAGTAAGTGGCTCATTATTCAGTGACTGTGTAGACCACACCCACATACATACCAACTCATGCACATTTCTGTGCTACTAAAGGTTTTCTATGGGCACCGATTCAATAGTTTATTTAAACACTCAATAGAAATACAAACAGAACGTACATAATAGGACGCACCTAACAATACATATCAAAGCTTGTGAGTTTGTACTCCCAGACATCAAACCCTACAAAGGTAGCTGATAATCAACACCAACTGTCTGGGAGAGGCTTGCAGTGTTTAACTGAACAGAACTCGGGAAGGAAGTTGCTTGTTCCGCTACCTATCTCCAAGCTAGAAAGAAATAGAAGAAGGTTTAGGTAAAAGGTTGTAACTGCAAAATCAATTCAGAGAGGAAATGTCCCAGAAGTGATTCTCAAGAAGTTTGGCTTCATCATATGGCATCTGAGAAGGAGCTGGGCGAATAGAAAGGCTGCTCTACTCCACAGTACTACTTAGGAGCCAGAGGGAGGGCACACAGTGAGCCATGCATCCTAGACCTCACTGGGCTTTTTCCTCAGTGCTGTTCAAACCCAGTCCTTGCACTTGGTAGAAAGCAGGTGCCATTTTCTCTACAGCCACAGATGGCCTAAAATCCTAGCTCCCTCTGAAGTCCCTTCTACTTCCCCTTTGTCCCTGAGGCCCAATAGAGACCCCAGATTCTTCCCGATGCCCCCACTCCAACTCCCAACCTGGTAACTCCCTCTGTCTCTCCATTCACTTGATTTCTTCCAGGCGTGTTTCAAGTACAAATTCCCATAGCTAGGAGTGAGCCGCTAGTAACTACTGTCTTGAGCACGCAATACCAGAGGCTCCATTTCTGACCACGAGTAGACCTGTAGACTTCATTGCAGTGTTCTCTCCTTCATCTTATCTTGCTTCTCTGCCCTCGCTATTCAGCTTGCTCTTATCTTCACTACCACAGTAAAGAAAAGCACAGTGAAGACATCCTCTGCTTGAGACTGACTGGTGCATGACTTCATTTCTTTTGGTTTATCTGCTAGATTTCTGCAAAGGAAATTCCTACTGTCTAGGGTAGTGCATAGATCTTCCTCAAGGCCCTCCAGGAGACTCGCTCATCTTCTTTCCCCTCATCCTCCATAAGAACTCCGTTGAGGCCAGACTTTCCACTACTTCATCCTATGGAGAGCCTCTCAGTGCCTTGTGCTACCTCCCTTTCTCCTGTGGTAGCTCTTCCGGCTCCCTCCTCCCACCCTGCCTTTAACTTTCTTTCATTATCCTTAAAAACAGAGAAACAGGTCATATTTGGCTTAAGGGATTTCCTAGATAGAAAGGAAAGCATAAGAAGTTCTGAAAGTTCAGCGGTGACACAGCCCAGAGTGCTAACAAGAGAATCATGAGTTCAAAGCCAGCATGGATTAAGTGGCAAATTCCAGCTTTGGTTATATGACAAGACAAACAAAAAAAAAACTAATAGAAAAAAGGAGCAGACCACTCTCCAGACTGATCTGATAGCAGGCGCTGCAACCATTGACCAGTCTCACCCAGCCTTTAAGGTTAGACAATGTCACACACAGATAGCACCGAAGAGGCATAGGATGGAACCCAAGACAGAACAGTATTCGGGCAGAAGAGGAGGTAGAAGAATGAGGAACTCAACCACCAGATTATCTGACACAAGCTAAAGGGCCTTTGAAAATCAAGTAAGCACAAACAGAATAAAGAGAACACTAGGCAGACAACGCGGACCCAAACCAGCCCGATGCAGCCACTGACTCAGAGAGGCTCTGATCAAAGCCAAAGTCAAGATGCTTTCTGAATTTCTTTCCCACAGTTACAGTTATCTGGCAAAGCAGCCTGCTACGGTGGCCCATGGTTGCCAATCGTGCTTATAGTATGAGAACTCTCACCAAACCAACCCCGAAAGTCCATAGGTCCTGATGGTTTTCCATTGTAGTGTATTCGATGGCTGGGTTGGAGAGCCTTGAGGTTCCTAGACAGTGAGCTGGCCCAGAGAAATCCCATCTTACAAAGAAGAATGTCAGCAACAGATCCCCCCTCTTTCATACCCTGTCTAAATTGAGCGTCAATCGTTATGTCTACCAACGCTGTTGCAGAAACGGGGTGAGGAGGGTGCGGGAGAGCTCAGCTGTCGGCTACCACTTGATCAAGCCATTTGAGCTTTGCTGCTGTCAGCTTTCTTGTTTATAAACCATTTTTTAAACCTGACTTTGAGGAGGCGAGAGATTTTTCAACCCTCACTTGACAGCATGTTCCTTTCCTGTCTTTTTTTTTCTTTCTTTCTTTCATAAGAACAACGTGCTCAACAGAGAGGACAGATGAAGGTAGAGGTGTTCAGACTGAACAGGGGTGGGGGCTGTAGCATCATTTGCCCTTGCCACATCCTCCCATGGCCATCCCAAAGCACCAACATAGAGGCTGGAGGTATCTGGATAGAGATTAACACTCTCCATTAGAAGTTCCTTCCTGCCAGGCGGTGGTGGCACATGTCTTTAATCCCAGCACTCAGGAGGCAGAGGCAGGCGGATTTCTGAGTTTGAGGCCAGCCTGGTCTACAAAGTGAGTTCCAGGACAGCCAGGACTATACAGAGAAACGCTGTCTCGAAAAAAACAAACAAACAAAAAAAGAAGTTTCCACCCAGCCCAGATTCTAGGGGTGCTCTATGTAAGATTTTGGTTAATGCTTTAGGTAAGATCTCTGCTCCAAAGTGGTCTCAGCTTGAGGACAGTGACATCTAGTTTTCATAGTGCTGGGATGTACTACACAGCCTACTGAAGGGGAAAACCACAAAGGCATCAATGGCCTTATCCACTGGTGAATCCTGAAGGTTTAACACCAAAGTGCCCTCTGGTGTAATAGCGGCATGAAGGTTATATGGGTAACCAACTGCTTTTTGATTGCTCCTGAGGCTTTTTCTACAGGAGTGAAGTCATGCCAGCACTACAAACCTGGCAGAAGCCCATGGCTTTGGAGGTCATAGGCCCTAGGAGGGAGCCTACTACAGTTGTAGTTATCAAGCTACCTTCTAAATATTTAAATTCTTATATTTATACCCGCAGATTGGGTGTCTCGACCCTGGCCAGAAGAGCTTCTTTCTGCTATACATAGGAATTGATACAGAGACTCATGGTCAAGGGGCTGAGCAAAAGTATTACTGTTGAGTGCTCACCCCTAAATCAGACAGCTATATCTATTAAACACACACACACACACACACACACACACACACACGTCCTAGAGAACTTCATGGAAAGGGGGGAAGAAAGAATGAAAGATCTGGAGCGTGAGGAAGAGCACTGTGAACTGATGGTCAGAGCATCATGCACTCTACGATCCAGACCTCCATGGACTTCCTTGCTATACATCTGGCCCCTGTGGGGTCCCTGTTTATGTCAGATGCTTTGTCATGGAAACAAGAAATCTATACAGTGCCCCCTCCCCAGTCCAAACTCAAGAGATCTCTGGGCGACTTCTGATGACATGTCTTCGGGTGCTGGCCCTGCCTGCTGCTCAGGCCTTCGTTCCAATGATGTCAGATTTGGAGATGTTACGGATCCTCTGAGTGGCAGAAGGAAGGAAGCATAGACAAGGTGAAGAAAGCTCTCGCCTGGGAACCAGAGGCACATGCCTTCCAATCTGAGTGCCTACACTTTCCAGATGTGTGACCCTGGATAGAGCATCCAGCACCTCTGAAGCGTGAGTTTCCCTACTCCTAAAACAGGATGAAAGCAGCTAAGGTAGGTGTACTGGCTAGTTTTGTGTCAACTTGACACAGCTGAGTTATCACAGAGAAAGGAGCTTCAGTTGGGGAAATGCCTCCATGAGATCCAACTGTAAGGCATTTTCTCAATTAGTGATCAAGGGGGAAAGGCCCCTTGTTGGTGGTACCATCTCTGGGCTGGTAGTCTTGGGTTCTATAAGAGAGCAGGCTGAGCAAGCCAGGGGAAGCAAGCCAGTAAAGAATACTCCTCCATGGCTTCTGCATCAGCTCCTGCTTTCTGACCTGCTTAAGTTCCAGTCCTGACTTCCTTTGGTGATGAACAGTTGTATGGAAGTGCAAGTTGAATAAACCCTTTCCTCCCCAACTTGCTTCTTGGTCATGATGTTTGAGCAGGAATAGAAACCCTGACTAAGACAGTAGGGATGCTGAATACCACATGTCAGCTCTGCTTCCTGCCCTAAGGTCCTTCAACCTTCTAGAATAATCCTACCCTTTGCTACTAAACAAACAAAAAAGTCAGGTACGGTGGTACATTCCTGTGCACTCTGACAGTGGTCACCTCAAACGTGTCCTCCCACATCCCTGTCCCTTAATTCTCTCCCTTGAAGACAATGCAGATGTGTGTTGTAGAATCCAATGGGTGTCTTCCTTCTTCTGCTGCTATGACAGCAGGCCATGGGCTGGGCAATTTATAAAGAACAAAAGTACATATTTGGTGTACTGGCTCTGAGGCTGAGAAGTTCAAGAGCACACACTGGCCTCAGGCAAGGGCTTTGGTGCAAGGCTACCCCATGACGAGCATCACATGGCAAGAGAACACGAGTGTGGTGGAGAGTCCTGGTGAGCTAAACTGACTGTCTTATTGTTAGAGTTTCATTGCTGTGACCCTAACATGACCAAGGCAACTGTTATAAAGGCAAACATTTAATTTGGGCCGGCTTAAAGTTTCAAAGGTTCAGTCCATTATCATCAGGGTGGGAAGCATGGCAGCAGGAAGGTAGACATGATGCCGGAGGAGACTGTCTTCTGCACTGGGCAGAGCCTAAGCATAAGAGACCTCAAAGCCCACCTACCCAGTGATACACTCCCTCCAACAAGGCCACACCCCCTCCAACAAGGCCACACCTCCTAATAGTGCCACTCCCTGTGGCCAAGCATTCAAACACATGAATCTCTAAGGGCCAAACCTTAGTCAAACCTCCACACTGACTCTCAACATTTGTTGCTGCCCCATGAACCTGGTAAGGAGCGAGGAGGTACATTCAGACATAGCACTGGGCCTTCTTACATCACAGTGTAGTAAGCAAGCATTTACAGTCAGAGCCAATTAGAAGGGAAGGCACCAAGACCCCCAAAGAGGGCACCCAAGGAAGGGGCCCTGTGCATGGATTTCCTTCTTGGAATGTGGAGAAGCTTGTCTAAAACCCTTACTTGATATTGCCCTTCGGAGACTATCCTTCAAAGACCAGCTGAGCAGTTTCTAGGAGTCAGACGCCCTGGGGAGAAATTCAAATGAGTTTGATGAGAGACGACTGTGTGAAGAGGTTTAATTATAAGTAACCTATAATAGAGCAGGGGGGGGGGGTTGACAAACCCAAGCTTCAAGTGGCTAAAAATAGATGTGACAGACTGCAAAGAAATGAAGTAAAAGCAGAGAAGGGGCAGTGCCACACCCACTTACATCAGTGACAATCTCCCTCATGAAGCTGGTCATCAGGACTCCAGAGAGACATAAATAACAGGAGCCGATCCTACGCTGCTGGGCAAAACAAACAAACACCAAAAAAACCAAGCCAGTGTCTTATGTAACCCAGGCTAGCCTCGAACTTGCTATGTATCAGAGGGTAACCTTGACCTCTGACCCGACTGCTTCTCGCTCTCAAGAGCTGAGATTCCTGCATGAACCTCCTGCTGGGTTTCAGTCTCTGCGAGATGGTGTTGCAGCTCCCAGTGTGTACGCGAGACCATTAGACTAGGCTAACCCCCAAACATCTGTAATTGGACACGTACATGTACTGACTCGTTCAGTCATGTATAAGTTCTGGCATGTTGCAGTGTTGATACTTCAAGTTAAAATTATTGCAATCTACTCTTCTGTGTACCCAGTGCTTTCTAATACCCTACCAAAGGCTCCCATAACCAACCACAGTTAAGGCAGAAGGATCTTGAATAATGATTAATGTTACATTAGTCCCTTTTCTCCTTCAACGCAGATGTCCATTCTATTTGCCTGGAGAGATTTAATAGAAATTTATCTTTGTCTTGTGTCTTTTGTGGATAATCCTTTTGAATGATTTTGCCACCAAAAAAAAACCATTTTAATTTCTAAATTTTCCTAAGTGCCAAAAGGAGTTTCTTCTTGATTGAAATACTACTGCTGTAAAAATGTGTCTAGAAATATCCAACAAAGTTTGAAAAACACCAGACACAGAAAGTAAAGTTCTAGAAGAAATTGCTTAAGGAAAATGATAGAAGCTGGTGTTTATTCTAAGTAGTAATTAATCATGTAACTGTATAATGACTTAATTGACTACGTTATTTAAATAATAAAATTAACAAAAATGTGCTGATGTAATTAAACGCAGTACTAGTGATTAATTACAGTAATTAGTATTCATCAACAGGACAGGATCACTTATTCCTTTTTTTTTTTTTTTTGTACATAATAACTAAATCAAATGTGTTCTCATATGTGACTGAAAGAACAGCAGGAATTCTGTGAGGTAATATCTCTCTGTTCTTTGAAGTCCTTCGGAGCCAAAACACAAGGTTATTCTGCATACTTTGCAAGTATCAGTCTGGCGTTGTTGCACGAGCTCTGTGTGTTTCCTATCTTCTATAGAAAGGTGGAGCCCCCTCCTTACCTGCACAAGCTGGGGGGAATACCCTCATTTCAAGCCTGTGCAGAGGGGTTGAACCCTCTCTTGGTATGCACAAGGGTGGACCTCCTTCCTTAGTGCATGCTTGGTAAGAGCTATATCACTATTTCCCTTCGCTTCCTTTAGGGCTCTGCAGAGCTATGTAAAGCAAAAGTCTGCTGCCTTTCTCTATCAGTCTGAACAGGACTGACAGACAGTTCCTTAGCAAAGCGCAATGGTGTGGCTCGGTGGTGTGTAAGTCATTTCAAAACCATTCATGTCACGGACCTTTAAAAAACCCTTCCCTGCTGGGGTGGAGGGCACACATGCCAGCCTTGGCTATTCAAAAGCTGACCATATTAGTCAGAGATGTTTGTGATCCTTGTGTGGGACGCAGAGGAAATCTCTTTTTAAACAAGACCTGTCAGAGAAAACCTGTGCAGACCAGGCAAGAGTGAGACTTGAGGGGCCTGTCAGAATTCAAGAATCCAAGCAAGGCTCACACGCAGGGTGCTTTTGTGGTGGGGACATTTGTCAACAAGGAAGAAAGGCTAAGAGGCTGTTTACTGCTCATTTTCTCTCAAAGATAAGAGATACAATTAGAATCCAGTAGGATAAGATTAGATAAAACACTCCCAAATCTGCCTTGAGTCAGGATCCTCAAGGTAAAAGGGCCTTCACCCAGAGACATCCCAGGTTCCATAGTCCAAGAATACTCCAATTTCTACTAGCCTGTGCTTGGAAGGTTTTCTCTACTTGCCTCTCATTCAGTGTTCCCACATTGCTGAAGATACTCATGTGATGATGGACAAACAAATGAAACTTGTCTGAGAGAGAAGTGACATCATTTCAGGCCTCTTTTAGATATTTGGGATACAGTCAAGCATGGGAGAGAGCGAGAGACAAAGATAGAGAGACAGAAAGAGGCACAGAGAGAGTAATATATATGTATAGGGAAAGAGAGTGGGGTAGGGGGAGGAAAGGGAGAGAAAGGAAGGGAGAAGAGGAGGGGAAGGGAGGGAGAGGAGGAGAAAGGGAAGGGAGGGGAAGGGAGGGGAAGGGAGGGGAGGAGAAGAGGAAAGGAGGGGAGGAGAAGAGGAGAGGAGAGGAGAGGAGAGGAGAGGAGAGGAGAGGGGAGGGGAGGGGAGGGGAGGGGAGGGGAGGGGAAGGGAGGGGAGACAGGCTGTGAACATGGAAAGAGGCTGTGAACATGGAAAGGACAAAACATCCTGGCAAGAATCAGCAGAAAAAAGTAGACATCAGCAGCAGGTCCACAAAGACTCCTGATATGAAGAGACGAAACACATAGAGTAGAAAACAGTTGCGTTTATGGTGTTCAAAGATAAGCTTCAGAACTTTGCAAAGATCAACAAAGAGAACAAAAGAAATGAAGAAAAACCCACCCTAGATCTTAAAAAACAGCAAAATTGAACTTTCAAAGGTCAAAAGCTTAATGGCGGGTTTTCCTCACAAGTTAGATGATGCTTAGTGAACTAAATACAAGAATAATATGTAGTGGCCCCATATAGAGTCCCAGCACTTCAGAGGCTGAGGCGAGCAGATTGCTGACAGTTTGAGGCCAACCTGGATTACATAGTAAATCCCAGGTCATCCTAGGTTACAGAGTGAGACTCTGCCCTAAAAGGACAGGTGGAGACTGAGATTTAGCTGAGTCTGTAGAGTGCTTGCCTAGAGTAAATGAGGCCCTGGGTTCAATCCCTAGCACCACATAAACTGTACATGGTAGCTCCTGTCTGTAATCCCAGAACTATCGCGGTGGAGAAAGGACGCCCAGAAGTTCAAGGTCATCCTTGGCTATTTAAAGAATGTATCTCCAAAACCAACAACAACAAAAAGATAAGAAGTTAGAAATACAAAAGATAGCTGGGCGTGGTGACACACACGCCTTTAATCCCAGCACTCAGGAGGCAGAGGCAGGCAGATTTCTGAGTTCGTGGCCAGCCTGGTCTACAGAGTATATTCCAGGACGGCCAGGGCTATATAGAGAAACCCTGTCTCGAAAAACCAAAAAAAGAAAAGAAAAAAGAAAGAAAGAAATACAAGAGATAAACCAAGACACCAACTCACCGTGGAGATCTCTATTCAATATTCATGTATATTCACAGGGGCTACCAATAAGTCCTAAGAAGAATAAAGTCATATCATGGAGAAAATGGAAAATGCCCAGATCTGAAGATAGTCCTAAGTCTTCAACTTAAAATGACCTGTCCATCATAATTTAAAAGAAAGTCAGTCTCAGCATTTCTAAGTGTCCCCTTATCGTTAGGGAGCTGCACACCGAATTTCTTCCACTCTAGCACAGCAACGACTTCCTTCTGTTTTCTTCTAGTGTTTGCTCCTTCCTTTGCTTACAGTCTTACATCTCAGTCCCGCTTTAATGCCATCTCCCTGTGGGTAGAAGCTGTGGCCGTTTTGTTATCTATTCCTAGTCCCTAATCTCTGGTCAACCATGGTCTGTGCCCGGTAAACCCCTGAAGCAGAGACAGAAGAAAGGTAGCTCACTCTTAGACCATCTACTTTTCATAGACACAGACAGGGAGAAAGACACGGAGAAATTGTGGGTTCCTAAGGAAAATCCTCCACTGGCTGGTAAGTGTGCAACTCATACACAGAAAAAAGAAATTAAAGTATTTTAAGATAAAATGTTTTTATTTAGTTGGTTGGTTGTTGGTTGGTTGGTTGGTTTTTTGTTTTTGCTATTTATTTATTTATTTATTTATTTTCCAAGACAAGATGAATTTCTTGATATAGTCCTGGCTGGCCTCGAACTCAGAGATCTGCCTGCCTCTGCCTCCTGAATGCTAGGATTAAAGACATGCACCACCACAATCCCGTTTGAGATAAAAGGATTGTAAACTTCAAATCGTCTTCCCAGCTGTCATGACCTAGTTGCGGTTTATTCTCCAGAAGTTCACAGGCTTGGTCCTGTGCAGTAGTGTCAGGCTGGTGAGACCTTTGATCAATGGGGTCTACGGAAAGGTAATTAGATCACAGGGCTCTACCCTTACCCAGAGTGAACTTAATCTCGGGAGCGGGCCAAGTCTGGTAGGAGTGGCTTAGTCTCCTGGCCCCTCCCTGGCTTCGTTTCCTGCTTTTACAAGTTGGTATCGATTGTGCAGGGAGCTGTTTCCTTATACTTCTTTGCCAGGAAGTCCTCAATGGGGTGACGATGTCAATGCTGGTTGGACCTTCCAGCCACCAGAACCATGAGCCAAATAAACCCTTTGTCCTCATAAAGTACACAGCCTCAGGCATTCCATGGTAGCAGCACAAACTGGGCTAAGATAGAAGCAGCACCTGAACGTGAGAACAGGACACTTTCTTGACCGGAGAAGAATTCAGATAGTTTGTCCTCCTCGCCCTTTCTGAGAGAGTCAGTTGAGAATTCAAGTCAGCAGAATGGAAACAGAGTTGCATGGCAGGCACAAAACCCTGGAAAACAAAATAATTAACTAATCATTATTTATTAATTAAAAAGCAAACAAATAATTGCTTTCGAGTACAATCCTCTAGGTAAAGAGTAACGAACCAACCTGGGATGGAATTATTTCCATTCCATAGAAAACGAAGAAGATAGGGCAGAAAAAAAAACCTGCTTAAGGCTTCAACCTTCTCCTACAGGAAGGATTCCACCCTGGTTTCATTCAAGGTAAGAGCACTGTGGTAAGATAAAATATCGGAACAAACAGAACAGTCAACCCAGTGGGGCAGTACATCTTGTTGCTAGACTGCTTATATCAGTGTTAATCCCTAAAGGTTTTTTGAAATATATATATATATATATATATATATATATATATATATATATATATATATATGCACAAAAATATTTTGCCATTGGAGAGATGAGGACACCATGAACACAAAAGAGGCTAATTTTAATTCTTTCATATACTTCTGAGTCATTTGATTTCTTAAATAAGCTCACTCACTAATTACATACATAACATTTAAATCTCTCAGACTATTTTTTTGTGTGTGTGTGTGTGCAGTTTTAAAGGTTTCAAGGACTTACAGGTTTTTTCTTTCTTGAGGCGCCGCCTGCCTTCTTATTCAGTCCAGTGATTTTGAAGGAAGCTCATTTGGAAAAAATAATGGGAGGGCACAAGAGAATGGGCTGTCATTAGCTGTCTTCAAGTCAGGGAAGATGAAAGCAATTCCAGTAATTAGAGGAGGAGATGAGGTGGACACGCTGATATTGTGGGATGAGAAGGAAACCACAGCCAGGAGGGAATTATTTGCAAATAAACCTGACGGTGGCCGTCCATAGTCAACTTATACGCTATGCTCTTTCACTGTAATTCTCGCTTTGGAAATCAGTCCAAGGAAACAAAAGCAAATGAGTAAATAGCAAAGCAAGATATCCCAGTGACGATGCCTAAACACAAAAACCTGGTTGTGCTCTCAATGTCCATGTTTAGAGATCAGAACTGACTACGTATACACAAGATTCAAGTCGCTGGAGTGTGGCTCAGTTAGAATGCTTGCCTAGTGGAGTGCTGGGTTAGATGGCGAGCACCAACTGAATGTGGTGGCCCAGGACTATAACCCCAACACTCAGGAGGTGGGGCAGGAGGATCAGAAATTCAAGGTCATTCTTGGCTACATAGTGACTCTGAGACCAATCTGTGCTACACGAGAGTCTGTCTCAAAAAGTAAAATAAGATCAAATTTATATAAAGAAGATGGGACACATTAATGAATTGACATCATCATAACAAATAGTTTTTAATATGATGGAAAATACATATGTTCTAATTACATTTCCCTCCCCTCGAAACACAGTACTAAGTTGATCTCAAACCCACAAGGGTATGCCTGTCTTTGTCTCCTAAGTGCTAGGATTTTTTTCCCCAACATAATATTTTCATTGTTTGGAAATTTCAACCAATTCACCCAGATCATACCCTCTTTGCCCCTTACCTCCCCCCACCAAAATAAAATTTCACCAGGTTTAATTTGTGTTGCGCAAATACTCATTGGAACATGTTCAGACTCTCAATGGCCGGCCCCCTAAAGATAACTGAGTCCTTTCCACCCCTACTCCCACCCCTGCTGGAAGCCATCAGCTGAGAAGAGCTTACACTTCAGCATCTTTATCATAATTTTTTTCTCCTTTTTAAAATCTTTTTTGCTGGTGAGGGGTCCAGGTAGGGGGCTACCAGCTGACAGCTGCACAGAACATGAACTTCAACATGGTTTCTGGAGGCAGCATGGATTTACGGACATCAGCCTGGCCTCCAGCAGCAGCACAGAGCACAGGACTTCAACAAGGTTTCTGGCGATAGCATAGATGGCGGACATGAACACGGCCTCCGACAATAACACAAATCACAGACATCAACCAACATGGTCTCTGGCGGCAGGCAGCATGGTCCATGTCTCCTAGGGGGTATTTTAAGAAGGCTTGATCCAGAAAGTGAACCCCGTTCTTCATCTCAGTACAACCTTTTGTTGCTCAGAGTCAGGGTGATGATGCAATTGGGCAGCGTGTCCGGGAACAGGGCCCGCTCAAGCTCCAGGCTGCTGTCCACCACCCTACCCTTGGCGCCCTGCCAGGATCCCAGGCAGCACCTTCGTGTTTGCAGCCCACAGGCAGCAGCGCTGAGGTCCATGCTCTCCTCTGCCCAGCAGGGAGGGCCTCATAAGCGGCAGCAGCCGCGGCTTCATAACACGTCCCGAGCGAGGCTCCTGTCATCTCGTCCCGTGGACAAGCCCCACTCCATAACAGCATGCTTCTTTGTGTGTCCCATGCTCCCATACCTATCACCGCTGCTTCGTTTCTTTCTGGTTGTGCTTTTCTCTGCTGAGGGGGCACTCTGTTCCACCATTTTTTTTCCCAGTTATTTGAAACCACTTTTAATAAGCATCTTCCAACAAAACCTGCCTTTTTTTTTAGTTATTCCGGAGATGCAGTGCGCTCTGTGGGTTCATCTGCATCTCCACTCTAAGCTTCTCTCAGGTTCCTTGGAGGGGTATCCATAGCCCTCAGATGCCAGCAATTGCCACCATCTTGAATCGAGTCCCAGGTGCTAGGATTAAAGGTGTGTATTGTCACACCCTGCTAATTATATTCATAAAGCAAAGTGAAAAATTAGAGATGCACTGTGGGCTGGAGGGGTTGCATCTCTTCCAGAGGACCTGAGTTGAGGTCCTAGCACCACCATGACCCTGGCTCCAAGGGATTAGTCACCCTCTTCAGGCCGCCAAGAGCCCTCCCACACAAGCTGCACACAGTCACACTGACACACACGCATGAGCATAAGGACATACTCGCTTGATTGTAATGCCTTGCAGAAGCATAATATTGAATCAAAATGGCTGAGTGAGTATAACCGCCATCTCTAAAGATTCAACAAAATTAGTTCTCTTGGGAAGGTTATGTGTGGGTGTGTGGTGATCAGATCAAAAAATCCCTAGTAATCCCTGAAATAGAGAAAGCAGAGAAAAACAGGCTTACAAAACAAACAACAACAAACAAAGCAAAGCAAAGCAAAACAACAACAGCAACAACAAAAACTTTATACTCCATCAGATTCGGGAAAGACCTGAGAGCCAAACCCAGAGGTAACTTGCAAAGAACACGGAGGAGCTGCGGGGCCACTTGGAGACCATGATCACCCAGCTGTTGTGGTTTGGATACAAACTATTCCTTTAGGCTCATGAGTTTGAACGCTTGGTCCCCAAATGGCAGAGTGGTTTTTGGAAAGTTGTGGAATCTTTAGGAGATAGACCCTCACAGGAGGAAGTGTGTCCAATGGAAGAGGGCCTCGAGGTTTGATAGTCCAGTCCCACTTCCTGTCAGCTGTCTGTTTTTATACCTTGGCTTGGACCAGCCACCCCAGGCCTTTCTTACATGATGAACTGGACCTTTAATCCACGGACCCTATCAACCCTTCTCTTCTAAAGTTGCTTTGGGTGGGCCTTTCATTACAACGAGAAAAGTAATTAACACACTAAGCCTGGTTACCCAGCTATTAGGTTTTTCCCCTCTTTTCTCTGTGCTAAGAAGCAGACCAGCAAGGCTGTGTCTCAGGTCAGAAGAGGGGTGCACCATGGCTGTGAGAAACAGGAAGGCACCTTCAGGGAACTGAGACTCTAAGAGGGAAGGAAGCTCTAAGCCTTGAGACTGTCGGGCTAGCTTTCCCAGCTAGCTTCAGGACTCGGTCTCACCACATATGCTGGGCATGAAGACCATCATCTGTCAGCAGCCAGAACCGACCCTCCATCCTCCATGTAGGAAAACGGCAGGCACACACAAATTAAAGAATGTTAGGATGCAACCAAGATCCCCGTCCTGCTTTGACAACAGTCAACATGTTTGTCTGGCTTGTTTTATGTTCAGCATTCAGGAGATTGTACTTTCAGGCTTAGTGTGACTCTGGTTCTGAAACATAAAGTGTTTAAAAAAAGAAAATTTGCCACATATACTTCTAAATGATAACAATGAAGCTCTAATATCATAATGGCCCATTATAGTTAGACTGTATCTTCCACAAATGGTAACAATAGCTTCTCCCTACTTCTGCACCCAGAGCTTGCACATTCCATCAAGAAATGATTCTTTTTGAATCAGGGTGGGCCTTAGTCACTCACTGTAATTACATAGTGTGTGTGTGTGTGTGTGTGTGTGTGTGTGTGTACAGGTAGTTTCTGAGATAAGTTCAGAAAGGCCTCTGAACTTCCATCTTTTCTTTTTAATTGTTTAGTCGGGAGAAGTTTCCTCATAGAATCCAGTTGTCGTGCCATGGGTAGCCCAGTCATCCATCATGCCCCATGGAGCCCTGCTGGTTTTAAGCCTTTCTAATAAAAGGCTTCAGACAATGTAAAGACTAAGGTATCTATCTCCGTGTTTCCTCCCTGAATTCCCTACCCACAGGATTTATGAACAAATCACATGGCTGGGTTTACTCTCTGTGTGGGTTTTGTCGATGTTGCTTTTGTGGTGCCTAGGGTGAGGATGGAACCCAAGGCAAGCCTGTACCACTGAACTATCATCCCTCTCTCCAATTTTATACAGCTTCTCAGTAAGTTATTCAAACCAAATTAGACAGAATTTACTCTGTAGCCCAAGCAGGCTTTGAACTCATGACCCTCCTACTTCAGTCCCTGGAGTAACTGTGATCACAGGTCTCTGCTACTACACCCGGTTATAGCTGATGTTTTATTACACTAAATTATAGGGTGCTTTGTTTCTGGCCATGTTGACTTTTCTCTCATTGCTTCTAAAATTTATCTTTATGATTGATTGGTTTATGTTAAGATCTAGGGAAGGCTGGAAAGAGGGCTCAGCGGTTAAGAACACTGATTGCTCTTCCAGAGGTTCTGAGTTCAATTCCCAGCAACCACATGGTGGCTCACAACCGTCTGTAATGGGATCTGACGCCCTCTGCTGGGTGTCTGAAGACAGCTACAGTGTACTCATATACATAAAATAAATAAATCTTTAACAACAAAAAAAAAATCTAGGAAAGGTTCTCATGATTTGAGCTGACATTTCTAGTAATTCACAATTAATTTGAGCTTTGAATTCACAAGAGTGTGCTGTATTTTTAATGATGAACACCTTCCATTCTGCTTTGGGAAACCTGTATTCCCAGTATTGTTCACCATGTTCTTCCACGGCTCATATTTGTTGGAAAATGATGTTTAACATTTTTGCTAACGACCCTAAGACTTGATATTTTAGACTTCATCTGCCATTGTCACCCAAAACAATCACAGGTAATATGAAGATGGATGCAAGCAGCCATACACTAATTAGACTTTATTTTCAAGATCAGTAGAGGTCATATTTGGCCCATTGGCCATTGTGTGCTGGTCCTGATCAAACAGAAACAGCAAATGATACAGTGTAGAAAGTAGAATGGTCAAATACTTAAGGAAAATGAACATGAAAGAAAACTAAACAAGTAACCTCAGAGTCAACACCTAGACAGGGACTGAGTAGAACAACCAGGAGCTTTGAAGGAAGTCCCACATGCTGCTGCAAAGAATTCTAAGATTCAATAGTCTTAAATGAAGATGACACAAACAGTCAAATAAAAATCTCAGAAAGTATACATAGTATGACCATGTCTACATTTGGAAAGTGTGGTGGTTGGCTTAGTCAATATTCTATTGCTGTGATGAGACACCACGACCCTAACAACTCTTATAAAGAAGCATTTAATTGGGACTAACTATAATTCAGAGGTTTAGTTCATTATCACCAAGGCAGAAATCGTGGTAGCACATAGGTAAACATGGTTTTGGAGAGACAGCTGAGAATTTTACACTGGGTTTGGCAGACAGTAGGAAGAGAGAGTGACATTGAGCTTGGCTTGAGCTTCTGAAACCTCAAAGCCCGCCCCCAGTGACACACTTCCTACCACAAGCCACACCTACTACAACATGGCCACACCTCCTGTTTTTTACTAATATATTATTTTTATTGATGGAATTTTTATTTGGGAATTTCACATAATACATCCCAATCACACTTACTTCCCAGTCCTCCAAGGTCCACCCCTCTGAAACCCACACTTATGGGACCCTAGAAAAAAGGAAAAAAATATATCAAGTCCAATTTTTGTTGCCCATATATTCACTGGAGCATGGTTAAACTTCCAGTGGCCAGCACCTAAATGAAAACCAATTTCTTTCCCACCAGTACCACACCAGAAGCCGTCAACTGTGAAGAGCTACACTTCAGCATCCCTATCACAAATTTTAAGAATTCTCTTCAATGGCTTCCTACCTAGACTGTTTTTTTTTTTTGGTTTTTTTGGTTTTTTGGTTTTTTTGTGGGGTGGCAGGGAGAGGTTATCACAGAAGCCTTCTATGCCTCTCATTCTCAACTGTGAGTCTGCAGTCACTGACACCACAGTAAAAGAAGCTCCCTTGAACTTTACAGTCAGCGGCAGCACAGATCATGAACTTCCACATGGTTTCTGGTGACAACATGGGCCACGGACACCATCGTGGCCCTGGAAGTGGCCCAGACAGCAACATGGCCTCGGGCAACAACACTGGCTACAGACACCAATATGGCCCCTGATGGCCACATCTTGCTGGTGACCAAGTAGTCAAATGTATGAGCTTATAAGGACCATTGCCATTCAAACCACCACAGAGGTCATGCTTAAAAATTGTTCCACAACACTGAACTAGAAAGAGACAAAGAATAAAAGAGGAAAAAAAAAAAGGATTCATAGAAGTGATGGCCAGAAAGTCAGTATCAATCTAAAGACAGAGACCACTGAGTGGGAAAGAAGCGATATGTATATACACACATATCTTTTATAAGATAAGAATGTGAAGTCTTTAAGTAGAAATGGCACACCTGGAACAGCCAGGATGAAAGCAGTACATGGTTATGAAGCTGTAGACACACAATAATATGATGCAGAGCTAGAGATAGATGTCCCAACATGGTAGAACACTTGCCGTGTGTGTGTGTGTGTGTGTGTGTGTGTGTGTGTGTGTGTGTGTTATCAGATTCAAGCTCTAGCATTGGGGTATGGGGGGAAGCATGCCAAAATTCCTGTTACAAAGGACTTTGAAAATTCTCCACACATACCCACTGGCGTATTCAGTAACTCTCAATTAAGACATGATGGTTTCAAAAGTGCTGTCCCAGGTAAATCTCACTTGCAAACAAACTTGGCAACTTGTCTGCTCTGAAGCAGTCAGGTGAGACTAGGGACCATGTTGCCCTTTTCTCTAGTTTAATGCTTGTTACAGAGCCAAGTGCTTCCTGGTCCCTTTTATAGTCCCTGGCCCCCTCCTTCCTCCTTCCTGGTGCATGAGCCCCTCCCTAGATGGGCCTGCTGTTCACCTTCCTCCCCACTGCTTTGATGGAACAAGATCCTCTTTCAACATTGTGTCCTGAGACCAAAGTGCTATTGACCACTCCCTCAATGCAACGTCCATCTCCAACGTGATTTGGCTCTGAACTTCTGCACTCTGGCCCAGCCAACTCTTGTGCTGACTACCTGGACCATGACTGTTCCTGGCCCCACCATGACCTCAAGATATGGGCTTTGCCAGGAGGCCCTAATATACTTAACTGAACACTCACAGAGAGCTATACGAGGTCCTGTGGAGGCAGAGTTGAGCCCAGCCTGATGTTCTAGCTGGAGACAGAAATGAAAGGACAAAGGTGAACAGCTGTGTGTGAGTGACCAGGGTGATCACACAGTTTCTCCAAGGACTACCTATGCATTCTTCGCCAATCTTCTTAGCAAAGTTCAAATTCTAAGCCTCTGGGTGGAACCATAGAAGGATATAACTTAGGAATCCACAATGTAAATAATCTCTAACAGTTTTACACACACACACACACACACACACACACACACACACACACAGGGTCATTGAATGGAAGAGATCAAGCTCCCCATTCCATCATCCTTCTGTCTGCCCTAATAGACCACCATCAGCAACCCCAGCTCAAGTCCTGTGTGAGATACCCCAGTGATTAGAAAAAACATTCACATGACACTTCTTTGTGCTTTGAGAATTTATCAAGCTGGATAAATGGTTTACCAACTGGTTCTGTGTGTCAACTTGACACTAGCTAGTCATCACAGAGAAAGGAGCCTCAGTTGAGAAAATGCCTCCATGAGATCCAGCTGTAAGGCATTTTCTCAATTAGTGATCAGTGGGAAAGGATCCAGTCCACTGGGGGGGGTGGTACCATCACTGAGCAGGTGGTCCTGGATTCTGTAAGAAAGCGGGCTGAGCAAGCCATGGGAAGCAAGCCAGAAAGCAGCATCTCTCCATGGCCTCTGCATCAGCGCCTGACTCCAGAATACTGCCCTGCTTGAATTCCTGTCCTGACTTGCTTCAATGATGAACAGCAATGTAGTAGTGTAAGCCAAATAAGCCCTTTCCTCCCCAACTTGCTATTTGGTCATGGTGGGTTTTTTTGTAGCAATAGAAACCCTAAGACAAATGGTTACTTTTAATATTCTATTACTACAGTGGGATGCTGGTCTTTAACAAAGTTAAATATCCTGTTACTTCCCCAAGGTGTCTTTAGCTGCTCTTTGCTTTTTGTTTTGTTTTAGAGTTAGGGTCTCATATAACACTGGCTGGGCTCAAACCTACTATACAACCACGGATGATCTTGAACTTCCTTTTTTTTTTTTTTTTCCTTTTGTTTTTTTTTTCGAGACAGGGTTTCTCTTTATAGCCCTGGCTGTCCTGGAACTCTCACTTTGTAGACCAGGCTGGCCTTGAACTCAGAAATCTGTCTGCCTCTGCCTCCCGAGTGCTGGGATTAAAGGCGTGCGCCACCAGCCCGGACACTTCTAATCCTCCTGTCTCCACCTTCTAAATGATGGAGTTTCTTGTCCCACCATGCCTGGTTTACTCAGCACGGCCAATCAAACCCAGATCCTTGTACATGCTGGTTAAGCGCTCTATCAACTAAGCTGCAGGACAAACCCAGCTGATACCCTTTGACACGTTCATACCTACGTGCCTCTCTCAGGCTCTCAAGCCACTTCTGAGCAGTAACTCTGAGCAGCTGGCCTTTTTCTGGACACACCTGAAAACTTTCATGCAGGGAAAGGAATGTGACACACCCACTTTCCTAAGCAGCTCCAGGTGGCAGCGCAAACCACACACTTTTACAAGGAGACATGAGTGTCACACCAAGAGTTAGCTGGTCACCTCCACTGGACAGGGGGTTTGAAAAAAAAAAACAAAAACCTTGCAAGCTTAGATCGGTGGCCCTGAGACTTCAAACATAAACTACTTAGAACTGTCCATAGAGGAATAGTGGCAGCTGGTGGCCCATCTTAGACACTCACAATCCGGCATTGAGGTAGATCTAAGAGAATTGCATTCGTGAGAGTAGGCACACTTTGTTGGTGGGATGGGTGTGTACTGCAGTCATAAGAATATTCAAATAATAGCTTACAGTGTACAGAGAGCATTTTCACATTGAGCACCCCTCAAACAAGTCTACAAAACAATTTCTTCCTATTCCTTTAGATGGCTAAACTAAGGATCAGAAAGATTAAGTGACCGACCCAAAGACACACAGCCAATAAATCACATTGTTGTATTATCTGTTGTGGAGAGAATCAAAATTCATATCAAATGATACTAATTGGCAAAAGAAACGTAGATGTTCAAGTAACAGGAAGAGTCTGTTGGTGGGGCAGGATTCAGGCACAGGTTGACCAGAAAGCCGTCTCATTGCTTGTCTCCCATTGGCCTTTATTTTTATGCCAGCTTTTATTTTTTAGTGTTTTTGTCTTGTTTTGTTTTGTGGGGTTTCGTTGATGTTGTTGTTTGCTTGTTTGCTTTTTAATTAGAAGCAATGAGCGAGGCTAGGGATGTGGCCCAGTTGGTAACAGTTTACCTGGCATGTAAGAAGCCCTGGGTTAGACCGACAGCACCACGTAAATGAGGTGTGGTGATGTACGTGTAATCCCCGCGCTCTGAGACAAAAGTGAGAGGATCAGAAACCAAGGTCAACCTTTAGGTATCTAAGGAGTTTGAGAGCAGCCTGGGCCACTTGAGACCTTGTCTCAGAAACAAACAGGAAAGGTAGCCACTGAAAGTTAATTTCCGAAGGGGCATTACCTCTTCGCTTTCATTTTACCGAGGGTCAGGGGAACAGGGGAACGGCCCACGCTGACTGGCACGGACCTACATGCCCACATGTGAGCCCATGACCAGGGCCAATCAAAGCCACAGCCCAGAAGCTGAAGGCAGGACCAGACCCACATAAACACAGCTGCTCTGCCGTGAGGGACGGGGTAGAACGGAGCCTGTAGCCAACCACAGCATCCACTACGAGCCGTGGGCTGGCACTCATGTCTTAGGACCCCAAACCTTTCTCTTGCTCTTCATTCCTTTATCTAACATATGGTTTGCCTTCACTTCGGGAGCTGATGACCTCAAGGAAAGTATCTGTATTTGAATATGCACGCCTCTAAACAGAACTCCTTCCGGCTGCTGGATATCCAGTGCTCTGCCAGGCTCTGTGAAATCCTGTTTCTTCCATTTCTTCTCAACTCCTGTTCCTCTGAATTCTTTGGCCGCCTTCGCCTTTGTTTTAAGTACATTTTTGTTTCTTTGTGTGAGAGCCCAACCAGGAAGACAGAAGCCGCTCTGAATATTTAAAACAGAGGAAATTTAATGCAGGGAGATGAAAAGAAGCTCAGAAGCCAAACAAGAGAGGATGAAGCAATCCTGAGACTAGCCACAGCAGGAAGTCGCTGCCACTCCTAGGAGGGAGGGACAAAGAGGGGAAGCCATGGGACGAGAGCCCAGGGGCTGGCATCGCTCACAGGAAGCTGGAATCGTGTGGGCTGGTGAGAGCTCATAGAAGAGCCACAGAAGCTGCCAAGGATCCCACCCCTGCACAAAGAAGAGGGAAAATGCCCATTCCCTTCCTGCTGCTCTCCAGGTCCTGGGCTTCATGCTGGCTAGACCCACCCGGAAACCAGCTGACAAGTCTGAAGGCTGCTGGAGCCTGCAAGGACAGGTCCTCAGTCTAGAGACCTGGAAGGGAAAAGGGTCGAGTCTTGAGCCAGATGGTCCTAGGAACAGCTTATGCATGGTAGCACACACCAAAAATTCCAGCCCTGGGGGGGCGGGGGCAGAGACTGAATAATTAAAAAAATTAAAGACCAGCCTAGACTATGAAGCAAGTCCAAGGTTGTTAGCTTAAGCTTCTTAGTGAAACTCTGCCTCTTGAGGACCCATCTAGAACTCTGGTAGGACACTTGCCCCTTTTGTTCAAGGCCTTTGGTTCCTTATCCAACACTGAGAAGAAAAGAGAAAGAAAAAAACAAAAACAGAAAAGTCCCCACACTGGAAGATTTGCATGACAAACGTCTTAGATGTTCATTGTGAAAATTCTAGAATTAGAGAGAGGGGGAGGAGAGAGGGTAAAACCACGATCCTGTTATCTCTTAAGAGATAAACCATCAGCCAGCCGCAGGGTCCACAGAGCCACCAATTCCTCCAGAGCCTGGAGCTGTCCATGCTCTGTCAATAGAATACACTTTCTCATTTTGAAAAGTGTGTGTGTGTGTGTGTGTGTGTGTGTGTGTGTGTGTGTGTGTGTGTAGAAAGCAGGGATAAATACAAACATAGAAGAGAGGTCCCTCAGAGAGTTGCTGGACATCAGTTACCGTGTCCAATTTGGTCCACTCTAAGCCAGCTGGCCAGCGCTGGGCGAGTCATCTGCCACAATGGAGCAGACTCTGTCTGTCACCCTCCTCAACAGCAGATGGCCTGTCCCGCATTCATCTACGTCACACCGCCGTGCTGGGAGAGACACTGACATGCACTGTTCTACCAGGAGCCTTCAACCCAGAGGGCTGGGATATTATACTTGCAAGCTCAACTAGACTTGGGGGAGCTGTAAGACGGTCCCTGAGCAGCCTGACAATAGAAGGGGGTTGAGCAAGGGATCATCAATGGGATTCGGGTTAGACTTTCAAGTCAATTGACTCGATCATGCAAATGTTGGATGGAGTGTTGTGAGCAGGGGGAAGTGTTTCTCCTTGATGGGAGCACCTCTCTGTCTCCCTTGGCTTCCTGAGCTCTTGATTTAGCTCCTCCCCCAAAAAATGTTTTCCTCACATTGTTTATTTGAAGTCGATAGTCTGGGCATGAAGCCCAGTTTAATATAATTTTTTACTGTTGAGACTGCAGCCCCAATTCTATAGAGATGGTTATTATCATTGTTGTCTGAGACACCTCAGTACCACAGCAATTACCAAGGCCAGGTGCACGCCCACAGTCACCTCAACCCATCTGCCTGCCCCACCCCTTTCTACAAACTTCAGAAATG
>LR749709.1:1915552-2036455 GCA_902729485.2 Mus minutoides
AGAAGAGGGTATCAGATCCCATTACAGATGGTTGTGAGCCATCATGTGGTTGCTGGAAATTGAACTCAGGACCTCTCTGGAAGAGCAGTCAGTGCTCTTAACCGCTGAACTACCTCTCCAGCCTGAATATCCATCTTCAAAAGCCCTTGTCTGAAGGTTGGAAATGTGGTTCAATACCAAGGGGTACTGTGAAGCTGCGGGTTGGCACAGGGGAGTAAGGCATACTCCCCAAGTGAAGAAATGAATCTAAGATTCCACCAGCCTCCGTGCCCACAAGCCATGCGTTAGATGGTTTTTCATGTATCATGCACTATGCACTCTCCTTCTTCAAAGTTCCAAAATTCAAGTCTGCGGCTTCACGAGCACCTGAACAGGAAAGTAGCCTCATGCCGCAGAAAGGCAGGGGAAGCTTCAGGGAAGCCCTACAGCTCCTGGGAGACTGTCAAGGGCAGCTTGTTTTCCTGGGATCGCTACTACAAGACATACTCTAAGAATCTGGCCCTCTCATCAGATTCATCCCTGCTGAATAATTCTCCTTTTGGCAGATAGAAAAAAAAAATGGGAAAGAAATGGAATCGTTTTTCTCTAATTGAGCACCAGAGCTAGAAACCCCATGCCCGGCTAAAAAGCACACGATCATCTTTCTCCCACTCCCAACCCACGCCCAGTTCTGCAAAAATGCTACAAACAAAAAGTGTAAGGGGGTCAGGATGATGACTCTGTGGGTAAGAAGCACACTCCGGCTCAAACAGGAGAAGCTGAGCTGCAAAACTCAGCACCCTGGTTAATAACCAGGTGTGGTCACACAAGCCTGTAACCCAGGGCTGGGGAGGGAAGGGAAAGGGGGATGGGTGTGGCTTGCTGGCTTAGGCTAAATCACAGCTTCCAGTCCTGTGAGAGACCCAGGGAATAAAGCAGAGGCACACATGCACACAGATGCATACATGCATATATACAAACACACACACACAGTGGGACACACAGACAGACACTCATTCCTTTATCAAACATTTTCAGAGGAATGAAAAAAAAAGGATTGGAAGCCACAGTTTTGCTTGGCTGTGTCTAACTTGCTGAGTGACATCAGAAGACTTAGTGAGCATCTCTGAATCCCCCATTTACGGGGGGGGGGGCAGACTCTGACAAAATTGGCATATAAATCTAAGATTCTCCTTAGATTTACAGAATTCTGTAAAAAGGACTTAGAATTCATTGCTAAAATTTTAAAAGAAACAAACGTTCCTGCCACAAGTTGACTCAATGTCCAACAAGCACTTCTCCGGACAGCTTTGGTAGCCCACCTTCCTTCAACTTCCACAGTGTGCTGCCAACCCACCCTGCCAGTCTGCCTCCCAGGAGCCACACTGCTCTCCCTCCTCACCTTCTCATTTGTTCCAGAAGCCTTCGGTAGAAAATGACATAAAGTGAAGAGACTTCTCCCTGACTTTGGTTCCCTGGCACGGTCGGTATAGCTCAGGACCTGTACTGATGACTCAGCTCTTGGTGTCTTGATAAGAAGTAATGATAACTGTAGCGTGAACGTGAACACGTGCTACTGAAGCGCTCCTCTCCTACGCTTACACACACTTCCGGATTACACAAAGCGTCCTCTCCAGTGACAGCATCATTTGTAACAGCGTGACTTTGGTGTGAGAGCCTTGGGTGTCTGGCCCTTTCTTTTCACACTGAGTTATTGAACTTGGGGCGATAATGGTTCAGACACCAATTATCTTCATCTAATCAAAAATAATGGCTATTATTATTGGGGTTACTGTGTGGGGTTACTCTAGAGAGCGAGAAGAGTTCTTCTATCGAATGGTTTGAATGGCTTTGATCCTACACCGGGCAACATTAACCAAGTGTCACTGGACGCCGAATCCACTGTTGCTCTGTTTACTCAATCAATACATTTTGGAACAAGGGTGAGCCTCCGGTGTAATTCCCGTCAGTACTCCCAGCTGGACTGTGAATTCCAGGCCAACCTGAGCCGAGTGGTGAGATCTTGTCTCAATAAAATAAAATAAAATAAAATAAAACAAACAAAAATCCAGAACAAACAAAATGCCCAGACATAGACAATTATGCTTAATTCACCCCACTTCCCAGATATTCTGAACAAGGCTAAGTGTACCAGCTGCCTAAAGAGAAGGAGGTATAGAGGAAAGCTAGCAGGCCTGAGAATGTTGCTTTTTTTATTTTTAATATCTCATTTATTATCTGGGGGGAGGGAAGAGGGCTGTGTCTCAGCATGCACGGGGGTGGGGGGGGGTGGGGGGAGCTCAGAAGATAGGTACCAGGAGTCTGCTCTCTCTTTCCACCATGTGAGTCCCAGGGCTTGACCTCAGGTTGTCAGCCCTCTTGCTAGCTCTGAATCTCACTTTTGTAGGATGTAGTCGATCACAGAAAAGCATTCTCATCACCGTGAGCTTTTGGTCAGCCAGACAAACAGTAGTTCTGCCTTGTCCTTTCCATGAAATTTACGAAGGCAACCTGCTTTGCTGAACCTTGTGTCTCACCTCTGCTTGCTCATCCCGTCCTACAGTGACCCTGAATGACAAGAAACTTGCATGGAAAGGTTAAGGGTGCATTAAAAGGTATTCCAACCGAGGCAGGTCACCTGTGCGACAGTGAGGGACACCAAGCTTGCCGGGTTATTTTATGACATAGAGGCGAGAAAATCTTTTCTCCTGTGATGAAAATGTGGAGGTGGGAGAAATCCATATCTTCAGTACATATTCAGTGATTAAGATGACTTTGCCAGGGCTGGGCAGTGGTGGCACACCCCTTTAGTCCCATCACTGGGGAGGCAAAGGCAGGCAGATTTCTGAGTTCGAGGCTAGCCTGGTCTACAGAGTGAGTTCCAGGACAGCCAGGGCTATACAGAGAAACCCTATCTGGAAAAAAAAAAAAGACTTTGCCAGGTTAATGGTATCAACTTGTTTTACACATTGGGGGTTTCCCCTCAGTTATAATGCTTTGGTTTTGCTGGGCTTAAAAATAGCATACATTTATGCAACAATACATTTTCCTCCTAAAGTTTCATGCCAATGAACTTAAACTTTTTTTTTTTTTTTTTTAATATCATGGTGCTCCATGTTGCCAGACTTCGGGGAACTCAGAGTCTCTTGCTTTCTGCTTGATGAAACTCGGAAACCAAAGGCATTCCCAACCTCCCTGCAGACAAAGGCAGCCATTGTGTGCTCTGGGCTTCAGCGCTTCCACTCTGCCAAGCAGATACAGAGAGCACTCATGCCCTTCCAACTCCCAAATCTCTTGACTTCCTCTTTCTCCTTCTTGTGGGAGAGATGGCCAATAAGCCCCTTGTTTCCAAATATCTGCAGGCACGAGTGGATGTGACTCTCGCTCGGCATCCACTAAACCATAGTCCTTTGAGGTTACAGGAAGACATCTGAAATCTCGAGATCAAATTACGAGGAGAAGAGGAAGTCTGAGAGCAAAGGAGGTGTCATCCACTGAGACATTCTTTGTAAAACAACAACAACAACAAACGACAGGCTCTCTGGGGACAATAGATAGCTTGCTTGTGCGTGGGACACAGATACTTACCAATTCCACTTAGCTTTGCCTTTTAAAATGTTTGTATGGCACACTAAACTACACGATCAGGACTAGTGTTCTTCCATACACATCCTGTCTCTGAACACCCCACTAACCATAGCATCCGCTTTAGTGGGAGGCAGTGCTGGGATTCAAACTCGGCTCAACAGATTGCAAAGGTCGTGTCTCTTCCTTAACAACAGATGGTTTCCTACAAGGATTCCAGAAACGAGAGAGCCATCATTTATTATTTTTTTCTACGTTCTAAAATGTGTGTGTGTGTGAGAGAGAGAGAGAGAGAGAAAGAGAGAGAGAGAGAGAGAGAGAGAGAGAGAGAAAGAGATTCTACATTAGCACGAGAGCAGCACAACAATAAAAGGGAACCCCTGTGATTTTCTGACTCCTGTGCTATTTCCCAGCTCCTAAGAGAGAGCGATTAGAGAAACCACAGACATGCTGACAGGGATGACCAAACGCACTTGGAAGATAAACATGAAGGGGGGGGGGGGCGTGAAACCTGGAAAACCCAAAGTAGCCTTTTCTTTTTAACATGTCAGCACATGTCCCAAACAGTGTCTGCCAACCTATAATTTGCTAGCATAGTCCCACAAAGAGGGGCTGCCCATGGGCGTAGGACCTTGTCACCTCACCCTTCACCCCTCCCACCATCAACCCGGCAGAGTTCAGTCTCAGAGATAGAAGTTTAGACTTCGTACCTCTGGACTGGACCTAGGCCAACCCAACAAATAACCTTTGCCTTGGAATTCACATTCCCCATTGTTACACTGTGGGAGAAGGGGGGGGGGAACATTCTCAAACAGTCAGATAGGAACTAGGGCATCTCTGCCAATTGTCACCAACTAAAAGGCAAGCATCCTGCTCCAGGTAAGAGGGCGGCTTGACCAGGATACAGGGCAAAGTCCCCACAGTGACGGTCTTTGACGGGGAGGGAGCAAGGGAGGTAGCTTCATCAACAGAAAGTCCATCTGGAAAGGAGAAATCAGTCACTGAATGTGGTCCAACGAGTCAAACTGAAATTGGGAGTGGTTAATCCTTGTAGGTAGAATCTATGTTATTAGCCACTCAGGAGATCAGGATTGGGTATCAGTACAAGATCAGCTGGCCCAAGGCATGCAAGTCAATTAGCAGGGCCACGGAAGTGACACGAGGCATGAGTGATGCTCAAAGAAGATGATGTGCCCTGCCTGTATGGCTGGTTTACAAAGCAAGCCTCCTAGTAGCCAAGGAGGATTTTGCAAACTCCTTAGGTGAGCATTTCTTGTTGTGATAAGTGGAAACTACCATAGGTAAAAACTCTGAAACTCCTAAACAGAAAGGAGAATTACAAAGAACAGAAATACCCACAGAGAGGAATCACCTTGGAGCCTCTTTGATCTGTGATGGACTATATTTGGCTCAAGGTCCCATTAAAATCAAGGAGTTTATATTTGGGCCAATAATCAGAGCTCATAAAAATTCACCCTTGGACTGGGCCTCCTCGTGTGAGTGGATCATTTATGGTGTCTGATGGCTGTGAATGCCTTCACAGCCATCTGAATGACAGGTCCCTGGATGTCGTGAGAAGGTCTGGGGATAGCTAGGCCAGTGAACAAAAAGAGAAGCAGTCTCAACACACGGGGAAACTTTCTATGACAAGTCTATTGGGATGCCCATTACTTGACAGGATACGTAATGGACATGCAGAAGAGAGAGATGTAGGAAGGATGGGGTGTGGCAGAGAAGTCCTGACAATAATAATGCAAACCAGGCTGTGCAACGGCACGCCCAAAAGCAGTCACGTCTCCTCAGTCTCGGGAAAGCTTTCACAAGAAGTGCCATTTAGCTGTCCTTCGGGCCGACCAGATGAATCGGAGAATAAAGGCTTTTGCCACCAAGCCTGAGTTTGATCCCTGGCTCCCTCAAGTTGTCCTCTGGTCTGCATACAAGCACCCTGACACATACATGCATGCATACAGATACACATACATGCAATAAGAAGTCCTTCTGCTGAAAACTTTCTAGGAGGGCTGCTAGATTTCCTAGATAAGCACCCTCAAGAGCGGTCCAGTGTCCTGGGGCTCATTACATCCCTACAGACGTGAGTCTCCCCTACTAAGCCCAGCATAGCACTAGAACCAACACTCGAATCCCCATCCTCGCCATGTTGCTGGGGCTGAGCGCAGAGCACAAAGGAAAAGAGACAATTGCCGGGTTGTTGTTTTTAATCAGTTTTAACATCTGACTTGTTTCTGTGTCTTATTTTATTTGCAAAACATTAAGAAAATTCTTACTCATGGAGGTGAGAAATTGCCAGCAATTTTGTCTGTGTGTGTATTTATTTTCTTCTACAGTGCTGGGGCCCAAACCCAGGAGACGTGATTGTTTATTTAAAACAGACTTAGACCTCCTTTCAGGTAAACTCATGCCAAGCTTTGAAGGCAGACTGAAAGCTTGAGTAATGGGAAATTGTATTTCAAATTTTCATTACATCAACAATACATAGGCTCCTCAAAGAATGTAAACATCCACTAGAAAGATAGTCTTTAAATTGATCTTCAATATAGATGAAATTTCTTGGTATATTTTTAAAATAGAGATGTTTTGGGGAAACATCCCTCAAGATTTGAACACAGCAAAATAAATTTCATACATTTTGAGCTGCAAAGTAAAGTTTCGGGTCACTGCTAACATGTACATTCAGTGTAATCGTGGTGATAGCGTAACTCCCCATTGCCAAACTGAACTCATACAGCTTATTAAAAAAACATTAGCAAGCTGATGCAACTCTGCCATTTGCTAAGCCTTGTTTTGGAAAAAATTATCAGTGATTTCTTGTCTCGTGTGAACTAGGAAGAACAAAACCTACTTTAAGACTGGTGACGTGTACTACTAGGGACAAACTAATTCTGCAGCTCACTCCACAGGACGCTTCACAAAACTTAAAGGAGTCTAAAATTTGAAGATTGTGTTCTATTAAAAAGAGATTCTATAGGGAATACTAACTCTGTGTGTGTGTGTGTGTGTGTGTGTGTGTGTGTGTGTGCGCACGTGTGTGTGTGCACGGGTGTGCTTGGGTGTATGTGAATGCATGTAGAACAGAGAAAGGGCAGCCCTCCAGAATCAGCTCCCATCTTTCACCTGAGGCAGAGCCTGTCATTTCTCGAAAGGTCTGAGGTCACAGATGTATGTGACAGCATCTGGCTTTGGATATGGTTTCTGGAGGTCTGAATTTGGGTTGTAAGCTTGTGCAACAAGTACTTTAACCCACTGAGCTATCGGCCAGCCCCCTGCCACTGTGAAAGACACTTATTTCACCTCAATAGCTACTACATGTCTTACTCTGCAGCTTGTGGCGTCTTATTTAAAGTTACATTTCAGTATCAAAGTTCCACAGTGCTTTGTAGCAATAAGTATTCCACATGGCCTTGTTCTTCTAAGTATGGAAGGCACAACTAGAAAAAAAAGAAAAAGGAGGGGAGGGGAGGGGAGGGGAGGGTCTCAGTGATAGTGAATTTTCTGTGCTTTGTCCTTGAGCTCTGTAACATACAAGAATAGGTTAGTTTGAATAATATGCTAATGCTCATGTTTGACATGTTTGCTCATGTTTGGTCGATAAATATGTTTTAAAATATGTTTTGTTTATACCAGAATTATAGAATTGCCATGGCATTATTTCAAACAAAGTTATTAGGAGGCTAATAACTAGGCAAAGGGCTTGCCCCACAAGCATGAAACCTGGTATTTAGATCCCCCAGAACCCAAGAAAAAGAGAGGTGAGTGTAGGAGCCCACCTCTAACCCCAACATATGGGGGGCAGAGGCAGGGGATCCCTAGTGATCTGACCAGCCAGGCTGGTCAAAACGGTGAGTTTCAGGCTCAGTGACAGTCCCTGTCTCACTATTTAAGGTGAAAAGTGATGGAAGAATACATTCAACTTCAACCTTGTGCCTCAACATGCATGTATACACACACATGCACACACACGTGAACATGTGTATATGAACATGCATACCACATGCAAATATACATGCAAAAACCCCCCCAAAACTTAATAGAAATTTTTATATACTTTACTATAAGCAAATAAAACAAACAACAACAACTAAAAAAAACCACCTCATCTCCTTTGGAACGCTCCTGGTCCTCATTACTCTTCCTTTAGAAGCGGTATACGGGGTTACACAGTCCAGTTGCCAAGGGTATGCCTTAAAAGAAGACATAGTCCTGGTCCTCAAGGAGTCTAGCCAGAAAGGAGCAAAACAAAGCAATCCACCCTCATGCCCTCTGAGCCTTGCTATGATAGCAATATGAATGAATATTACATGGTGCCGCTGAGGCTCTTTCGGGTCAAGATGAAAAGAGACACGCTCTGGTGACTTGGGTCAATGTGGCTCATTGTGAGGCCACAGGAGAAAGCGGGAGGAGCAGGAAGCAGCCTTAGCAGCTGCCCGGCAGGGCCGGGCCGATGGGAATGCCACTCGGGACCTCTAGCACCTGTTCTTTTTGACATGGCTTCAGCAGCAGGCATCTGCTGCTCCCGATCGAGTACGCTCTGCCAACACTGCGACACTCTGCAAGGTCCCCCCTGCCTGTGCTTTCTCCCCTTCCACAGTCCTGCCTCCCATCCCCACCCCCGACGTGACTCCACATACGCCCTACAAGAATATGCAATATTTTGCCTGAGACTCCTAAAGGGTATCAAATTCAAATTGTGTGAAAGAGGCTTTGTTTGACCCCTGGTGCCATGAAGATCCAGTGACGCACTGCGCGGGGCTCTGGTATCAGTCTGCCTCACTGGCCACTTGATAGGCCACGCCCTGCTGTGGGGCCTGTAGTCACTGTAATCCATTGTAGCCCAGGAAGCAGCGGCCTGGTACTGAGAAGCGTGCACAGCAGCTGGGGAGAGGTGTGGCAGAGGTCACTGGTCCCACAATGTCGCTCACCATCCTGACTTTAACTGTGTCAACCCTTCAGCTTTGCTATAAATAATGACACAGTCACAAATTTTTGAAAAGGACATTTTTAAAGTTACTTAAAAATAACCCAGTCTGGGGCTGGTGAGATGGCTCAACGGGTAAGAGCACCCGACTGCTCTTCCGAAGGTGATAAGTTCAAATCCCAGCATCCACATGGTGGCTCACAACCATCTGTAACGAGATCTGGCGCCCTCTTCTGGACCGTCTGAAGACAGCTACAGTGTACTTACATATAATAAATAAAAAAAATCTTTAAAAAAAAAAAAAAAAAAAAAACAACCCAGTCTGAAACAATCTGACAGGAAAAATACTTGAATTGTGACTTTACTCTTGCTAGTATGGGTTTTGTTTGTTTGCTGGGGATTTTGAGACAAAGTTGCACTAGGTAGCCCAGGCTGACATTAAACTCAGAGTGATCTTCCTGCTTCAGCCTTCTGACTGCTGGAATTACAGGCACAAGCCTCTACACCCAGTTGAATTATGATATGTCTCTAACAAGACACATTATACAAATTTCTACCAAAAAAAAAAATCATGACTTGGAAAATAAAGTGATAAGAAAAAAGTTCTTCAATATGGTATTAAATAAAAATCAGTAGCTATGAACTGGAGATGGCTCAGTGGATACAGCCCATGGCTGCCAACCAAGGAGCTGAGTTCAAAGTCGGCTTGGGAAAGGAGGGAACTGTAAGCTGTTCACTGACCTCCACGTGTGAACATGGCAGGAGTCTACACCGTAAAATAAATGTAAAAGGTTTCAAACTAGACACCAGGTAAATATAGTTATTTGTATTTTACATATTTACATATATTTTTGTTATGTTACATCACATATGTAATACATATGACATAAATATTTACATATTACATTTATTACATATGCATGCTCACATATAAAATTATACACTCTCTCTTATGTATTGCTAGGGGTTTTATATACTCATAAAATTGAGAATAAGTAAACTGGAAAAAGAAGCTGACAGGAACTCTTAACTGAGATGATACTCGAATCTCACACCCCTTCTTACACTTTCTTTGCATTTTACTTTCTTATGTATGTCTTAACTTTTCAAAAGGACAAAAGCAAAAGCAGTTTCTTAATTATAAGACCACAGGACAATATACAAGACCATCCTTTGCTAGTAGGAAAAGCTTATAATACATTGTCTTAACAACAACAGTAACAGCAACAACAACAATAACAAAAACCCCATCATTCTGGATCCCATTTCTGGTAAAGACTTCTTTCCTTATCGTGAATAGACTAACAAAGAACGCAGACAACATTAGCAAAAGCACAGCACAGTAAGGGATGCTGGGCTCACCCCATGCATCCTGCACTCGTAGGTCCTATCAGGACACTTGGGATGCTGAAGTACAGTTTTATACAGAGAATGAGAGGGGGGAGGGGGAAAAGGAGGGCCTTCAGACAACTATAACACAATGAGATAAAATGAAACAGATAAAGATTGGCAAATCCACATGAGAACCTGGAAGCCATGTTAAGTCTATCCTTGTGCATGGTGGTGAGGATTTCCAACACTGACCACACGGAGCCACAGATTGAGTAATATTTATTGAATTTTCAAGTGACCCCCAAGGAAAGAAAGAAAGAGCAATTTTAACCTCAGGAGAACGTTCAATTGAGAAGTAAAGATCAAAGCATGCAGCCAATGGAGACTCTCCTGTCCAAAGCCGATAGTGAAGAATTAAGACTGAAGAGCTGCAGGTTTGTGATTTCTAATCCTGGGCTGATTCCACCATCCTTTGATGGGATTCCTAGAAGTAGCGGGCTTCCTGATAGAGAGAAGACTCTGGCATGCTCCTGTAGGCAGACTCACTCCCAGCAGAGACAAGAAAGGGGAAGAAGTTAGAAACACCCGCTGAACGCACGGGTTGAATGTGGAACTTCTGTAAAACATACACCCAGAATCTGGGAATGTGACCTTGTTTGGTCAAAGGACCTTCACAGACACAATTAAGTTATGCATCATGAGATGAGGTCATCCTGACTTAGCGTGGGCCCTAAGTCAAATGGCAAGTGTTCTTAAAGATAAGGGAAGAAGACAGACATGAGAAAATTGTCCAGAGTGAAAGAGGGCAGGACGTATCCACAAAGCCAAGGAACACAAGGGATTTGGGGTAGCCGCCCAAAACAATGAGGGGGGCCTGGGACAATTTGCCTCTTTAGTCTCCCAAAGGAGCCAACCTTGCCCACATCTTAACTTCAGATTTCAATAGACCCCAGAACTGCAGAAGAGCCCATGTCCATTGTTTTAAGCCACCTGCATTGTTTGTGGGGGATACTCTTTACAGCTGCGAAAAGACAGACTCAGCTTCTTCTAAGCTCAGTGGTCTCTGCTTGGGAAAGAAGAGAAAGAGGCACAATTATTGCCATCATGATGATGAAAAGATTATCAGAGAAGTTATGCCATGCCCTAAAAACATGGAAGAAGTTGTTAACTCTTCTTTGAGCGCTTGCTGTATTGTCTAGAGTGGTGTCATAAAGAACATGATAGAGACTATGTACACGAAGGGAATTCTAGGTGAAGGGGAATGTTCTGCGGTGGGGGTGGGGCTCCAAACCCACATACTTCCTCCTTTTTTCTAATCCAACTTCTGTCCATTCCACAGACATTTTGTTCTGTCCAGGGATGCTGTGATTTACAACCAAGGTTTCTCATTTCCTGCCATCTCTGAGAACAAAAATATGGGAACACTGTGTACTTTAAAATGTTATGTATCGCCGGGCGGTGGTGGTCTACACCTTTAATCCCAGCACTCGGGAGGCAGAGGCAGGCGGATTTCTGAGTTCGAGGCCAGCCTGGTCTACAAAGTGAGTTCCAGGACAGCCAGGGCTACACAGAGAAACCCTGTGTCAAAAAAACAAAAAACAAAACAAACAAAAAAGTTATGTATCATATTTATTAAGCTGTGAATGTACTAGAGTCAATAGGATGTAGATAAATTTACATATGACTTCCCAACCTAAGGAGAACAAAGGTTCTCACAGTTTGGGTCTTTTGGTGGCTGGATCATCCTTCCTGCTGAAGGGCCAGGCAGTGTGCTTTTGTGTCTTGGTGTTTTGCCTGCTTGCGTGTTTGTGGGAGGGTGTCAGATCCTCAGGAACAGGGGTTACGGGGCAGTTGTGAGCTGTCATGTGGGTGCTTGGGATTGAACCTAGGTCCTCTGCAAGAGCAGCCAGTGCTCTCAACTGCTGAGCCATCTCCCCACCCCTGGTGGTTGGCTTTTAAATTATTATTAGTCACCATATTTTCTTTCCCTATTTGTCAGTCAGAGGACACTTGGCTTGTTCCTGCCTTCAGTTGTTAGTGAGCAGCCCTGCTCTGAACACTGCGTAGACACCTATCCAGATGTCTGCTTCTAGGGTTGTTTTTTTGTTTTTTTGTTTTTGTTTTTGTTTTCATTTTTGTTTTTTGAGCATATGCTTGAGTGGAATTTTCCAGTGCATATGGTAATTCTGTTTAGTTTGGTGGCACTTTCACAGGGCCTGCATTGCCCACTATCCTACAGGCAGCATTTCAAAACATTTATCATACCCTGTCTCGAAACAAAACAAAACAAAACAAAAAAAATCACCAAACATTTATCACAAGATGGGATTGACATTTGCCTAACGTGATTAATTATATACACTGACACCTCAACCATAGCCCCATAGCCCAAATAGAACAAAATGTTGCCTCCTCCAGAGCCTATGAAATAAATGTCTACTTTTATTACCAATATTTGAACATTGTCCAACTACACACTCTGTTGATTTTTCTCTAAAAGCATTGTAGGATTGTTTTTAAAAGTCCGCTGGAGGGTATTTAAGACATCATAGGCAACATGATTGACAACCGCACCCACACTCACACTCAAACTAATAAGCAAATCCTGTCCAATCAGCAGGAGCAATGCAAATTTCACAGAAAGTCAAGAGTGTGCAACTCACTACTCACAGCCTTCCATTTCACAGCAGAAAGAGGAAGGCTTTTGAAATGTAAGCAGTTCACAAAGAGCGAAAATGGGAAAACAGATACTTAAATTGTAACAATAATGCAACTGGGAAAACGGATACTTGGAACAGAGTGGTGCAACTTTCCAACTGGCCGGCAGGCAAACTTCTTCACTTTGCCTTAAAAAAAAAAAAAAAAAAAAATCCCTGTGTGTTGAAGTCGGGTCTTTCACCATTCCAAACCAGCTCTGGGAATTAGAACTGCATAGCTTCCAGCCGCTTTCACTTTGGGTGGCACAATTGAACAGTGTATGTATAAAAACTGTGAGACTCAGCCCACAGTGCTCTCTCATATTTAAAGAATTAGGTTGCCCACTACATAGCTCAAATAACAAACACAGGGAGTCAAAAGAAGAATCCTATGGATTTTTTTAAAGGCTTATTATCTGAGCTAGGGATATGACTCAGAGGTTAAGAACATTGGTTCCTCTTCCAGAGGACCTGGGTTCAATTTCCAGCACCCATATGGTTGCTCACAACTATCTATAACTCCAGTTTCATGGGATCAGACACCCTCACACAGACATACACACGGGCAAAACATTAAATCAGTAAATAAATCATTTTAAAAAATTAAGTTTATGATTAGTGTTGAGGGACTCACAGTGCAAGTGCACATGTAGAAACCGGAAGCCAACTTTGTGGGGTTGGCTCTCCCCTCCTGTCTTGACTTGGGTCCTCAGGGTTTGTTCAGAAACTGTTTATTATAATTTGACAGTCTTCTGTGTGCACATCGCCTCCTGCCAAAAGTGCTTTCCATCTATCATTTTTGTTGTGTGGTTGTTTTTACACAAAACATTGTAAACTATTGTCTTAATTAGGGTTTTACTGCTGTGACAAGACACTATGACTAAGACAAGTCTTATGAAGGACAAGATTTAATTGGGGCTGGCTTACAGGTTCAGAGGTTCAGTCCATTGTCATCAACGCAGGAAAATGGCTGCATCCAGGCAGACATGATGCAGGAGGAGCTGAGAGCTCTATATCTTCTTCTGAAGGCTGCTAGCAGAAGACTGGCTTCCAGGCAGCTGGGATGAGGGTCTTAAAGCCCACACCCACAAAAACACACCTACTCCAACAAGGCCACACCTACTCCAGCAGGGTCACACCTTCTAATAATGCCACTCCCTGGGACAAGCATACACAAACAATCACTGTTATGTAACATAAAGAAATATAAACCCAAATCTTCCTTCCTGGGTGAGGCTACTTGCCCTACTCTTGGCATTCCTAAGCTGTTCTACTTTGGGTGAGGAAATCTATGGATGAGGGCCACTATCTCCTCTGGTGATTCCTACCTATATAACTAGCAGCAGTTAGTAGTTGGCTGTCAGCACTTTCTACCGGCCAATGTTCAGGCATAGGGTAGGATGTACCAAAACTAAATAGGAATGCTGCAAGGAGAGTCTAGATTAGGGATTTTCAACATGTGGGTCGATACCCCCACAGGGGTCACATATCAAATATTTACATTACATATATTACATATATATGTAATGCATATAAATATATATTACACATTTCATAACAGTAGCAAAATTACAGCTATGGAGTAGCAACAAAAATAATGCTGTGGCTGGTGGTCACAACAACATGAAGAACTGAACTGTATTAAAGGGCTGAAGCGTTAGGAGGATTGAGAACCACTGCTCTGTAGAGGAATTTTAATCTAGCAACATGGCTCTTCTGGCAAGGGATCATATCCAAAGACTTTCTAGGCCTGTATAATCCAGCTGGAATGGCATCCTTTAATTCCTCTGGCTGGAATACAGACACACTCTTAGTACACACCTTTAACCCCTAGCAATGGATTCGTTTTCAGAAGGAAGCAGCCATGCTTGAAAGTGATGCCTAACTGGGGGGGTGGGGGGTGGGAGGGTAGGGGGGCAAACAAATTGACCAAAGAAAGATTTGACACAATGAGTCAGAGACAGGATACACCCAACTCTTGCAAGAACTGAGGATCCAGAGGCTAGATCTATAGGTGAAGACAGAAGAAGCCAGAGAGAATGAGAAGGAGTCAGAAGATTAGAACATATTGCTAAAGTTAGTATGAGGCCAAGCAGAGCAGTTCAGTGAGAAGCTGAGAGAAGGCAGATTGAATCAGCCAGTTCGGAGAGGGGTTTGTTTGAGCTAGAACAGCTGAGTTGAACCACGCAGTGAGAGTTTAGAAAGAGCTAGAAAAGATGATCCTATTCAGCAGGAAGTCTCCAAGATGACAATTACATCAGATGAATAAAAGATACGTTTATACTGCTCTAGATGGATGTCCCTCATTTCTAAAAGGCAGGCATTCCATCTTCCTCCTCTGTACTTTACCATCTGTAAGCGAAGCAGCAACTGTCAGAGACATCTTGTTAAGACCACAACCAATATGCTGAGAATAACAGTGGGGAACAGAATAAAAACCAACCTCTCAGCTTTATTCCCCAGAATCTCTTTCCTTCTTTTAATTCTCAAGCTTAAAATCTAGAATTAAAAACACCTTTTAATAAACCTCAATTCTGCTTCTTAAAAATGGAATAACTTCTTGCTTATTTTGTTAAAAAGGTATCTCTATTCCTTAAACAACTTGTTAGTGTTCCTGGTACTTAAGGGACAGGTGTCCTGATTCATGCTGACAGATGCTAAAGCAGCCACCATTCTTGCCCCCTCCTGAATCTATAATCTGTACAGTTAACTTTGCTTCTTGTCATTCCCATAATGAGAGGCCATTTATCCATCTCTTAGATCTGGGCAATCTTGGTGACTTCCCTTGTGCAATAGTTTAAGGCAGAAACAACATGGAAAAGTTCAAAATAAGGGCTTTGAATGATATTGCATAATTCCTTTCTCACTCATCTGGCTCTCCCACTATATAAAGATGGCCAGGCTAAAACCACAGAGAAGACCCTGTGGAAATTAACCCAGTTTTCCCAACTGGCCTGCCAGTGGATCACAGTGAGCCCAGACAAGTTCAGCCAAGTTACTCCAGGCCAGAATTACCAAGGGATCTCAGCTCAAATTCTAAACTGAAAAGAAAGACAGAGAGAGTTAAATAACGCTGTCATTTTAAGTCATCGTGTTGTAAGATTGTTTCTATTTGTTTACTTATTATTTGTTTATTTATTGAATGATTTTTTTTGAGAAACAATTTCTCTTTGTAACCCTGCTATCTTGAAACTCTCTATGTAGTCCAGATAGCCTTGAACTCAGATCTGCCTGCCTCTGCCTTCCAAGTGCAGGGATTAAAGACCTGCACCATTACAACTAGCAGGATTGATTTTTATATGGCAAAAGTGGGAACAAGTTTTAAAGAGTCCCAATGTTCTTTAATAACATGTAATTCTAATCAGTCTTTGAAAAGATATCTATGGTGGTTTGAATATGCTTGGGCCAGGCAGTGGCACTATTAAGAGGTGTGGCCTTATTGGATGAAGTATGTCACTGTGGGGATGAGCTTTGAGACCCTTCTCCTAGCTGCCTGGAAACCAGTCTTTTCCTGTTTGCCTCCAGAACAAGATGTGAAACTCTCGGTTCCTCCAGTGCCATGCCTACCTGGACTCTGCCATGCTTCCTGCCATGATGATAATGAACTGAACCTCTGAACTGTAAACCAGCCCCATTTAAATGAGGTCCTTTAAAAGAGTTACCTTGGCCATGGTGTCTCTTTACAGCAATGGAAACCCTAACTAAGGTAGAAGTTAGTACCAGGTACTGGGGTATTGCTGTGATAGACCTGACCATGTTTTTGTTTGGAAGAATGTGGATTTGGGGACTTTGGATTTGGAAAGCTATGGAATTCTTTAAGTGGGACTTAATGGGCCATCCTAGTAGGAATATAGAAGACGTTGGTGCTGAAGATGATTTGAACTCTGGAAATTGTTCATATGATATTTTGGTGAAGAACGTGACTGCTTTTTGCCTTGTCTGAGCATATGAGACCTCAAAGGCCACCCCCACAGTGACAAACTTCCTCTAGCAAAGCCACACCTATTGTTACAAGGCCACATCTCCTAAAAGTACTACTCTTTGTGGGCCTATGGGAGCCAATTACATTCTAACTACCATACCAAGTGACTCCATTCTATGTCAAGCTAGCAAAAGCTACCCAGCACGGGACTCCATTACTCTTGCCGGGAATTAATCACTTGCTGTGCTGGCTAGTTGTAGATCAACTTGATCCCAGCTAGAGTCATGGAACAATTGAGAACAGGCTTCCATGAGACTGGGCTGTAGAGTATCTTCTCAGTGATTGATGTGAGAGAGTACAACCTATTGTGGGTGGGGTTATACCTGTACTGGTGGTTCTGAGTTTAAAAAAAAATAAACAAACAAGCAAACAAACAAACAAACAAAAAACCATAGTACACAAGCCAGTGAGCAGTACCACTTCATGGCCTGTGCATCAGTTCCTGCCTCCAGGTTCCTGCCCTGTTTGAGTTCCTGTCTTGACTTCTTTTGATAAGCTGTGATGTAGAAGCATAAGCCAAATGAACCCTTTCTTTCCTGTCTTAGCTTGGGTTCTATCTCTGTGAAGGGATATCATGACCAGGGCAACTCTTATAAAGGCAAACATTTTATTGCTCCCGACTTACCATTTCCTAGGTTCAGTCCATTATCATCACGGTGGGAAGTATGGCATCATACAGGCAGACTTGGTGCTGGAGAAGCCATCTTGATCCAGGGACAGCCAGGAGCAGGCTCTCTTCCACATTGGACAGAGCTTACGCACAAAGAGCCCTCAAAACCTACCTACACAGTGACACAGTTCTTCCATCAACGTCACACCTACTCCAACAAGGCTGCAGCTCCTAATAGTGTCACTTCCCATGGGCCAAGGATATTCAAACCACCACACTCCCCAAGTTGCTTTTGTTCATGCTGTTTTATCTAAAATGGCATTCACTGAGCTACAAATCAAGAGTTTAGTCGGTTTATGTTCCAGAAACTTAAGTATACAATTCATTTCCTTGCAGTTCATTTCTGTCACAGTGGAAAGGCTTCTGTGTGCCTTGAAGATCATCCTACTTCCACCTTCAGAGTCAGCCATAGCAGATCACACAGCCTCACTTGGACACTCTTCTGCTCTCCTTCCATCATTTAAGGATATGATGACATTGGACCTACCTGGATAACCTAGGGTTATAAATTTACTTTAAAGCCAGGGAACTTGTGAACTTATTTCCATCTGCAACCTTAATTCCACCCCCCCCCCAACCCCATGCTTTGTAATTTAACATAGTCTCAGGTTTCAGGTTTCAGAATATGGACATTGGGTGTGGTGGTTTGAATAAAAGGGGCCCCTATATGCCAGTAAGGAGTGGCACTATTAGGAGGTGTGGCCTTGTTGGAGGAAGTGTGTCTCAGTTCTCTTCCTGCTGTCTGTGGGTCCAGATGTAGAACTCTCAGCTCCATCCCCAGCACCTTGTCTGCCTGCGTGCCACCATGCTTCTTGCCATGCTGATAATGGACTTGACCTCTTAACTGTAAGCCAATCCCAATTAAATGTTTTCATTTATAAGAGTTGCCTTAATCATGGCATCTCTTCACAGCCATAAAAACCCTAACTTAGACAAAAATTGGTACCAGAGCCTGGGGTGTTACTGTGATAGGCCTGACCACACTTTTGTTTAAAGGAATCTCGACTTTGGGACTTTGGATGAGAAAAACAGTTGAATGCTTTAAGTTGGGTTTAATGGGCCATCCTAGTAAGAACATAGAAGACAATGGTAGTAGGGGTGATCTGAACTGTGGGGGTCTGGCTAAGAGGCTTCAGAGAAGAAGGATGTTTCTATGCGGTCTAGAGACTACTCTTCTCATAATGTGACAGAGAATGTGGCTGTTTGCACCTGCCTCAAAAGTTTACCTAAAGGGAAATTGAGTTTTAGATTAATTCCATTGGCAAAAGAAATCTCAAAACAGCCTAAAATTGACTCTATCCTGTGTGATTATTTGTGTTCACTCTGTTTTGTTTTGTTTTGTTTTGTTTTGTTTTGTTTTGTTTTGTTTGAGACAGGGTTTCTCTGTGTAGCCCTGGCTGTCCTGGAACTCACTTTGTAGACCAGGCTGGCCTCGAACTCAGAAATCCACCTGCCTCTGCCTCCCAAGTGCTGGGATTAAAGGCATGTGCCACCACGCCTGGTTTGTGTTCACTCTTATGAAGATCTGTAACGAAAAGGAGCAAGCTGAACAAGAAAAAAACAACACAAAATGTACAATTTGAGGAGTAAAGGAGTACTAGGATGTGGACCGGAGCTGAATCCTCTATTCAAGGAGATTAACAGATTAAAGAAAAGCCTGAGGTTAAATGGAATAAAGGGAGGGCTCATCTCAGGGCAAGACCACACCCAGCTAAGCTTCCACCTTGTGGAAAGGAAATAAAGAACAGCTTAGATTCAGGTGTGGTGCTACACACGTTTAATCACAGCACTCAGAAAACAGAGGCTGGTAGGTCTCTAAGTTCAAGACTAGCCTAGTCTACAGAGTTCCAAGACAGCCAAACTTATGCAGTGAAAGAAACCATTGAAAACAGATACTGGTAAAGGTGTAACTGAGCAAGGAGGCCATGTTCCAGCTGCAGCAAGCAGCAGAACTTGGCAACTTCGGCCACGTGTTTCTGGCTTTAGAGTCAAGAATAGAAGAAAGGGCTTATGGAATATCCCTCAGCAACTAAGGAAAGCCATTGAGACCAGGTGTGCGTCAGGGGTGTCCTGCATGGAGGTCCAGAGATGCTACTGTGTGAAACTATGAGGGTGAAGCCTGGATTGCCTTGGAGACTCCAAGATGTTGGAGATGCCAAAGTCATGGGATATCTGCTGAGGAAAGCTGCCAACAGGGTTTAGAAGAAAAAAGAAGTGTGTTGCAGTTATCAAAGCTGGAAGATTCTGGAGATCTGAAGAGCATTTTAACATCAGATATGGAGAAGCAGAGTTTGAAGTTTGCCTTGCTGGTTTCTGGTCTTGCTTTGGTCCCCTTTCCTACCTTCTGGAATAGTAATGCATATCCTGTGCCATTGCATGTTGAAAGTATGTGATCTGCTTTTAGATTCTGATTTTATAAGGGATTACAGTTAAGAGATTGCATGAGTCTCAGAAAAGACTTTGAACTTTGGACTTTTAAACAGTATTGATACTCTTATATACACTATAGGGAGTTTTGAAGTTGAACTAAATGTACTTTGCATTATGATACGGCTGCAAACTTATGGGGGGCCAGAAAGTGAAATGTGGTGGTTTGAATACAAATGGGCACTGTAGGTCCATAGGAAGTGCACTATTAGGAGGTGTGGTTTCAGTATAGAAGGTGTGGCTTTGTTGGAGGTAGAGTCCTATTAATTGTAAGCCAGCCCCAACTAAACATTTTCCTTTATAAGAGTTGCCACAATCATGGTGTCTCTTCACAGCAATGAAAACCCTTACAAATACATTGAGGATGAGTAATTCTTAACTACCCCCCCACACACACACACACACTCTCACATGTATGTACAAGTAGAAGCTTCATGAGAGTCTCATCCAGGAACTTTGCACTGTTCCTTTACTCTAGGCACATAACAATATCCACTGTTTCATATATGTCTGTGGCATGAATCCTGTAATAGAACATAATGACCAAATGTTCTATTCATTCATGACTTCTCCCAATGTAGTTGTTTTGCTAATGAACGAAGTACCATTGTTATCCTCGCTTAACATCGGAGGAAATGGAGGCACGGAAAAGTGGAAGCACTCATGTAAGGTCACCTCCTTTCAGTACTGGATCAAGGGCTTGAACTGAAGCAGGCAAGTACTTGGTACTTGGTAACTAGTAAAGCCTTTGCTCTTCACCATTGTGTGCAGCCCCCTCCTGAGAGAGTCATGGAAAATGAAAGGCAGACCCCCAGGAGAATACATCCCGAATACATTCTAGCTAAATGCTAAGTCCTCCTTCACACAGAGCTGTCTAGTCACTGTTAGTGAAGAGAGACCGACTACCTGAAGGTGCTAACGTGTCCATTGGCTTGTGGGGTCTCACCCTCATCCAGTTGTCCACAGCTACCCACAGAGCCCTGTACATGATTCCAATTAAAGGCAAACTCTTTTGGTTTCCTCTGAGGTGGCCTTTGCCCTAGAAACCTTCTGCTTTCCTACGTGGTTGGGAAAGGGGGTGGGGGAGACTGTGCGAAGCCTTGAAGAAAATCAGGAGCCATCATCACCTTTCGTTAGAGGCAAGATCAGAACAGCCTTAGGAGTCAACTTTGGTGGCCCCTCTTCTGGCTCTCACTCATTCTGGTCTTTCTCAAACACCAAAACTCTCTCCCCCATAGCATCTCTTGCTCCAAAACTCTGAACCCAGAATACCCAAGAGAAGGGGGAATAATAGAGACACTTTCATCCGGTTTTCTCCATGCCCACTCCAAATTTCCCCTCCCTAGCCAGGAGAGTGCGTGGGTGCTGCACTGTTCAATGGATACCCCATTGTGTGTCTGATGAATACCAGCGCCCCTCCCTCAGGAGGCTGGGAAGGAAAATGAAGAGTGGGTGGCAGGCCCAGTACTTTTCTTTTTCTAGCAAATAATCCAGAAAATGGATAATTCCCGCAAACATAATCAAGTTAGCAGTCAGCCCATGTGTAATTTAGCAAGACGCTCACTAGTCCAATAATGGCTTTAATTGCATGTGGGACTTTTTAAAGGAAATGTGCTCAGTCTCTTTAATAAGGTTACTTACTGACAAATTTTTCAAAGAATGCAGAGGCCAATAAAATAAAGTCAAAGTGTAGTCTCTACTCTAGGTCAAAACAATTGTCCAGGGCTGAAACAGTTATAAAAACAGAGCCCAGCTTGTGCTCAATACTGGGTATCAACTATGTACCTGGTACTGTTCTAGGCACTGGAAATACAGCAAGAAAAAAAAAAAAAAAACCTGCTCTTGGAAAGTCCACAATCTATTGAGCAGGAAGTATCAAACAACCAAAACCCATAAATGTACATAAATGTTATTAAAGCAAACGTAGTAATGTGCTGGAAGATGTAGCATGCAGCCTCAGAGATGTCACCAATGATCATTGATCACAGCCACAGTGCGTGCACAAGTGTGTGGGGAGGGGGGCGGGGGGAGACCCAGTGTGCTTCTCTTCATGTGGAATAGGCTGAGCCATGTACCATGGGGCACTGTAGAATGTTGGGACATGCTTCTCAAGGTCATAGAAGACGTGCAGCTCTTACTGTGTCTTGGATCACTTACTTAGGGGAAGCCAGCTGACATACCTTAAGAGCGTTCCAATGGTCTCAAGGACAACCAATCCTGTGATGAAGGGATGATGAATAAACCCTGCTGGCAGAGCCAAAGCTGACCTGCCATATTCAAGGTGACCCATGAACTGCAGGCAAGACTTGAGATGACTACAGCCCCAGCAAACTTATTAAAGACTCGAAGTTGGAACCACCCAATCAAGCCATTCCTGACACACAGAAGCTGTGGGATTTATTTATGTATTATGTACTTGATTGATTGATTGATTGATTTTTATGATATTAGGTCTCTAACTTATCCCCTTGTGTATGTTACACAGATTCTCTACATTGACCTATACAGTCAGTCTATACTATAAGTTTACTACTGTGATCAGCTTCTTGGCTTTGCTACGTAGCAATAGCATACTAATACAGAGAGCTTCTGACAAGATAAGAGACGATATGAGCTTCCTAGAGCTTAGATTATTTTAATATTTTTATACAAATATATTTTATATAACAATTTTTATACAAAGCCAGGCATTGCTACATCTGCAGTTATAGCACAGGCAGAGTGGGGTCTGGAAGATCAGGAGTCTAAGGTCACTTCAGCTACCTCTCAAGTTCAAGGCCAGTCTGGGACACATGAGATCCTGCCTCGAATAGAAATGAGCATGTTGTCAAGGTTTGACTCTCACTCAGTAAACCTACACTTCAGTTCTTTTTGTTGTTTGTAGTGAAGTTAATCTCCATCCAACAACCTGTACCGGGAACAAGAATACTAGAAAAGTCCAGATAGTTGACCATATCATCACAAAGCAAGCGTCAGCCAGAGGCTGGATCTATCCTCTCCCCTAAGCCAGACTTCCCTCCTCAAATAAAGGGCTGCTGAAGTTGAGGTGCAACGAGTCTGCATACAATTCCAGACTTTACTGAGCCGGCTCAGATGCCCCTAGACAACTTTGGCAGGACAAAAGGCAGAGAAAACATGGGTGGATGCGATACAGGAGCCACAATTCCCTGGCCTGTCCCTGAGCGCTCCTTCAGCCAGGCCCACAACCAGAGGAGAAGAACTTGTCTTCTTTGCTAAATTGCTGTTTGAATCCCAACAGCTTTTAAAAAATATTTTGATATGAATGATCTGAAGAGTCCCAGGCAGAAGGAAAGAGAGAAATGCAGACTGTCTGCAAAGCCAGGGAGCTTACAAGATATGAAAACAGGCTAGCTCATACCAGATGCTATCTCTATTATGAAGGATGTGGTCACTCTCCTTTGTTAGTGGCTGCCACACCTCTATTTCCCTTCTACTGCCATGACCCCCTATGAAGTGGGAAATGTCCCCTAAACCTTGGATTGTATCTACCTGTCTTCCTCCTTATCTTACAAGGAGTCCGATGCTTGCCTTATAGAGGAATCATCAACAGGCAAAGAAAACTGAAGTGGGCAACTCAAAATCAGAGAGCTTTTCTTCCTTTCTTCTGCTCGGTTTGGCAGTAATGCAAGAGAGTGGGCAGGGGGTGTTTGTTATTAGCTTTGGTTCAGACACGGGCTCCTTGCTATGTAGCCCAGGCTGTCCTCAGAGTCAATGTCTTCCTTCAGCCTCATTTAGGGATTTAGAATCCTGTGCCACCACGTCTAACAAATGTAGAATCTTTGTCTGAGACATGCCTCTCAGTTTATTTTAAATCTCTGGGTCCATTTCCATCACCTATTGGACAAGCCCCAAGCTGTTTTAGAGGCAAACACAATTCAAGTTCTCTTTGAACTTGAATCTGAATTCTGCACTTGTCAGGTAGGTGCCCTTGAGCAATTTACCACATCTCTGTGTGCCTCGTTTCCTCCTAATGTGAACAGATAATGTAAGAATTTAATGTGTTCACACAGAGAAAACCTTAGATCAGCATGTATCATATCGCGGCCAACAAATGTCCTCTGTCCCCACGATCACTATGAACACTCAACACATGTATACACTCCTTGCTCACATAGCATGCCTGAGTTACCTTCATACTTTCTTTCTTTAAAAAAAAAAGATTTATTTTATTCTTACATCTAAGTACACTGTAGCTGTCTTCAGACACACCAGAAGAGGGCATTAGATCTCATTATGGATGATTGTGACCCACCATGCGGATGCTGGGATTTGAACTCAGGACCTTCTGAAGAACAGTCAGTGCTCTTAACCACTGAGCCATCTCTCCAGTGCTCCCCCCCTCCCCTTCATAGTTTCCTTATTTGATTCCGCTGTGCCTAGAGAACCTTCTTATGCCCGAGAGTCTGGCTCACACCCAGGTCTTTTAAGCAAGTCTTTGGAATCACCCCACCCGAGGTTGTCATCTTCGGGAGGCTGGGCTTGATTACCCTTCCCCTGGGATCCTGCAGCATCTTAGACCTTTTTATCTAAGAAGATACTTGCCTGCTGCACTCTCTGAGGCTGTGTAACAACACAAGACTTGTGGCTTCAAAGAAGCTATTTTCATCTGTTCCTCCGTAACTTGCTGGCTTGCCTGGGGAATGTCTTCTCTGTATGACATCAGAGCACGTCACTTGCTTAGTCGCCTGCTGCTGGCAGCTGGGATAAAGAAAGGCCTGCGGAGTCTGCTTGCTTGTGCATGGTCTTTATTATCTTCTTACAGTCTCAGTTCACGTGACTAGCTTTGGCTTCCGCGCGCAGCATGGTGGCCTCCTTATAAGTCTTGCTCCTTCTAGGGTGACAATGCCTCTACAAGAAGCATTTTCAGGATGACAAAAGAAGTTATACAACATGGCTTCCCTCCACGTCCCCACCCCCTTGGTCAGAACTGGTGACAAGACCCAGATGCAAGGGAAGAAACAGGAAGCATTAGTGGCCACCTTGAAGCCAACCTACAGGTCCCCGTCCCAACAAAGCTCTGAATTTCTTGACAGCAAGGGCAGAATTCTGTTGGTTTAGGTCAGAGGTTCTCAACCTGGGGACCTCTTAGGGGTTACCACATCAGATATCCTGCATATTTATATTATAACTTGTAATAGCAAAGTTACAGTTACAAAGTAGCAATGGAATCATTTTATGGCTGGGGGTCGGGTCACCACAACATGAGGACTGCATTAAAAGGTCTAGCATTAAAAAAGCTGAGAACTGCTGCCCGGGGCATTCTTAGCAACTTACAGGGCCTGGTATGGAGTGTGTAACAAGTTGTTGGCCCAAGCTCCTACACAAACAATAAAACATTCTAGAGGAGGGTGAGCTGTCCTAACAAAAGCCCCAAGGAGGCTCCTTTGGGAGCTGTCAAGTCTTCCACCCACAACCTTTGCTTCTTGTCAAAACCATCTTCAGTTTGCTCCTGGCACAACAAAGTATGTAGGCAATACCGACGACACCAACGAGTATCAGCGCCTCTAAACGGCTCTGGCACAGATAAGAGACAGAACAGAAGGCAGTCAGTACAGACACCATGTCCTATCTGAAGGACAGATAAACCTGACTCGGATCTGCAAACGTTCCCAATTCCTGCGCTGCAGAGACTGGAGCATCCCCTTCAGGAGGACTCTCAAGTGTCCTTAGAAAACAGCCTCCACCAGCTCCATACACACATGGCGGTCAAAGCCAGAGGCTACACCATGAGATTTGCTCCTGAATTCCCTAGTGAAGATCCTGGTCGTTTTGTTCATGGCAGCAGCCCAAATTACTGTAAGGATCCCAGCCTCCCAAGCTCAGGCGCCAAAGGCTGAGTGAGGGGAGGTGAGGCCTGAAGGTGACCCAGCTTAGACTACTACCAACTTCTCTGTGTGCAGAGAAGCCATGCCTTTAGCCAGCACTGGCACGCATGCCCAGTTCTTAATGAGGAAAACAGATTACAACTGAGAAGATTCTGAGTCCTTGGTTTGCTTCTTGCTCATTTTAGCGTCCTCAGGCTTCCGTCTTACATGTCCTCTCGTAACCTTACATGTGATCTCAAACAGCAGGACACACCTGGGAAATGGCCACAGACAAAGCCGACCTGACATCCAAGAGAAACAGAGAAGCAACTCTCCTCCCTATCTCTGTAACTGGGGCCAACCTGGCAAAAGAAAGCTAGTGTAAGAGAAGCAACCTATACAAGCCCAGAATGTTCCAGATGTAGAGGCATGAAAAAGCAAGCCATGTAACAACATTCTGGAATCCTGAGTAGACGGTAGTACCCAAGTCACTGTATAAGTCTTCCATGAGCTAACGAAGAGTGTAACGGCACAGCAGGGGACAGGAGAGAATATAAGCCCTTGCTGTCACACTGCGAGGCATGTAGGATCCCAATACTACAGGTGGAAGGGCACTGGGCCTGGAGGATCTATGTCCCCCAGGCTCCCCCATGGTCCTTTCTGCTGCTGTTCATTTCCCCATAAAGATTAAGTCATAAAGTAAGAATCCTAAGTCAGACACCCACATTTCCAACCAGCATTATCTAGTGAGCACCTTCCACATACCAGGCACCACTCCAGCCGCTAGAGACAGCAAAGAACCAAAGGCGTTGGGTATCTTATGTTGGAATTTTCCAAAGAGCAAAAAGGCCATTGTAGGGCATAATGAGAGATGGAAAGAGAATCAATCAGACAAGTGGGAAACATGACAGAATATACCCTGATGAGGTAGAAAAGGCCTCTCTAAGAAGGTGGCATTTGTATATGAGCTTTGGCCACAGGCTGGGAGAGTGTGGCAGTTTGAATGAAAATGACCCCCATAGGCTCATAGGGAGGGGGTTGCTCTCGGCTCCTTCTCCAGCGCCATGTCTGTCTGTGTGCCACTATGCTTCCACCTTGATAACAGTGGACTGAACTTTTGAACGGTAAGCCAGCCCCTAGTTAAATGTTTTCCTTTATAAGATTTGCCAGAGTCATGGTGTCTATTCATAGCCATAGAAACCCTGACTAAGACAAACTAAGATAGAAAAGCTCTAGACTTTTGATTGATTATATAAAAAGAATCTATTTTCCCGACCCCCACCCCCAGGCACCTAGCCCCCTCCCTCCACCAGGCGACACTGAGAGAAGGGGACAGTCAATGGAGATGGGAGTGATGGAGGAGCATGTGTTGTGCAGAGAGGTGCGACTGGTGAAGTGTCAGCAGTCACAGGCATAAGGGAGGGCTGAGGTCAATGTAGATCATGCCGTTGCCCAGTGGGATCGATCAGAGGTGTGCAGCACCCTGGAGCTTAAGCAGATACAGACCCAACCTCCAAACTAGCTTCCAGACTGCAGGATCGCCCTAGACCCCAAATGAGGAACTGGACCTCCTCAAAGGACCACTGTGTCCCACACACTATTGAGGGCCATGGATGTGTCAATGGCTTTGATATGGCCGAGCCTGGGTTGATGTCCAAGGACTGTGTTGTCACCTAATAACATGCTAATATCCATGGCCTGTATTCATGTTAAGGTTTGTGGACTGTGCTGCCCGTGAGACCATACTGATGTGAGTGCCCAGGGTTGCCACCTGAGACTATAGTAGTATCTGGGTAGAGGTTACAGCTGAGGTCCATGTCTGGGCTCAAAGTCCTGCTACAGCCAAGGTCTGAGTTGATATCGGTAGACCATGTTACCACAAAAGGCCAAGCAGAAGTCCATGGCCTGTGATAGTGCCTACAACCTTTTGGATGTTCATAAGCCAAGTTACCACCAAGATCCATATTGATCTGAGTGTCCTGCACTGCCAAAACTCAGGGCTATAGTTACTTATGAGTCTGTGCTGCCATGGAGGGCCATGTCTGGGTCTGTCATCCTAACTCGGCCAGGTCTGTGTTGATGCCTGTGGCCCATGCGATCACTAAATGTCACGTGGATTTCTGTATTCATGGGCCATGCTACCACTGGGGGCCACATTGATGTGGGTGGCCTGTAATTGCCACCTGGGGCCATGGTGATGACCAGATCTGTGATGCTACCATAGGGCTATGTCTGGATCCATGGTCCTACTGTGGGCAGCGTCTGTATGGATGTTCGTGGCCCATGTTGCCACAGAAAGCCAGGAGGATGTCCCTGGTCTAAGATGCAGCCTGAAACCATGTTGATATCTATGATCCCAGCTACACTGAAGGGCCTTGTCTGGGTCCAGGGCCCTACTGCAACTGGAAGCCCTGTTCCAGGTCTGTGCTGACACCAGAAACCATGTGGAAGCCCATGAGCCATGCTCCTATTGACTACAGAGAGCAAATAAGCCCCTTTGGCAGTGATGTCCATGACCATGACCGCAGAGGCACAGTTGAGAAAGAGAAACATGGAAGATTTCTGTGACGATCCCTCCCCACCTTCAAAAAAAAAAAAAAAATTAAGTAACATCCTAAGCAGGAAACCATCAAAGAAAACTCTTAAAAACTGTGGTAGTATCCTTAAGTGTCGCTCTCCACAATGAATGGCTTCCAGCAAGGGTGAGGAGGGAGAGGAGTTACACGGCTCTATCTAAGGGGCAGGTGACTGAGAGTTTGACCATGCCCAGTGAAGATAGATAACACAGATGGGATTTTTCGTTTGTTTGGTTTTGGGGATTGGTCTTGGTGGAAGGAGGTCACAAGGGGGAAGGACTGGGAGTGAATGTGATAGGGTGAATGATATGGAAATCCTCAACGAATCAATAAAATATCACGTTGGAAAAAGTAACATAAGTTTGCTCTCTTTTGACATATTATGAGAGCTAAGAAATTGAATGTGTCGAATTACCGTTTGTGAATAAATTACTTTGTGAATAAAAGGTCTGATTCTAAATTTTGTTGTTTTAGGACTTGCTGTTTAAGAGCTATGAGACATGGAGAAGAGAATCTCTCAGTACCACCTTGATCAAAACAACTAAAATCTGATGGCTGTTTTTCAATCCTACTCTTCAAGTAAAAAACTCCAATAAAGATTCTGTCTTGTCTAATGCCAATTAGTAGGTCAGAGAAGCAAAAAAAAAAAAAAAAAAGATTCAAAATCTCCTAGAAGTGGGGAGCGATGGCTGGAGAAATGGCTCAGCATTTAAGAGCACTTAGTACTCTCAAAGAGGACCCAAGTTCAGTTCCCAGCACCGTCTCCTAAGGAGAAGAAGAAGAAGAAGAAGAAGAAGAAGAAGAAGAAGAAGAAGAAGAAGAAGAAGAAGAAGAAGAAGAAGAAGAAGAAGAAGAAGAAGAAGAAGAAGAAGAAAAGACCATATGAGTAAAAACCAAGAAAATACAGACATCAGGCCCCAAAGATAGATCAGCGGATAAAAACATGGACACCTGACCACCCAAGTGCCATGCCCAGAATCTATAGAAAAAGCTAGACACCATGAGGCCACTGTAGGCTGAACATCGGTACAGTGGGTCAGAGACTTACTGGAGTAATTAGGACAGAACTACCCTGAAGCTGGTGGGCCAGCTAGGTCAGAATATCAGTGTGGTAGTTTGGATAAGAATGCCCCCCCACCATTGGCTTACATATTTGTACATAACTTTTGTCAGTAGTAAGACCCAATACTGTAGTCAGCAGTATTTGAAAAGATTAAGGGGTGCTGCCATGTTGAATTAGGTGTAGGCTTGTTGAAGGAAGTACTTGGGTGAGGGGGTGCTTTAAGGTTTAGAGACCCAAGCCAGGTCTAGCAGCTCTCTCTCTCTAGCTCTCTCTCTCTCTTTCTCTCTCTCTCTCTCCCTCACCCCCCTCTGCTGCCTGCAGATCGGGATGTAGAATTATCAATTCTGTCTCCAGTGGAGCTGGGGCCATCTTCCAGGTAGAAGGAGACACTGGTGTCCCAAAGACTGTCCTTTGATCTCCATCTGCATACTTGGCATACTCAAGCCCCCCCCCCCAAAAACACACATACACAGGGCAGGGGGGGGGGCTTAAATCTTGACTACAGAGCCTCCTGTCTATCCTAGATATCTATCATTTGCACCTATGATATGAATTTCTACCAAATGGGACTTTACTCATCTTTGAGCACAGCACCTAGCATAGTGGATGAGCACAAAAACTCTCAATAAATGTTGAAGCGGTGCACAGATAGAAGAAGAAATGACGTTGTTCTGCCTGCAGAAGTCAAGACTCCTTCCCACAGTCCTCTCTGACCTGATCTCCCTTTGACGCCTCCAAATTCCTCCTGAGCCCCGCAGGAAGAAGCCCGGAGCCTGGGCCACACAAATTGGCTTCTCTTCACCCAGAACAGTGCATGAGTTAACAATGTTAGCCTGGACGTTGCTCTCATTTTCTTCTCCAGATCTGGGTGAAACTGGCTTGCTGCCAGTGACCACGAGGAAAAAAAAAAGGATACCACCCTAGACCAACTTGTAGGGGTCAGTCCCCACCCTGCTCTGCTCAGAGGGCTCAGGGGAAGAAGGCTGCTTACCTTTGTGGCTTTCCAGCCTAGAATTCCACTCAGCAGGAAATCTTGCCAGCCCTCCGGCCCTCCCTGAGAATTCAAGTCTGGAAAATCCTTACAGCAAGCCACCATCCCCTCTTGCGCAGATCACCGGATCGCGTTTCTCAGCTTCCACCTTTGCCCTTAGGATTTATTTTTAAAGCATCGCCCAGAATGTTTGTCTCACTTCTAAAGACATTCTAGAGGCTTCCCACCTCACCCACAAGGAAATTCAGACTTTGCAGTGACCCACAAGGCCCCCAGGTCTGTAGCAATGGGTTCCCATCAACTGTATTTCCCGCCCGTCCCTTCACCCCACCCACCCTGTCTAGAGCAGCCTTCAGTGGGAAGCAGGACGTGCTCCCTCCGGAGCCCCATTTTCCTGAGAGACGCCACCCTCTGCCTCCTGAGTGTCTCCAATGTTTCTTTTTATTATGTATCAACTGCTGATACATTACATCACTTGCTCGTTTTAGTGTCTGCTTTCCTCCAACACACATTACACATCCTGAGAGAGTGAAAGCCCTCCGGTTCTGTCCTGTACTCAGTACAAGGTCTGGAATGGGACAAGCACCCATCAAGCACTAGTGTGTTTTTGCAGAGCCAGCGGGTGGAGGAGTTTGGAGGGGTAAGAAATATCGATCAAGCCGGGCGCGGTGGCGCACGCCTTTAATCCCAGCACTCGGGAGGCAGAGGCAGGCAGATTTCTGAGTTCGAGGCCAGCCTGGTCTACAGAGTGAGTTCCAGGACAGCCAGGGCTATGCAGAGAAACCCTGTCTCGAAAAACCAAAAAAAAGAAAGAAAGAAAGAAAGAAAGAGAGAGAGAGAGAGAGAGACAGAAAGAAAGAAAGAAAGAAAGAAAGAAAGAAAGAAAGAAAGAAAGAAAGAAAGAAAGAAAGAAAGAAAGAAATATCGATCAAAACGAATCAGGGAGCAGGCAGGGACGTGGCTCATGAACAGAGTGTTTGCTCTGCAAAGCTTGAAAACTGCGCTTCAGCTCCTCAGAACCCAGGTCAATGCAGAGGGCATGGGGGCCTGCCTATGTATGGTCTTAGCATTTGGAAAGGGGAGAAAGGAACTTCAGAGCAAGCTTGCTAACTAGACTAGCCATTTCAGCGAGCTCTGGGTTCAACTATGAGACCCTCAGTGAATAAGGAGAACAATGGAGATGTCAATCTTGGGTGGGCACACACACACACAAAGTGATTAAAAACTAGCCCCAACCTATGAGAGCACAGCACAGAATAAGTGCTTCTGGAAGGAACACAAATAATCCTAAATGCAGGAAAGCAATCAGTCCGACGAAATAACTGACTGTGTTGTTATCACCATCTCTGAACGTGCTATGGTACCTTATTTTCAAGTTTTAATATGGATATGCTAGAGCAAATTCAGATGTGAGCATCCAAACCCACATAACACTTCCTGCTCTCTTCTAAGTGGGAGGATTCCTTGCGGCCAGATCTGGTCTTAACATACAGCAAGTTTCCAGGATGTTGGAGTGACACCACCCACCCCTCTCCCACCCACACACCCTCAGAAGCCCACCCCCATCCCCACCGGAGTCCAGGAGAACATAAACTTATACAATTTACAATTCATTGACCTCTGAAAAACCGAGTCACCCCCCCCCCCAAAGAGCAGAGCACAAAAGCTTTCCCAAGCAGGATTCTTTGTTGACACTGGTCTCTGGTTACACCCCAGGCATGAAAAGGGAGGAAATTCTTCAAAGGCAGTGCTCCCCTACTTTTGTGTGCCTCTAGCAGGACCCCTTCCCCCCACTCTGTCCTCCCAGGAGGGAGGCACTGTCAGTTCAAAAGCCTCTGCAGAGGGAGGCACTTTCAGGTTACACCCTATATATAGCTAGTATACTTATGGGGCCTGTCTCGCGTTACTTGGCAAAGGTTTAAAGCCTTAAACAATTCCTGTCAAGTGTGCTGTGTTATGAGGCCCCTTTCCTGTCCAAAACCCTTCTCTGGCCCAGGCCCTGGGAGTCACCTTTCTTCTTCCGGCCACTCCTGGCTTGTCCTCTTTAAGCCTGCAAGAAACAGTCTTCGCCCCACCCCCATCCCCACCGTGCAGGGCCCAGGTCTGCTCTGGGCTGCAGGGCTAAGTATGCTGCTGACTTCTTGATAATGAGGCCTTTCTGCAGTATACTAGCCTGGGAGGCTCTGGCTTTCCTGGGTCAGAGTCTGAGAACAAATAGAAGACACGAAGGAAACGCACCTCTGGCCGCTGGTAGTACGGTCTGCCCATCTAGCTGAGACTCTCTCCTCAATACAACTTTCTACCCAGCTCTGTAAAGACAAGGGCTCTGCGTCCCTTGGAACTGGAATTGTCAGACACTCTATAGGTGCTAAGAGCTTAACCCTGGTCCTCCTCTGGAAGAGCAGCCAGTGCTCATAACAGCCGAATCTTTCTTTCTTTCTTTCTTTCTTTCTTTCTTTCTTTCTTTCTTTCTTTCTTTCTTCCTTCCTTCCTTCCTTTCTTCCTTCCTTCCTTCCTTCTCTCTCTTTCTCTTTCTTTTCTTTCTTCCTTCCTTCCTCCTTCTTTCTTTCTTCCTTCTTTCCTTCCTTTCCTTCTCTCTCTTTCTCTTTCTTTTCTTTCTTTCTTCCTTCCTCTTTCTTTCTTTCTTTCTTTCTTTTTTTCTTTCTTTCTTTTCTTTCTTTCTTCCCTTTTAAGTCAGAGTCTTGCTATGTAGACCAGGCTAGCCTCAAACTTGCAACAGTCTTCCTTTCTCTGCCCCCAGACTGCTGCGATTGCAGGTATATACCAGTATGTCTTCATCAAATAACTCCACCTCAAATAACTTTCCTTCAGGAGCCACAGTTATCTAGAGTGTGAGTACTGTGCAGGGAGCAGAACCCCAGAAGCCAAGATTGAGAAGGCCCCACTACCAGGGGCCTGCATCACACATACCACAGACAGTCTAGGCCCTGAACACTGGGATTTTTTTTTTAAGTTTTTATTACATTTTAGTTTTTGTCCAGGCCAAGTGTGTTTGGGGGCATGGTGGATGTATATGATCAGAGAACAACTTGAGAAAGTGGTTCTCTCCTTCTATTATGTGGGTCCCCAGGATTGAACTCTGGTAGTGAAACTTCTGCCACAACTACCTTTACACACTGAGCCATCTTGCTGGTCCAACCAAGCAATTTTATCAGCTGTTGTAAGGGGTCCATACAGGAGCTGAATGCCTGAGGAAAGCCAAAGGGGAAAGAAAAATTATATTTTTCATGCCACAGACAAGCACCATCTTCCATCTGATTAAATGATTCTCTGTTAGAGTGGGGGACACTGCACAAAAATGACTACAGGTGAAGTTGAGGGAAACTTTGCTTCTGGAATTGGCACTTGTGTGTTTTTCCAAAGTGGGGGAAGAAAAATCCACCTCATATCCTTTTGTTTGTCATGGCACCAGAAAAGGAGGAAAAGGGAATTCTGCTTCTTTCCAATTAAAATGCAAATGACAGGCCCCAGGCTTCCCGTGGCTGTTAGAGCCCTTGGAGAAAGGGTGACTTGCCAGCCCTGGGGGGAAGAGACACTGTTAAAAGAGCTATAGAAGAAACCACAGCACCCTACGGCTGCCTCCTGCATCTCAGCGAACGATGCTGGCATCCTTACCTACAAGGCCTGGAGGTACCACAGTGCTGCTCACCCGTGAGAAGTTCTGGGGTGGGCACGTGCCAAGGACACACTAAATCTCAGCTGAAGGAACACGGTTTAAAATTGAAGTCTAAATTTTACAGGGGCCTTCAGGTAGAAAAACAGAGTTGTGGCCGTTTTCTTCAGGAGTTGATTAAAATGCTGAACGCACGGAAATAGCATCTTACTTTCTTCCTATTGGAGAACACCTCCTAGATAGAGCTGGCTTTCCAGAAGTGACATTTGTGCTAGCTAGTCTAATGTCAGCACACACACAAACCACAGTTATCTGAAAGAAGGAGAAGTTGATTGAGACAATGGCTCCATAAGATCTGGCGGTGGTACATTTTCTTAATTAGCGATCGCTGGGAGAGGGCCCAGTCCATTGTGGGTGGTTCCACTCCTGGGCTGATGGTCCTGGCTCTATAAGAAAGAAGGCTGGGCAAGCCATAGGGAACAAGCCAGTAAGCAGCAAAGCTCCATGGCCTCTGCATCAGCTCCTGCCTCCAGATTCCTGCCCTGTTTGAGTTCCTGTCTTGACTTCCTTTGGTGATGGACAGCAATATGGAACTATAAGCTGGATCAACCCTTCCCCCCCGCCCCCCGTACCCTAGTTGCTTTTTTGGTTATAGGGTTTCATTGCAGCAATAGAAACCCTTAACTAAGACAACTTTCTTCTGCGTATAATAATTGAGTTCTCCAAATAGATCTGAGTCAGTCACGTGATCATCAAAATAAAAACAGGTTTATTTGGGTTAAGGAATATTTTCAGAAATTTGTATGTGAAAAGGACACATAGCACATGGAGTGCCCAGAAATACTCTAACGCTGAAACACCACCATCTGAAGTCACATCAGTTTTTATCTATTTTAATCTCTAAGATTGACTTGTACTGGTGGGATAAATGAAGGAAGATGAGAAATGAATTAATAAACCTTTAAGCCATTACAAGCCATATAGGCCCTCCTGCGATCTCTTACAGACATCTGCACTCACAGCAGCACTGCGAATACAGTATTAATATTTCTATTTTACAGAGATAGACCCAAGCTCAGAGTGGCTATATAATGCTCCCAAGATCACACAGCTAGTAAATGGCAGAGACAAGATCCAAACCCTTATTTATAGGATTCTTTTTTGCCACATTCAGAGAGCCCTCCCCATATATTTCACAAACTAAATTATTATCACAAAGAATACAATATACCACTGGGTATTGACTGGAACCTTGTCAAAACGAGGTGAGGCCAGACAAACCTGGAGGTACATACCCATAGTCCCAACTCCTCGGGAGACCAATGGCTGCCTGGGCTACAGGGAGTTCAAGGCCAGCCTGGGTAGCCATAATGGTTTCAATGAGAAATGTCCCCCATAGTCTCAGACATTTGAACACTTGGTTTCCAATTGATTGGGAGATCAGCCCTGTTGGGGGAGGTCTGACAGTGAAGGTAGGCTTTGAGATTTTTTTTTTTTGGAGACAGGGTTTCTCTGTATAGCCCTGGCTGTCCTGGAACTCACTCTGTAGACCAGGCTGGCCTCGAACTCAGAAATCTGCCTGCCTCTGCCTCCCGAGTGCTGGGATTAAAGGTGTGCGCCACCACGCCCGCCCGGCAGGCTTTGAGAATTTAAAGACTTACGCCATCTCATATTTTCTCTCTCAGCTTTATGTTTGCGGCTCAGGATGGAAGGCCTCAGCTTCCTGGCCCTGACTCCATACCCTTGGCTCAGCTACCATGGACTCTAAGCCTCTGGAAGAGAAATACGCCAAATAACCTTTTCTTCGGTAAGCTGATTTGATGACAGTGTTTTTTACCACAGCAACAGAAAGTAACTACTACAGAAGTTGGTAACAGAGAGTGGGTTATTGCTGTGACAACCCAACCACGTGGTTTTTAGGAGGAATGTAGAAGGTCTTCTGTGCTGGCTAATTGTGTCGTCTTGACACAAGGTGATGTCATTTGGGAAGAGGGAATCTCAACTGAGAAAATGGCCCTACTAGATTAGCTTATGGGCAAGCCCATGGTGCAATTTCTTGATAGTTGACTGATATGCCCAGCTCACTTTAGGCAGTACCACCCTGGGATGGTGGTCTTGGACACTATAAGAAAGCAGGCTGAAAAGAGTGCACATTGGAGGGACCCATAGCTCCAGTCACATATGTAGCAGAGGATGACATTGTCAGGCATCAATGGGAGAAGAGGCTCTTGGTCCTGTGAAGGCTTGATGCCCCAGTGTAGGGGAATGTGAGGCAGGAAGGCAGGAGTGGGTGGCTGGGTGGGGGAGCACCCTCATAGAAGCAGGGGGAGGGGGATGGGATAAGGGGGGTTGGGAGGGGGAGCCAGGGAAAGGGGATAACATTTGAAATGTAAATTAAGACAACATCCAATTTAAAAAAAGATTGCCAGTTGTAAAAATAAAAATAAAAAACAAGTACTGTGGAAAAAAAAAAGAAAAAGAAAGCAGGCTGAGCAAACCATGGGGAACAAGCCAGTAAGCAGCACCCCTCCATATCTTCTGCATCAGCTCCGGCCTCCATGTTCCTGCCCTGCTTGAGTTCCTGTCCTGAGTTCCCTCAGTGGCAGAGTACCTGGAAAGATAAGTGAAATAAACCCTTTCCTCTCCAAATTAATTTTCAGTCACGGTGTTCTAATATAGCAGTAGAAACCCTAAGATACTTTGGAACCTTGAACTAGAAAGACCAGTTGGGCATGACACACGGAGCCTAATAAGCCACCATAGCAGGAGCTTGAAAGATAGCAGTGCTGAGAGCCAAGGCTAGCTCAGAAGGCTTCGCAGGAGATCGCTATCAGCCACCAGGAGAGAGACCGTTCTTGTGAAATTTTGGCAAAGAATACAGATCCCTTCTGTCCATGTCCTAAGAATGTCTGAGACTAAATGTAAAAGCAGTCTAACCTGCTTGGTGGAGGAAATTTTAAGAAAGCCTAGGACTGACTATGTCATCTGGTTATTAGTAACCACTGTTATACAGGTCTAGAGTGAGAACTACAAACGGAGAAGGAAAAAAATACAATATGTACTGCTTGGAAAGGAAAGGGGCACTGATAAGCTTAGTGTCACAGCCAAGGTTCATTCTAGAAGAGAGGCTGCAGCCATTGAGATTACTGTCATTAGGTAAAGACCAAATCTGCAGAAAAAATTAGGAAAAGGCTACCCTCAGGGCAAAACCCCACTCACCTAACCCGCTCCCTGGTGAAAGGAAGGTCTGAGAAGTTATCTCTTCCTAGAAAGGAACAACAAACAAAAGTTGCTGCAAGGGTGACTCAAGGGGGCCAGGGTCTATCTCAACCTGGCCGCTGAACTTGGCACTGTCAACCTTGTGGGAAGGATGTACACACCACACAAGTAAACAGGTGGTTCTGACAGCTCCTGAGGCCAGATAGTGCATGTGTATATGTGTGTGTGTGTGTGTGTGTGTGTGTGTGTGTGTGTGTGTGTGTGTGTGTAGGGGGAGGATGTTCTACATGGAGAGAGACCCTGAGAAGTCACGTTTTTGACATGAAGCCTGGTTGAAGGGAAGACCCCAAGATGTTGGCAATGCCAGGAGCTTTGAGATCTCTACCAAGGGGAGCTGGGCACAGGAATGAAACTGGCCCAAGAGAGAGAACCCTGTGACAGCCGACAACACCTGAAGTGTGCTTCAGGCAGAGTATCTAAGCCTGTTGACACCAGACAGGAAGCTACAGGACTTAGGATTTGCCTGCTGGCCTTCAATCTTTCTTTGCTTCAGTATTTCTTCACCGTGCCCCATTCTTCCTTTGTGGATATTCTATGCCATTGTATATTTGGAAGCATGGAACGTGTGTGTGTGTGTGTGTGTGTGTGTGTGTGTGTGTGTGTGTGTGTGTTTAGCTGGGGGTTATAGATAAGTTATTGCCTTTAAGTCTCAGAAGAGACTTTGAACCTTGGGTTTTCAAACAATGTGGCAACTATAAAAGATTATGGGGAGTTTTAAAGTTGGACTGAATGTGTTTTGCATTTTTCTTACAGTCCTGTGAGGGCCAGGAAGTGAATGTGATGTTTTGAATGAGAAATGGCCCCCCATCTAGTCCCAGGATTTAAATACTTAGTTCCTAACTGAGGACGTTGTTTGCGGAGTTTTAGGAGGTGTGGCTTTCTTAGAGCAAGGGTGTCACTCGAGGTGGACTTTCAGAGTTTGAAGACTCATGCTACCTTGAGTTCATTTTCTCTGCTTCATCTTGTGGTTCGAGCGGTTCATCCTCAGAGTCTCCATCCCATCCTTACTTGGCCATCATGGAATCTTACCCTCCAGAACAGGAAGCTCTAGGAAACTTTCCTTCTAGAGAGTCAGTTCTCAACCTGTGGGTCATGACCCCTAGGAGGGCTCACATAACAGACATCCTGCCTATCAGACATTACAATCCACAACAGTAGCAAAATTACAGTTATGAAGTAGCAACAAAAAATAATTTTATAGAGGTCACCACAATGTGAGGATGGGTCACAGCGTTAGGAAGGTTGAAAGCCACTGCTCCATAGGCTGCCTGGCTCACGGAGTTTTATCTCAGCAATAGAAACGTAAGAGAAAAGAGAAAAGGAAAACAAGAGAGAAAAAGAAGGAGGAAGTAGCTCAGAGGGAGAGCGGGCGGGGCAACTCACCCTTGCTAGGCTGCTCGACAAAGGAGCAAACAACAACAGGGCTTGTGGTCGGATTTTAGTATTTATTATTAGGAAATAGTTGCTGGGCTCAGTGATGGTGGTACACTTCTTTTAATCCCAGTGCTCACAGGCAGATCTCTGTGAGTTCAAGGCCAGCCTGGTCTACAGAGTGAGTTCCAGGATAGACAGAGCTACACAGAGAAACCCTGTCTCAAAGAAAAGAAATAAGTGAGGAAAGAATTGTTGGAGCAACATTTATGTACTTTTCCAATGTGTCCAAAGCTAAACAGAATTTAACATTGAATTAGCAATAGTTTTTAATGACCTGTTCTTATTCTTAACTTGTGTGTGTGTGTGTGTGTGTGTGTGTGTGTGTGTGTGTGTGTGTACAGAAATGTACACATGGGTATAGGTACCCTCAGAGGTCCAAAGAGGACATGAGATCCCTTGGACATGGAGGTGTGAGCCATCCTGTATGGATGCTGGGAATAGAATTTGGGTCCTCTAGGAGAGCAAGTGCTTATAACCACTGAGCTGCCTTTCCAGCCCCAGGAGTTAGCAGTAATTTTAAAGTATTGTCTGCTCTAAACAAAAAAACATTTTCAATTTTTTTTTCATTTTCTTCTGCAAAGCAAAATTTGGGAATTACAAGTGACAAAGAAACTTCTCTTCACCTCCAAATTTTTTTTATAGGTTGCCAGTGGTCCCTATAGTGTGTTTAAAAGCATGAGAACTGTCTAAAGTGGAAACTCAGCTTTGAAACCCATCTAATGGCATCAGAGGAAAGCAGGCCCTGGGGGAATACGTTCTCAAACACACTATATCAAAACTTCAGAAAAGTTATGACTCTGTTACAAAGGAAATGTACCTGGCAGAAAGCGTCCATCAGCTTCCTGGTGAACCTGCTCGCTCAGTGTGCCCTTAGCCAAGATCTGGAAAGAAGGAAAGGGAACCAATAGACACTTTTCCTCCTTGTTCATTTGTCTAAGGAGTCGCCCTCAGCTCTTCTCCACAAGCTGAGAAAATTGGATTTGTAAATGGCTAACCTACCAACTTTGCCCAGGGCTCTGGTGCAAGCGTGGATTTACTACCCTGGAGTCCCTTAAATTGATGCCTAATTCTATTGTTTGCCTTTTGATTCTGTAAAATGTGCGTTAGCCTGTGGCTGCGTTGGGGTATATTTGTTGAAATGAATGTGTTCTTTTCTTACAGCGTCCAGTAGCTCACAATGAGAATGCTATAGAGTATTCGGAAACTTAATAAATGAATATTAAAACAAGGGAGGTGGAGCTACAAGACTTCAGAAAGTTTCCAAAGTCCCCTCCTAATTGGCAATTAACTTCTATAGCCATTTATACAGGAATTTCACCAAGCCCCAAGTAACAACTTTAGCCTAACACCCTTTTCCCTCCAATAAAGTAAGAGATTCCCTCTGAATAGTGTATGTCTCTTCACAGCTTTTTCTTAGGGATGGATATTTTCTACTTAAAAAAAAAATATGGATGAACACTCTACAGGACTGTTAAACTGTAGCCATATATCTGGCTCCAATTCTCTTCCTGGGTGGGGCCCAGCTGGCACAGGGTATACCCTCAAAGTCTGTTTGACCTTAAATGCCCTGCTTTGAGCACAGGGAAGATGGCTAGGAAGGTAAATTTTTATCTTCACTCCCTGTCCTAGGACAAATGCACCATATGAAGCCTGACCTACACTGCAGAAGAGAAACTACAGGTCCCCCTGCCCAACCTGGGAAGAAGACCCTCCTTTGAGAAAGGGCAGTAGTCCTTGCCTTCTCTGCCCCTCTCAGGGCCATGCTGCCAGCTGCAGAGATGTAGCTGGCAGGCCATTGGCACAGGACTTTGGGTGGGAACTGAGGTAAGAGGACTCATATACTGTGAAGGGCAAATTCCAAATTCTGAAAATATACTGTGCTGACTATAGCATCTTTTAGCATTTCTGCATTTTTTGGTTATGTATTTAGATATTTATAGTTAAACTGAAATGCACACACACACATACACACACACACAGAGAGAGAGAGAGAGAGACAGAGACAGAGACAGAGACAGAGACAGAGAGAGTGAGATAGAGTGAGAGAGAGAGAAGAGACATAGCTCTCTGGATCTGGGTGAGGCTCTGGCTACCAGGAAGTCATATGACCCATTAGAAGAAGGCAGGATGTTCACAAAATGCCATATGGTTTCTTTAGAAGAGAGCCGGGCATCCAGAGACCATCAGCAGAGCCAGCACAAACAGGCAACACAGGCTGTCTCTCTCATGGTCATCCTGTCTATGATATGTATTTCCTCCCAGATTATTAAAAACAAAGATACACACTTTAAAGGGCCAACACACACACAGAGCAAATCTTGTGCATGTCCTGAGACTTGTTTTCTTTATTCAGCAGTGAAGCTGATATTTATCCTTGAAGACCCAATGGATGCAGTTACAACTAAACTTGACTGCTGAACAGTATAGTGTTGCTTCCCTTGGACCTACCACCTGTATTTTAAGTGACAGTGAGTATCAGTCTGTGGATGATCTGGTATATTCCCCCAGTCACTTTGGCCTTTCCTTTTCAGAAATCTGACCATGGATAATTGTTGTTAATTTTTCATGCATGTCAAACACCAAAAAGTAAGTATCTAAAACTACAGGCCAGCATCTTACATATCTCATACTATCTCTTGATGAGTGGACTTTGGGCTTTTTAACTCCCTCATGAAAATAGCAGCCAAGACTGGACACTTTTCCTGTCTAGATATGTATGTATAAGTCACCTGTTGCCTTGTGTGTGTGTGTGTGTGTGTGTGTGTGTGTGTGTGTGTGTGTTTATGTATGTGCAAGTGTGTGTACATGCATGTGTAGGCCATGCTCTAGACTGTCTTCCTTGCTATTCCCCTTAATGTTTTGAGACAGCATCTCTCACTGAATCTGGAGCTCACAGACTCAGCCAGGCTTTCTGGCCAGCGAGCCCCGCCCCGAGATCCACCTGTCTCTTCTTCCTTAACACTGGGATTACAGACATCGCCATTTCTTTTTTCTTTTGTGGATGCTGGGAAACAAACTCAGATCCTTAAACATGTGACAGGCATTCTACCATGCTCAGCTCACTCGCCTTTGTTAAAAGAGAAGTTCTGTACAGTCAAGTTCAGGTTCAGCTGCAGTCCACTTCCTTTCCCAGATAGATTCATGGTGACAAGTATCTCCTTCAGATGTTCCAGGTCTACACGAGTGATAAATAATGATTATACCTTTTAAAGATGGGGGTAGGAGATTGGAGGGGGGGGCAGGAGCTTGAAGGGGAGGGGCGGAGAAGCTGAAAGAAAAGGAAGGAAGAAGAGAAAGAAAGAGAAGGAGGAAGACTGACCTGAGCCAAAACTGGCCCTAGGGTGTGGCCCTGCAACCTCGTGCCAGCCTAGAGGCAAAGCCAGGCATAAAGGAGTTATTCTCTCACAAACAAAAGCTGGGAAAGAAGCCCTTTTTCCTTTAAAAAAAATCTTAATGAAAATAATTTTAAAGTCACACCCCTGAAACTTTTACTTTACACTCCTACATTGCTGCCTTTAAAGTCGGTCTCTTTCTTTCCCTGGAAACTGTCCTATGACGCTTATGCTTACATTATGGGGGGGGGGGGGGGGAAACAAAACAGTCTCCCTTTCTAAGGACAAAGAAAGTGCCAGGTCTTCACAGTTACTCCTCCAGCATGCTTAGGCCTCTCAGCTACCCTGGGCTCAGCCCTAGACAGCTGCTCTGAAACCATGAAAACCATTGCATTGCTAGTTACTGGAGGAGCATGTGTGTGTGTGTGTGTGTGTGTGTGTGTGTGTGTGTGTGTGTGTGTGTGTGTGTAAGTGCTGTGATCGCTCTATCAGTGCTGGGGACGGCTGTGTTAAAGTTAAACCTTTATATCTTTGTTTTGTTGTTGTTGTTGTTGTTGTTGTTGTTTTGAGACAGGGTTTCTCTGCATAGCCTTGGCTGTCCTGGAACTCGCTCTGTAGACCAGGCTGGCCTCCAACTCAGAAATCCACCTGCCTCTGCCTCCCAAGTGCTGGGATTAAAGGCATGCGCCACCACGCCCAAACCTTTATATCTTAATCTCATGAAGTCCCTTCCATTCCTCCCTAGCTGGGGACACCTTCGGTGGCAGTTCTTGCCATTTATTTGTTTTGTTTTGTTTTGTTTATGCATTGTTGTTGTTGTTTGGTTGTTCATTTTGAGATAAGATCTTACTCTGTAGCCCAGGATGCCTGGAGCACGTGGTAACTCAGGCTGACCTCAAACTCAGAGCAATCCTCCTGCCTCAGTCTCCCCAGTGCTCTGGTTATGTGTATATATTACCATTTCCAGCTGCATTCCTTTTATCCCTTTGTTCTGGCTGGCCTTGCTCATATGGAAATACACTCATATATGTGTAATTCTGCAAGGATCTGCAAGGACTTCTCAAATACCCAGAGAGACCCAGAGAGGCCAGATTGAGAAGCCCTAAACTGAGGTGGGACTACCAAGAATCCACATGTATATAAAATCAGAGAGATGGCAGGCGCACTGAACCTGTATAGCAACTGCAGCCCAAAGCCAGTCTCAGTATCTGGGTAATGGAGAAAGACTTGCCCATCCTGAGTCAGTCCTTATCAGACACACCCAAATCTATTATGGGAAACAAGAGTATGTCATCAATAAACTGTTATTACATATAGTATATGATGGTGTCCTTGAGGTAATGCCAAGTCACAAGACTTACTGATAATGATAAGTTCTCATCAAAAACCCATATACCAGCATCAAGTACCAGAAACAGGTAAATGAAGGGCCCTGCCCATCAGAGCCCTTGATCATGACATCACACACTGCCCATCGATTCCAGTGAACCAGGCATTCTTAGGCATTTCATCAGCTTCAAAGATCTCACACACATGAAGGGAGCAAGTGCCATCTTCCTGGGATCTAATCTTTTTGCAAACTTCCTGGCCACAGTCCTAAAATTTCTGTCCTCACAGTAACTTGTACATTTGCACAGTGACTGATCTGTGCTAGTCATACACACGGCACTTTAAACATTCCATGGACACCGTTTTAAACTTTCTTACTTGTGGTTCTGAGGCAGGATCAAATCATGTTCATGGCCAGCCTGGAACTCACAACAATCTTCGTTGCCTCTGACTCCCTCCTGAGTATGGGGGATTCAGATATCCACCAGCATACCTGTGCTTTAACCTCCTTTAGTTCACTGGCTATGTAAGCAGGAGACATTTCAGAGGCAATCATGTCTGATCCTCACCCTTTATAAATAAGGAAATGAGACTTGGATGATGCCGGGTACTGGCGCAGCTGTGCCCTTCCCCTGGGGAAGGAAGCAATCCTTCAGGAAGTTATTCCACGCTGCTCCGGCTCAAAGTGCACCAAAGTCGTCACAGGATTTGGTGACAACAGCTCCAGAGACAGTGACATTAGTCCAGGACAGAATGGCCAGAGCCAAGGAGTGTCAGACCCTGCTGTCATCGTTATAGAAGCAGAGGCACCCAAATGAGCTGCTCCTCACTCCAAAGGGGGAAGCCTGGTCCACAAAACTAACAAGATGATCGCGCGCAAAGTCACCGCGAAGGAGGCCAGGAAACGAAACCTGTGCCCTGAAGTTACCTACCTCTAAGAACGCCAGGCGCAACTCAGCCCAACTACGGCCGATCATCCTAAAGCCTGCCTCAAGAAGATGCTAAAGTAGGGAGAGGAAGGAGAGACCCTGCACAGGAGCAGTCGCCTTTTTTTTGTCTTATCAAGCTGCCTTGTTTCAAATACACTTAAAACTTCCTCAGCCAGAGGACCACTCTCAGGGTTTTCATTGTCCTTAAAAAGCAAACATAGAAGAGAGAGAAAGATCATCTGAGAGAAACAAACGAGGGAAAGAGACCAGGTGAGGGCGTGGCCTGGGGATCCTGACTAATGCTACTCATGACTCCTCGCTGCATGACAGTAAGTGACAAACTGAGAAAGAAAGCTGGTATGCCCGAGCACCCGTGTCTAACGCTCAGGATCACCACAGCAAAAGCAAAACAAAGCAACCCCACCGCATGGTCCAGCACCTGTAGTCCCAGCTACTCAGGAGGCTGAGACAGAAGGACTGTGTATTAGAGTCTGAGGCCATATCAGGGAGTGGTGGCATACACTTTTAATCCCAGCACTTGGGAGGCAGAGGCAGGCGAATTTCTGAGTTTGAGGCCAGCCTGGTCTACAGAGTGAGTTCCAGGACAGCCAGGGCTACCCAGAGAAACCTCAAACACACAAACAAAGAAACAAAGAAACAAAAGTCTGAGGCCGGACGGACAACATACACATTTCGAGACCATGTCTGCGGAAACACTAAGCAAACAACACAAAGACTGAAACAAACATGGTTGTATCCCCTCTCCCAGGGGAAAGAACGCTAGAGTAAGAGAACAAAGTACGTAATTGCTTAATTGTGGTTTTGTTTGTTTGTTTGTTTGTTTGTTTTTCTCTAAAGGAAGTAGTTTAGAGGCTAGAAAAATGGCTTACAAGAAGCCTTGCATTCTGTCCCCAGGACCCACATCAGGTGAATCACAAGCCCCTTGACCCACACTTCCGCCACCCTTGGGTACCTACCTATACATACAAGCCAAATACTCACATAGATTAATTAATTAATTAATTAATTAATTAAGATTACATTCATTCAAAAATATTTAAAAAAAGAGTGAAGCTTATGGTGGACCTATGATGGTAGTGTTAACTTTTGTCAATTTATGTAGGAAACAACAAAACCACAAAATCATATATTGAACATGTCACATATAATACACACAGTACAGAGATGGCTCAAAGACCTGAGCTTGTTTAATTAGCCTCAGTTGAATTATAATATCTCTAAGCTTCCCTACTCCATTACAAGGTGATACACCGACATTCAATATAAGCCCCAACACACATATATGCTTATGTAATAATGTAAGTACCCATGTGCATTTATATATGTGTATCACATTGAAACCACCTGATACCTCCAAGTTCTAAGTCTCCCCTTCAGCTGAACAAGTTAGTCCACCGGGCATTCAGGGAACAGATCCTGAGCCCTCTTGGGCCACACACATTGTTTGCTCAACCTGTAAACATGTAATTATTTAACTTGCCTTCTAAAATAGCACCACGCCCTGGATATGATGCAAACTCCAGCATTACAAGATAAGCTCTGTCTCAAGTTTCTGCTCGTTAACAGTGCCTGAAGTATTTGCTCATAGGCTCGGGGGCCAAGGCAGAAGTAAACAGTCAGGCCAGCACTACAGGGACACCCGGCTTGCAAAATCCACTTTCTTCTATTGAGAAAGCAATGAATGAAGTTCAGTGGGACTCCTGGATGGGTAGCTTCATCCCACAGCTCACTGGTCAAAAGACACCTATGGCCACCTCCCTGATCCCAATACCCAGGTCATTCTCCCTGCCCCTGGTATTCATGGCAAGCCTGGGCAACCTCCCAGCAGGGCCTCTTCTCCTGAATGTCTTTTGTGTGCATCCGGTCCGATGACATCAGCCTGCTTTCCCCCAGTAGGTATTGCTCTTCAAGGGCCTTCACACAGGGGGTTGACCTGGCTGGACTTTCTGATCTTTAAAACTACAAAAATCCCTCTTTGTGTGTGTGTGTGTGTGTGTGTGTGTGTGTCTCCTTCTCTAATTAAACAAAACACAGTGTCCTGGACATGAGCCTCTGTACTTTGTTACCATTTGATTTTGGGTATCTTGCCTCCTCCCCCACTACCTCAAATATACTCAGTACCAGGTGATACAATGGAGTAGTCAAGAGCAAAACCCAGAGAACCAGAGAGAGAGATTTGGACACTTGGCATTTGCTTTCTTCCCTTGCATTTGACAGACGGATGGGTAGACGGGTAGCTGGATTGGTGGAAGAATGCTTTGCTAAGGTGTTTTGACCAGTGCCCGGAGGGCAGTAAATCCTACTGTATGTGACATTAGAGGTTGGTTCCCTTCTGCTTCAAGGTTTGGGAGACCATAAGGAGATGGGAGCTCTCTCTGTGATAATCAGAGAAGGTATGCCTAAGTGGCTACAGATACTGGCCAGTTGTCTGTCCCCTTAAAGAACGTGGCCCGATGTGACCAGTTCTTCCTGTTTTCAAATGGCAAAATCCTAATCTCTAGATTGAAAAAAAAGATTTTATTTGTATTACATGTGTGTGCATGCAAAGGTCCTCAGAGGTTGGATTCGCTGGGGCTAGAGTTACAGGTATTCATGAGTTGCCTTGCCTGTTGGGGGTGCAAAGATCCAGACTCCAGTCCTCTGCAGGAGTAGCAATCGATACTAACCACATCTCTCCAGCCTCATGATTCTCTAGACTTAAATAGTTGGTTTCCACTTTAAAATATTAATATTAAGAGCTGGAGAACTTGTCCTGTAAAGTGCTTGCTATATAAGCATATTTTCACACACACACACACACACACACACACACACACACACACACACCACGATATCCACATCAAAAGCTAGTACCATGGTGTGAATCTGCAAGTCCCTTGCTGGGGAATCAGGGATGGTTCCCTCCTGCTCTCTGGACAACCAGCCTAGCCTAAGTGTAAGTCTCTGAGAAATTATACCCAAGACTGGACCTCTGGCCTCCATATACAAACACACACAGAATATTAGTGCGACAGCCAAGGAGGATACGTCTAAAGGCAAACAGAGCCCTTTAGTCCACAGTGTGGCCTCTGGCATGGCTGGATCTATGATATCAGTATTACTACTTTTCTGTTTATCTTTTGTGCTTGTTTCTCAGTGAACAACCTGTGCTGGATCGTTTTATGTCAACCTGACACGAGCTAAAGTCATCTGAAAGGAAGGAACCTCATAAGATGAACACGTGATGTGGAAGTATAAGACAAATAAACCATTTCTTGCTCAACTTGCTTTTGATTATGGTGTTTTTATCACTGAAATAATAACCCTGACAAAGACAGAAATTGGTACCAGAAGTGGGGTATTGACATGACAGACCTGTAACTGTGGACTTTACCACCTGTGCCCAACTTCCCAAAATAATGACTCTGAGACTGAATTATTTATAAATAAATGTCTGGGCCTAAAGCTTTGGCTTGTTCCTGCTCGCTTGTAACTTAGTTAACCTGGTGATTCTATGCGTGGCCATATGGTTGGTTATCTCCCCTTAGTTCCATCTCTCTGTCTGCATTGTGGCAAATCCCTTCTGCCTGACTCTCTCCCAGAATTCCTCTCTCCCTGCTGGAACTGCCACCACCTCTGCTGGAACTTCCTGCCTCAGCCAATATGCCATTAGCTTTTTATTGACAGGTGACGCTTCCACACAGAACACAGGAAATTAGATTCTCTCCACACAGACTCGGACCATGTTGTTTTTGGAAGGATTGTGGAAGAACTTGGCATCTTTGGGGGAAGAAAAGCCACTGAGTATTCAGGGCTTGGCGAGCTGTTCACTGGGAGCTTGGAAGAAAGAGAATGTTGAAAGAAAAGCAGATCAAGGTGTGGCAGTGCACGCCTTTAATCCCTGCACTTGGAGACAACAGTAGGCAGATCTCTGAGTTCTGGGTCTGCCTGGTCTACAGAGCAGTTCCAGGACAGCCGGGGCTATTAACACAGAGAAACTCTGCCTGGACAATAAATAGATAGATAGATAGATAGATAGATAGATAGATAGATAGATAAAGTGAAACCTCTGATTTACTGAGATTGTTGATGCCTGCTAGCTGGAGCTGAGAAATTAGCACTGATTAAGAAGAGACCAGCTTTCCTGAGATAAAAATCTTCTGAGAGTGTTTTCTGAGAGTCGGCTAGCACACAGAAGGTGTGTTCCAGAGGCAGGAGCTCTGGAAGCCAAATGTGGTAGCATGAGAGTCACGCAGGTGGTACTGTTTTTGAAGGCATGAAGGAGTCATGAAGAGCAACTGAGGCTTGGCACTGTGAGAAGGCCAGGGGAAACCATTGACAAAGGTGCCGCCTCAGTGGCAGTTGAAAGCCAAGACTTAAAGGGGTCACTTAGAGAAGTTGAGGCTTAACACCATGAAGAAAGCCTAGAAGAGGCTATTGGTGAGAGTACAGCCCAGTTGCTGTAGGAGACCCCAGTATTTTGGAGAGAGCAGTGTCCCGGGATGACCACCAAGAACAGCAACAGTGGCAGAGTGGAGCCAACCCAAGCTTAAAGGACAGAGCAGAGCCAGAGAGGTGACCCTTGCAGGAGCCCAGAAGGTCGTGAGTGAATATCAGATATTGCGTAAGTAATAAGGTAGCGTAAGAAAGCACAGAATTCCATTGAACACTGAGTAATTTACACTATTGGAATTTGGCTTTACTTTGATCTGGTTGCAAAAGTCCTTCTTAAAGTATGGAAGCATTTAGATCTTTCCTTTCTTTTTTGCTTGCTTTCTTTCTTTCTTTTCTTTTTTTTTTAAGCAGGACCTCACAGCTGAGTACCTTAGGTTTTAAAAGAAATGTTGGAATTGTTTAAAGATAATGAATTTTAAAGTGTTTGAATTAGTAAAAAAAAAAAAAAAAAAAAAAAAACTGTGATACTTTTTAGGTTTGTAAAACGTTTCATATTATGCTATTGATAATAACGTGTGATTTGGGGGATGAACAAGAGAGGAAAGGTTGTGATTTAACAGCCGGTATGTTAAATCACACATCAGTTGTACAAGATGGTTTTATGTCAACATGACAGGAGCTAAAGTCATCCGAGAGGAGAGAAACTCGATTAAGATAAGCACACGGTGTGGAAGAGTAAGCCAAATAAACCCTTTCCTCTGCAGCTTTTGCCTCATGTGTTTTGTCATAGACATAGTAACCCTAAGACACCCCCAATGTTGGAGAGTACACAGAGGGTCTTATCTTAGTTCAGGCTAGCTGACCAATAAATTGGCTTATCAATGAACAACCACCAGTAGAACACTCTTCTGAGAGAAAGGACCAGACTTGTCTCAGCCTTCATTAGTGTCCTCTCAGCTGGGCATGATGATGCAGGCCTTTAACCTCAAGACTTGGGAGACAGAGGCCTGCAGCTTTTTGTGAGTTCAAGGCTTGCCTGGTGTACAATAGTCAGCTCCAGGACAAGCTGGCTAGCTTAGGTCCATAAACCAGTCTGGGGAAAACAGATAAAATGGCTGAGGCAGGCAAACAAGATGGCTCAGTAGGTAAGGTGCCTCAACCCTGAGGGCTTGAGTCCAACCCCCCCTTTTTTTGAGGGGGGGTTTCGAGACAGGGTTTCTCTGTATAGCTCTGGCTGTCCTGGAACTCACTTTGTAGACCAGGCTGGCCTCGAACTCAGAAATCCACCTGCCTCTGCTTCCCGAGTGCTGGGATTAAAGGCGTGTGCCACCACACCCGGCGAGTCCAACCCCTTTACCCGCCATGGTGTGTTACATGGTAGAAGGAGAGAACTGCCTTCTGAACGTTATCTGTTGACCTCCACTCTTGTGCTCTGGTACAAGCTTGTACGTGTGCATACTGAATAAACGAAATACTATACAACATTTTAAATCCGTGACGCAGTTATTTCATTACACGTCTGTGGAAGACACACGTGGACAACAGTAATGTTTATAGACCCCGCTGACATCCATCCTCTCATCTTCATAAAGCACAGATGTAAGAATGGCGTGGGATTTTACACCCAAGCGAAGAGATGATCCTGAGATACAATGACTAGGTCAAGGGTCATGCCAGTGATACTCAAAAAAATGTACCAAGAACCAGCATGGCAGACCCCAAACCCAGTATGCCCTGGCTCTCTCTGATACTGGCAAGACCTGCCTATTTCCCAGGACTGGTGAAATAAGACACGAGGCACTCCTGAGAGGGTTCCTACCCAGTAACTCACAAGAAGATGCAGCAGTATGCTGGGAGCCAGGCCTTCAAAGCTCCTGAGAAGGCCTGTGACTTTTTTTTTTTTTTAGCTGTTCTCATTAAATGATAATTTTACACATATCAAAAAGAACATGAGGCCACTTTCAACAAAACACGATTCTAATTTAAAGAAGTTGAAAGAGCAAAGTGGCAAAGGGAACAGAGGATATATATATAGCTCCCTCAGGAAACTGAAGTCGAAGCTAGAGATGGTGGGGTGTTCCTGTCATGCCATCAGGAGTAGCAGAAGCAGGGGGATTGCTGCAGGTCTGAGGTCACTCTGGGCTGTATTGGGAGTACCAGGCAAGACACCAGCTACATAGCAAGACCCTGCCTCAAAAATCAACAAAGGAAGATAAGCAGAAAACAAAACAAAACAAACAAACAAACAAAAACCAAAGCTAGGGACAGGTAGCGTAAGTAAGCCCAGAACTCTGTTCTGAGCCTCCTCCCTAAGTGACATACTAACTCAGAAGTGACATAGTTCCGTTTAAAAGGCAGCGCACTAATTTTAAGCTTAGCATATATTATCACCATTTGTTCTCTGACTTCTGGAGCACATACCAGAAATCAGCATTCTTATAGAAAATATTGCTTTAAAAGTATAACGTATTTTAAAAATAAGCTGTTTGGTTATAGCTATAAAATCTGGTTGATTTGAAAACTTAGAAACTTTCAACAACACATGGGCCAGCTCCTGGCTACCAATTAGCGGTCTCGTTTGCTGACGGGGAAATGAGCACAGGGGAGAACGAGCATTGACTTGAGAAGTACTCTGCGACAGGCTGTCGGAGCTACAGTTATTAAGAGAGGACAAGGAACGGCGGGCCCTTCAAGTTTTTAACTGGGTAGATGCCAGCCAAAGGGCACATCAAACACACGATGACAGAGACATAGAGACACGAAATAGAGACTTTGCATGTAAATGCACTCACAAAGGCAATAGTTACTAAGTAATGGGTATCTGTTCACTCTCTGTCTGTTTGCTTGCTTGCTTGCTTGCCTGCTTGTTCTGCAGTACAGGGGCTTCAACCCAGGTCCTTATGCATACCAGACAAGTATTCTACCACTAAGCTATAATTCCAGCTACCTTAGGGATAGGAATAGAGCAGTGACCAAGGGTCTCTGATATCCCAAGACAGGCATGGAAACACACTCCTGTAAATCCCAGCATCTGGGAAGTCAGGCAGGAGAATCAGAGTTCAAGTCCAGCCTGAGCTATATGAGACCCTATATCAAAAGCAAAAAACAAACCTCGGAAAACAAAGACATCTGACCTCCAGCACAAGCTTGCAGAAGCACCCAGAGCTGAACATGAACCCGACAACTTTCCAATGCACTGTCTGTGCCCTACAGCGGCTCAGTCTCAGGAACTGAAATTGAGACGAAATCACAAAAATAGGAACAAAAGCTAAAACTCAGAGCTGGGGAAGGCTGACTGTTGGCTATCAAGTTATACTAATCGCTAAGATCTAACTGGAAAATAAAAACACGTCAAGAACAAGGGATATTATTTTAGACAAAGCATCAAGCCAGGCACAAACTGCCACTTTTACAGCTGAATAAGATTATGCTCAGTCATCACCAACAACTCAACTGGATTTGGAATCACTGAGGAGAAAGAACACTGAGCACACCTGTTAGCATCTCCAGAGAGGTTTACTGAGGAAAAAAAGCCCACCCGGAACATCAGCCCAGGCACATTGTCTGGGGGAAGGAGTGGGGTCCAGACTGAACTGAAGGAGAAAAGGAACCCTAACAAATGTGCCTCCCTTCTTCAAAACATTCAGCTGCACCATCGGAAACTCTGCAGGGTGCACCTGTCATGGTGGACTGTACCACCTTAAACTGGGAGCCAAGACAAATCCTTCTTTCCTCACAGCAGACACAATATACCTGTGCTAAATAAAAATTATAAAATGAATGCTAGAGGATTTAGCCCAGTGGTAGAGCACTTGACCAGCGTGTGTGAGGTTCTAGGTACAAGCCCTGGTACCAAGGTGACATATGTATACATACATGCACACACACACACACACACACACACACACACAATCAAAAGAAGAAAAACACATAGTCATTTTTAAAATGTTAGTACTTTACATAGAATGGCTGTGGGTATGGAGAGATGACTTGGTGATTAAGAGCATTTACTGCTCTTACAGAGGACCTGGGTTCAATTCCCAGAACCTCTGTGGTAGCTCACAACCATCTGTAACACCAGTATCAGAGAAGTCAATTTCCCTTTCTGACCTCTGCAGGCACCAGGCGTGCATGTGGTACACATAAATTCATGTGAACATACCCACATTCATGTAAAAATAAATTAAAATAAAGCCAATAAATGAAGGCCATTTCAAAATCTACCCATTCTATTTCCTATGTATATCATTTTCCTTCTCTGTGTGTGATCTGTATTTTTTTGGGACCAAGTGTCTTAAGGTTTCTGACAAAAACGTCATGGCCAAAAAGCAAGTTGGGGTGGAAAAGCATTTATTCGGTTGACACTACCACATCAATGTTCATCACCAAAGGAAGTCAGGACAGGAACTCAAATAAGGCAGGAACCTGGAGGCAGGGTGCAGAGGCAATAGAGAGGTGCTGCTTACAGTCTTGCTTCCTCTGGCTTGCTGAGCCTGCTTTTTTATAGAACTCAGGCCCACCAGCCCAGGGATGGCACCACCCTCAATGGGCTGTGTCCACCCCTATTGATCACTAATTGAGAAAATGCCTTACAGCTGGATCTCACAGAGACATTTTCTTTATTGAGGGTCCTTCCTCTCTGATGAATCTAGCTTGTGTCAAGTTGTCGTGAAGCCAGCCAACACACAGAGTGTCTCCCTGTAGCACAGGAAGCATCAAACTCAAACTCACGAGCATTCCTCCTGCCTGCTTCTCTGTTTCTGCCTCCTGACTGCTGGGATTCTAGACATATGCTACTATGCCCCAGGGTAGCACCAACATATTAATGACCATCTTGGCACACAGGTCTCTGTGTATATCTCTCAGAACTTTCTTATGGCAAACTCTTGGAACTCAGGCTGGTGAAATGGCCCAGGGGGTAAGGGCACTTGGTCTTCAAGTCTGACAACCAGAGTTCAATCCCCAGACTCCCCTGAGAAAGAAGAGATCTGAATCCCAAAAGTTTTCCTCTGACCTCCACACATGCACCATAGGACACATTCCACATGTACACACAACAGAAATAGATACCAAGCAATAGTAAATTAAATTAAATATTTAAAAAGTAGTAGTTCTAAGCTATGCGGTATTCAGATGTTTAAGAACCTGACCTAAAGCCATAGCCAAATTCAATTTTAAAGTGTCTGTAACATCTTAATACTCAGGAATCAATCAAAAATCAGAGATAACAGAGTTTTTTCACATTAACATCAGGAATAATGCTGCATATATACACACTTTCCAGAATTGTGATGTCACCAAGCTCTGTCTAGCAGTAGTTTGTATCTACAAACTCTCTGTAGTCAGTAAACTTGCTTCCAGATAGATAAACTACTACAAACGCAGTAACTAAGTGCTTTATTTCTGAATGTAAGATGCAGAACAGAAGACAAATCAAACCAAACATGTAAGATGTGTTTCAATGCACACGACTGCAGTACACAACACTCAGCGGCCGGCAGAAAGACAGACATAAACCATTCCTTTGGTGAACACCGCCACCACCATCCCTCCTTTTGGATTTCTCTCAACCTTCTGGATTTGGGGGGCTTCCTAGGGCAATTAAACTTATCAAGAAGGGAGCAACACACACACACACACACACACACACACACACACACACACACACACACACGCTTCCTGACCTGTTCTAAACACTTGGCTGAGGCTAAAATTAAAAGTAATAAATAGTCTAATTCTATGGTGGAGGAAGATTTCAAGACAGCCTAAATGACTCTGTTGTATAGTTGTTAGTAATCACTCTTATTCAGGTCTACAATACAAAGAGCAAGTGGGGCAGAAAGAAATACAAAATGCATAGTTTGAAGAGAAAAGAAGAGCACTGGGAACTTCATGTTGCTGCTAAGGCTTGTGCTGAAACCCATACAGAGATTAAGCACTGCCCTAATCTGTTTCAGAATAAAGAGTCCACCAAGGGCAAGAGCCCACCCAGCTAAGCTAAGAATGCCAAAGAAATTATCTGCTCCAAGTCAGAAACAAACAAAAGTTGCTTCAGCTACTGTGGGTTGGACACCTGACTGAGGCAGAAAGAGAGAGAACAAATGATGGACACATGCACAGAAAAGCTGGGGTCAGGTTGGGGTGTGCCCTCCGACGGAGCTACACCTGCGGAACCCAGACTTTGTTGTGTGTGTTAGGTTCAGCACTGCAGTAGGGGCTGGCTAGTCTCAGAGTCTCTGTAGGTGGGACGTGTCAGGCCTTAACGATTCAGGAGGAAGCTGCAGTTATTAGCTGTTGTACACAGTGATCAGTAACGATCCCCACTTGTACTCGGACAGAGGAATGCCTTGCCGTTCAGAGCCTGACCCATATGGGAAATAGCTTTGCCAATTCCCTTTAAATTGGAGGCCTTGAGGTCCCCAATATGGTGCTGCTCATGGCAGCAGTACACATCGACCCAGGACTTCAGTCACTGGGGGTTTCCTCTGTTTCCTACCAGATGCTTTATAATCTGGTTCATGGAAATATTAAAAACTCTGTGTACACGTGTGTGTGTGTGTGTGTGTGTGTGTGTGTGTGTGTGTGCATCTATATATACCATAGTCTACTTATTGGAGTTACAGCCCTTACTTTGTATTCTGCGCCATTTTTGAATCTGCCCACCTCCTCTTCTTCACTCCATGACATCTTTTGCCTTGTCCACTGAAGCACCTCCTAACCTACCCTGCAGCCTCCTTGCCCCAGTCCCCAACCCATCATCTCTCCTTCAGTAAGAACCTTCTTGTTACATTTGCATGGCCAGCCCTGTCCCCCTGTATCTCCTCTTTTCTCCTTGGCCGAGGAGACGCCCCTCTTGGCATGCCTACCCACCTCCCCTCCTCTACCAGGCTATGTCCCCCGCTTTGCCTGGTCCCCCACACTCATGTACAGAGCAGCAAGGTTTTCTCCTACTCCTGACTCTTGTAGTGTGGTTTTCTCAGCCTGGATACTTTTGCTCCTTCTTGTCTTGTGAAGCTAACTTCTACCTAAAGATAAGTTCTGAATTCTCCAGCCAAGGCACACACAGGTTTCTGCCTTCCTGAAGCACTGCCTGCCCCTGTAGCAGTTGTCCCAGGTTGCAGTAAGACAGATCATTATTACTGCTTCCACTCTAGTGGGGGGCAGCTCTGGGAAGATAGGGTTGGGTGTGTTTCCCTTTTTTGCTAACAAAAGAGAAGAACAGGGACACAGCTAGTGATCAAAGGAGAGAGGAAGTGGATGCTTTCACAGATGATCTCTTGCAGGTTTTCCCCTCAGTGTTCCTTTGAATCTGAGTGGATAATGACAGTACTATGATCTGCACACAGAAATGTGCTCTTTGGGGGCTGGAGAGATGACAGCAGTTGCTATGTATTGTAATGCTAAATACTGGGCCCCAAGGCCTGGTTGTCCCCTGGGAAGAGAGAATCTACAGGTGTACAAGGTAACACTTTGTAACCTTGCTCTTTAATGTAAAGCTATTGGTTGAATAAAGATGCCAATCTTCTGGTCCCATACCTGGACAGAAGAGAGTTAGGTGGAGATTAGATTCCCAGGCTAGGGGTCTGAGGAGAAGAAGGTGGAGAGAGGAGAAAGTAATTCGTGAAAACATGGCCATGAGGGCTGGCCAATTGGAGTTAAAAGTGGGCCAGATGGAACATGGCAAGTAACTCGGGGTTATTGATAGGGAAGTGGTCATAATAGCTTAGAGGGTAGATATCTGCCCAGCTCTAGTGCTGATTAAGGCTACTATAAATATAAAAGTTGTAGGTCTATTATCTGGGAACTGAATGATCAAAGGCCAGGGAGAAACCCCCCAATGGAGATTAAATACTTAATGCAACAGACTGAGTGTTAAAGGCGCATTACTGCCACTGCCAAGTTTAGTCTGGCAAGATGACTCAGTGGGTAAGAGTGCTGACTGCTCTTCTGAAGGTCCTGAGTTCAAATCCCAGCAACCACATGGTGGGTCACAACCACCCATAATGATATCTGATGCCCTCTTTTGGTGTGTCAGAAGACAGCAAGTATACTTATGTATAGTAATAAATAAATCTTTGAGCCAGAGCAAGCAGAGACTGAGCGAGCAGAGTTGACTGGAGTAAGCAAATGTCCTAAAAATTCAATCCCCAACAACCATATGAAGGCTCAGTACAGCTACAGTGTACTCACATACATAAAATAAATAAATAAATAAAGCTTTAAAAAAAGACTACCAACTCCAGAGGATCTGATATCCTCTTCTGGCCTCTGCAGGCACCTGTACTCACATGTGCACATTCCCCTAGACAGGCATAAATTAAAATTTAAAGAATTTTTTTTTAAATGAGCTCTTTTGAGTCATTCCAAAGCAAGGTTATCAGGGCCTTCTTATACTTGCACTAGCTACATCTTTAGTGGCTAAGAGACACCTCAGTGCATATAACAGGCCTTCTTGATTTGAGCTTGTTCCCCTGCAGGAGGAAACATACTAATCCTCACAGATAAGTCAGCTATGTAGTACATTTATAAAAGGTGAAAGTTCTGTGGTAAAAGTGACTCAGAGTGTGCAGAGTGGGAAGAAGAAAGGAGTGTGAGACTTGGTACATGGTCTCTGTATATCAGAAATGAGGTCAGGCCAGGTAGGAGAGATGGCAGATGCCTGTAATACCAGCACTTGGGAGGCAGAGGCAGGAGGATCAAAGTCCATCAAAGTCACATGGTATCTTAGGGTTTTACTGCTGTGATGAGACACCATAACCAAGGCAACTCTTACAAGGACAATGTTTAATTGGGACTGGTTTATAGGTTCACAGGTACAGTCCATTATCAAAGCAGGAACATAGCAACATCCAGGCAGGCATGGTGCAGGAGGACCTGAGAGTTCTACATCTTCATCTGAAGAAAACTAGGTCTGGCTCCCAAGTGGTTAGGAGGAGGGTCTCATTGTCCACCCCCATAGTGACACACTTCCTCCAACAAGGCCACACCTCCTAATAGTCCTACTTCCTGGGCCAAGCGTATTCAAATCACCACACATGGCAAGTTGGGAGATGAACTAGGCCTTCATGAGACACTTGCCAAAAAAAACGAAATCCTACCGAACCCCCTGTAAATAGACCGCCACTTTTGTCAGTATACTCATAAAGTTTAATGTAAGTCAAATAGACCTAGAACAACATACTAGCCTGTTAGAAGCTACCAGCAGCATAAGCAGTTCTTTGGTGAGACTTCCCACTCCTAAAGTCAACAGTATCCTCCTGAAAAACTGGACAAACAGAATTGCTACTCTTCTTCAGAATTCCACCTGACAGTCCGTCTTGTTGGACATCCTTTCCTTCTGTCCCTATGGTCTCTGGGTCAACACACTACAGTACTCCCTCATACACACGTACTATGAAGACATACTTTTATAAGTGTAAACACCACTACCACACAAGAACCCAATCCCAGCAGCGTGTCCTTTGCCATTGCCAGCACTGGGAAGCATAAAGAGTGCTAAAGACTTAGTAGTTGAATAAGTAAGAACAATTGGATTAAGAGTGGCTTTGGCAATTAGGAGTCATCCTGGCCTGGAGCCTGAGTTCTCCATATTTGTATATGAAAATAATTATGTTAATAACACTTAGTGCTTCTGGACTCAAGAATATTAAAACAAACTAGTTTTTCTCTAGAGGGAATCAAAGTGCTTGGCACTTAGTGAGCTACAGAAAACAGTTTAACACATCCCCCAAAGCATTTTTTAATTATCTAGAATAGTTGATAAAATAACAGAATGTATCAAAATAAATATGGTTAAGTGGTTTTAAGACATATGTTCCAATTTTCCCAATTTCTTTCTGTTGTCCCAGTGTAGTTATATCTTCAGTAATAATTTTCCCAACTCGTACAATAAATAAAGGGATCATCTATATTACCATATACTTTAAACTAATATGTATACTTATATGTATAATATGTGCTACTTCTTTTGTGAGGTATATTACAGGAGGGCACCTGTTTTGTTTTGTTTTTCTTTTGAGACATTGTCTCATATAGTCCAGGCTGGCCTTGAACTCACTATGTAGCTGAGAATGACCCTTAATTTCTGATCATCTGCCTCCCCCTTCATGTGCTGAAATTACAGGTATGTGCCACCACATTTGGTGTGTGTGGTGCTTGGGATCAAACCCAAGACTTTATGAGCCCTAGGCAATCATTTGACTAACTGACCTACTGCCCAATCAAGCAATTTCTTGAGACAGGGTCTCTCTGTGTATAGCCCTGGCTGTCCTAGAACTTGCTCTGAAGACCAGACTGGCCTCGAACTCACAGAGATCTGCCTGCCTCTGCCTCCTGAGTGCTAGGATTAAAGGTGTGAGCCATAGTTTCCTGGCTAAGTGTAGTTCTTACAGTGGATAATAGTCAAAACGTTTTTGAAACACTAGTCTTCAGAAATTCCGACTTCTGAGGCTCTGGAGACATGGAAGGGACTGAGGAGATAGAGGGAGAGAAGCATTGCAGAGCCTCCCATCTTGCAAACTGAGGACACAGAGCTCTCAACTTGTAAAGACTCTCATGAGCCCTTGTGTAAACAAGTCATGGTAGTGGCACTGAGATCTAAGTCTATACAGGGAGGAAAGAGACATTTTATTCTACCCAAAGAAAAGGAAATCACTGTTCTCTACATGGAAGCCACAATACTTGTAGCAACCAAAATTTTAACTAAATGCTTCGAGTGCCGTAGAGGACAAGTCCCACTCGGGTAGAACAGATTTTACAATTATATAAATATAATTTTACTTTGAAAGTGTTTTCTACTTGATATTCTGACTGAGATGGCAGTTCTAAATCAGGAATAGAAAAACTAGAGGGCTGATAGTCCAAGCCCTGCAAGGCTATGATACAGAGGAATTTTAATTCAGTAACATAGCTGCTCTAACAAGGGATCACATCCAAAGATATAAATCAGCTAGAATGCAGGCACATCACACACCTTTAATCCCTCTGGCATACACCTTTAATTCTATACAATGACATCTAATTGAGTGGCCGATAAAGTGACCAATCAGAGAAATATTTGAAAGAATAACTGAGAGATAGGATAAGCCCAAGTCTCATGAGAACAGGCTACTTAAAGAGCAGTGAAAGAGACAGAATTCAATTCAATCCTGTTCAGTTCAGGTCAGGTCAGGTCAGTTCAGTTCAGTTCAGTTCAGTTTGGCGCAGTTCAGGGTAGTTCTGTCCATGGAGTTCAGAGACAGTTTTTCCAAGCAGAGAAATTCAGTCAGAAGCTGAGAGAAGGCAATTTGAAGCAGTCACCTTCAAGAGGAGTTGGAGCCAGACAGCTGAGTTGAACCAGCCAGCCAATGTTCAGAAAGAGCTAGGAGAGATGAGTTTATTTAGAAGTAAACTTCACTGCTTGAAATCCTAAGCCTAGGTTAGTAAAGAGAGGCTGAAAGCTGAAGTCTTCAAGTTCTGGGCTTCCAAGAGATTAGATGTTACAGAGGCAAGAAGATTCAAGGCCTAGAGAGAGTAAAGGCAGAAAAGAAAACTCTCTGGGCTCAGTCAGCCATGTGTTTGCAAAGCTTGAATAGGGCTCTCATCTCATCATTTAATCTGGGGAAATAAAAATTGCATTGACATTTACAACATGACCTGAGGATGAGCAGGCCCAACAAGCACTTGTATTGTTAGAGGACCACTTTAGACATTGGGCAGACAAATGTTCAGATTATAGTAGCTATAGAATTGCGGAGAGGCCCATCAGTGTGTACAGTATCCAGCTCTTATGTGCTCACAAAAATATCCTTTACTCACAGAGTTCTTCTAAAAGATTTCTCAAGGGGCTGGAGACATGGCTTGGTGATTAAGTGCACTGGCTGCTCTTCTAGAGGACCCAGGTTCAGTCCCCAGCTGGCAGCTCACAACTGTGTGTAACTCAAGTTCCAGGAGATCTGGCACCCTCACACAGACATACATACAGGCAGACACCAACAACGCACATAAAATAAATAAATAAACCTTTTTTTAAAAAAACTAAGACTCAGCAAGATTCACAGATTGGTGCAAGTTCCCCATAATGTCTAAGAGACCCTTTATAGCTGCAGCAGCTAGAGAAATTCAGATTGCTTCTGGCTTGTTGTCTGTTTCATGCTTTTGGTTCAAAGTCCGAATCTAAGCTTCCTCCTGCCATGCCTGCTACCTGCTGCCACATCTCCCAGCCATGACAGATTCTTATCCCTGTCAAGTTATAATCCCAAATAAACTCTCTTTTATAAGTTGTCTTGGTCATGGTGTTTTCTCACAGCCACAGAAAAGAGACAGTTGCACAAATTCATCTAAACTGTTGGACTTGTTGACATAAAATGATCTATAGTTTTTTTCATTATGTCCATATCTATTGTGCCTATAACACATTTTTTTCTACTAGTATTACTAACATCTGCCCTCTCCCCTTTGAGTCTAGCTGGAGGGTTAAAATTTAACTGAACACTTTAAAACCAACATTAGTTTTCATAATTTCTATCATTTCATTTTCTTTTATTTTATTGATATGTGCTTTTTATATTTGTGATCTTGTAGCTTCTTATTTGGATTTAATTTGTTCATTTCTTGCTCTTTTTCAAGGTGAAATCTTAGATTACTGGTTTTTAGACCATTGCAATATAAGCCTTTACTGTTTTGCATTTCCCTGAATTTTGCCTTGGCTAAATCCCACAGGCTTTTGTACATGTGTTTTTATTTTCTCCTAGTTCAAAACATTTTCTGTTTCTTTGTGATTTGTTCCCTTTATCTGTGTGTTGTTCGGAAGTGTCCTGCTTTGTTCCCAAATATTTAGAGATTTTTCCAAATAGCTTATATTGATTTCTAATTTAATTAATTATAGTCAAAGGACATACTCTATGATTACAATACTTTCAACTTTGTTAGAATTATTTCATGGTTAACATATGGTCTCATCTGATTAATATCTCATGTGAACTTGAAAAAAAATGTGTATTTAGATGTCTTTGGGGCGAGTCCAATTAGATCCAGTTGATTGATGACGATGTTCACAACTTCAAACTCCTGCTGATTCTGTCTTCTTGCTTTGTTGATTATTAAGTGAAAAGTGTTGAAATCTGAAACTGTAACTATAGATTATTAAACCTCCCATGAAGAGCTGTGTTTGTAGCTTAGTGGTAGATAACACTTCTAAAGTTCTAGATTCAAACCCCAACCCTGAAGAAAAAAAAAAAAAGTCCTTCAGTACTGTGAGGTTTTGCTACATGTTTCAAAGCTGCATTGTGTTTAGAGTGGTCAAAAGGGTATGTATGCCATATTTTTTTAGATGGATTTTACACTTCACCCATTATGAAAAATCTCTTTTCATTACCAGTAATATTTCTATTTTCTATTATCTATTCTGATACTAATACAACCAGTCGAGCTTTCTTGTGATATATACCTGTATAACATGTCTTTTGCCTTTCTTTCAGATGCATCTGGCTTGTACATTTAAAGTGATTTTCTTTTTTTTTTATTTTTTATTTATTTTTTTTTAGATTTATTTTATTTATTATATGTAAGTACACTGTAGCTGTCTTCAGACACTCCAGAAGAGGGCGCCAGATCTCGTTATGGATGGTTGTGAGCCACCATGTGGATGCTGGGATTTGAACTTATCACCTTCGGAAGAGCAGTCGGGTGCTCTTACCCGCTGAGCCATCTCACCAGCCCTAAAGTGATTTTCTTGTTTATGTTATATCTTAACTGTTCTTTGACCATCTGACAACCTCTGACTCTTAATTGTAGTGTTTAGAGCATTTACATTTAATATAATTATCACTGTGGTTAAGTTTAAATAAATTATTTGCTAGTGGTTTTTTATTTGATTTACTTGTAATTATTACCGTTTTCCCTTTTTCTGCTTATTTTAAATTAACTGGTCCCTTTTAGTATTCAATTTATCTCCACAGTATTTACACATGGTGGTATATACACAGGTATGCACAAGCAACCCACAAATCACAGCGGTTCAAGTTACATTCTTAATTCACAATGTTGATAAAGCAGTATACATTAAATAGCAACTACATTCTTAATTTTGATCTTCTTCTCCATGATGTGGTATAATACTCTCTCATGATGCTTGCCAGTTGCAAGACAGCCTTACATAGCCATGCAATGATAAAGAGTAGTAACTCATACTCCACAGGATACAGTGTTCCTAAGGATTTTCACCTTGATGATATTTTGGGGTGTAACTCCTCCAAGTGAGGAGCATCTGCATTTATAAACACCCCCCTTTTATAATACCCACTTTAACTCACAGTAGTCAAGTAACATTGTACTATTTGATGTATAATGCCAAACTTGCAGCTGTAGGATTTGTTTTTCTCCATCCTGTCTTTCAACATATTACCAATCATTTTTACCTCTCTACATATTTGATAAGTCTCAAAAGCACATTATTTACTTTACATAATCAATCAACTTTTCAAAAATGTAAAACTGACAAAAACGAAACAAAATCTTTCCTTTCCGCCCACATGTTTACCTTTTCTGGTGCGCTGTGTTTCATAGTTCCATCAAGTTATTATTTTGATCTTGATTAAGTCAAGATCAAAGACGGAAATTTCCTTTAACTTTTTAATTTTTTAAAAATAGGTTCTCCTGTAGTCGCTACACAGCTAATGATGAGCTTGAATTCTAATCCTCTTGCCTCTACTTGCAAAGTACTGTAGCCCTAGTCTCAGTCAGGGTAGGTCTCTCCTCCTCAGTGAATCCTCTGCAGAACTACCTCTCAGACACACCACAAAGGTGTGGTTTACTATACTAAGTATCTTTCAGTCTAATCAAGCTAAGAATCAAGATTAAACATCAGAGGAACTCAGCTCAAACTAGTACTTCTATAATGTCTATGGCTGCCTTCTTTCTCAAGAGCATGGAAGAGTCCATATGACCCCACAAGTATAATGTATTTGTTCCCTATAAATCTTGAAAAAAATATTCCACCCCTTGGTCTACAGTCTACTTTACTCCTAAGATAGTTCTGTCATACTAACACATGATTCAAGACTCTCCACTGAACGCTCCAAGGGCTCTTCTACAGCTAATGGGATCTACATAGTCCAATTTCTCGTGTGTGCTGAGATTTCTGTATCTTACAGCTTACCGGTCTTTTGTTCCCCTAACTCTGCTGTGTCGTTTTACAAACTTGGGACTAGAGCTTAGGAAAGACTCAAAGACTGGTGAGATGGCTCAGTGGCTAAGAGCACTGACTGCTCTTCCTAAGGTCCTGAGTTCAAATCACAGCAACCACATGGTGGCTCACAAACATCTGTAACAAGATCTGACTGAAGACAGCTACAGTGTACTTACATATAAACCAACAAAAAATCCCACAAACAGGGAGTTATGTCTTTTATTGTTACCATTCTGTCCTCAGGATCTGATGCAAAGTGAAGAATATCTAGTTGTCATGAGCTTCACACCGATATTTACCAAATAAATATTGAATAGAGGAGTTTATTTCCCCAAAACCAAATGAGGACATAGTCTGAAGAAAGCTACAAGCCGGGCGTGGTGGCGCACGCCTTTAATCCCAGCACTCGGGAGGCAGAGGCAGGCGGATTTCTGAGTTCGAGGCCAGCCTGGTCTACAAAGTGAGTTCCAGGACAGCCAGGACTACACAGAGAAACCCTATCTCGAAAAACCAAAAAAAAAAAAAAAAAAAAAAAAAAAAAAAAAAAAAAAAAAAAAAAAAAAAAAAAAAAAAAAAAAAAAAAAAAAAAAAAAAAAAAAAAAAAAAAAAAAAAAAAAAAGAAAGCTACATGATCTGAAACTGTAATTATGCTAACTTACAAATGTTAAGGGTTCTTGAGGTGGCTTAGAGAGTAAACGTACTTGCCTCAAAAGCCTTAAAACAAGTTTGGCCAGGAGCTGGTGACACATGCCTTTAATCCTAGTACTCAGAGGGAGAGGCAAGAAGATAATAAAGTTTGAGGCCAGCTTGGTCTACAGAGTGAGCTCTAGGACAGCCAGGAATACATAGAAAAACTCTGTTTCAAAAAACAAACAAACAAAAAATCCCACAATCAAAAATCTGAGTTTGATTCCTGGATCCCAACAGACTCCTAAAAGTTGTCATCTGACTTCTGCTCATGCATCATGGCACACACACACACACACACACACACACACACATACACATGCATACACAGGACATCATGCACATATACACTCCCACCATAATAATAAAGTTTTTTTTTAAAAGATAGGTAAATAAAAATGCAAATAGCAAAGGACACTTAAAGGACCTTTGTTAAACCAAGCATAATTTAGGACACATAATTTAATCCCAGCACTCAGAGGTAGGGGATCCAGAGGTGAACACCAGACTCAGCTATATGGCAGGCCATATATAGCAGTCTCATGGCCAACTCTGAATGAACCTAAGAGGTGTTGACAAATCCGACTGTCTTTAATGTCCCAGAACTGAAGTAGTATAGTCAGCAGGCAGGCTACGGCCTCCAAGAAGTATGGCTTTGTCCTTAACAGGGATGTGATAGCTTAGGGTCTACTTTTGAGTGACGCCTACTTGATTCATACCAAGGGTATTCATTACTTTTCTATTGCTGTGATAAAACACAGTAATTATATTTGGGCTTACAGTTCCAAGGAGGAAAGCATCCATCACTGGAAAGTATGGAGGCAGGCAGGATGCTNCCCATATCTTTCAGAATCTCACAGTTTCAAAGTCCAAAGTCTTTTCTGAGATTCAAGACAATCTCTCCACTGTAACCCCCTGTCATATCAAAAAGTAAATGTCATACTTGTAAGACATAATGGCACATAATATATACTACCATTCTAAAAGGGAGGAATAGTGGGGAAAGTCTGAAATTTATTTCAGACTAATAACCACACAAAAGAGTCAATATTAGGCTGCCTTAAAGACTCCCCACCAAAGAAATTAGTCCATTCACTTTTAATTTGGCCTCAGAGCAGTTCTTAGGACAAGGGCAGAAAGCAACCACATTCTTTGCCAATGTAACACAAAATGGGTCTCCATTCCAGTTGCTAATATTGTTCCTTCTAAAAATCCCCTGAGCTGGGCTTCCACAGTCTGAGCATCCTTCAGCATTACCATCTTCAACTCCAACTAGGATGGGCCACTAAGCTTTACTTACAGAATCCTACCCCTTTTCTAGTCTAACATCTCAAAGTCTTCCACATTCCTCAAACAACAACAACAACAACAACAACAGCACAGAGTCAGGTTGTCATAGCACTAGCCTACTACTCCCTGGTACTTGTTTCACTTTGTGTGAGTGAAATGATCTAAGCATAGGAGGGTTCTCATCTCTGGATTCACGGCAGAACTTCTAGGAAAAATTCATGTGATGTTTTTCCAGTTGGTTCCAGACCACTTGGTTCCATTTCCCCATGACCTTGAAAAGACTTGGTGTGGTTTCTTTGCACCAAATGATGTCTAAGCAATAACTAAAATTTCAGATAACCAGGGCAGGTAAGGAGTTCATAGCCTTAGAGGCATCAAGGTCAGTCTTCAATGGCAGTGTTACAATTGGCAATAAAGTTTGTATTTTCAGGAATGTAATTCAAAAACTAACAAAGCAAGTAACAATGTATCGAATACACATTAACACAGCAATCCTTTCTGTGGATACTTATCCTTACATTTAAAAGGCAATTTAGATACTCCAGTATCTCTTCGGATCATATTAATCTTTTTACCTTTTACTAAAGATTTCCATGGAGAAGAACAACTCTGAATTTTAACCTCCCCTCCCACCCTTTTTGGCCTTGCAATATGCTAATTTAAAAAATTATGCTTTAGCCGGGCAGTGGTGGTGCACGCCTTTAATCCCAGCACTTGGGAGGCAGAGGCAGGCAGATTTCTGAGTTCGAGGCCAGCCTGGTCTACAGAGCAAGTTCCAGAACATCCAGGGCTACACAGACAAACCCTGTCTCGAAAACACCAATATATATATATATGCTTATATATATGCTTATATATATGCTTATATATATGCTTATATATGCTTATATGTGCATATATATATATATATATATATATATATATATATATATATATATGCTTATATATATGCTTAAGGAACTCATATAGGACTATCTGTCTGTTAAATATAAAAGCTGTAATACAAACCTAATTGAAGATAAAGCCCTTGGTCTCATAAGAATATAATTAATGGCTAGAGGTCCGTTTAGCTGTGAAACTCAAGTTGGGGGGCGTGCTATAACTTAATGTCTAAAAGAAATTGTAAAATATTTTGGGGGGCATGCCTTCAATTTTAGACAATAAAGAAAATTTGATACACTTTTGCAAACCAAGATCACAGGAAAGCTTTCTTATAATTAGGTTAGTAAATTTTGCTTTCCCTCCCTAGTTTCTGAAGACAGTTGAATAGAAAGAGTACTACTATCTAGGATTGCAATAAAAGCATCAGCAGCCATTGTCACCAAGGGTGACACAAAGGGTGTCAGACACAGCCTTCGAAGGCCCAAGTTACAGGCATATACCTGGCCCAGTTACACAGGGCAGCTTTGTCAGGTCAGCTGGACCAAATGGACTTAATTAAACCAACCAGGACTGGTTTTGGGTTTTTCATGGCTGCCCTGAAACTTGCTCTGTCCATCAGGCTGGCCTCAGACTCAGAGATCTGCCTGCCTCTGCCTCCAGACTTTTAAAAAGCATCTCAACATACTTTTTTTCCACATGCAGAAGAAAAGAGGTGTCTTATCAAGTGTGGTTTGGGATAAAAAGTTAGCTCAGCCATTAAAAGCTGAAGAAGTGTGGCTAATTATGTCCTTATCACACTACCTACTAGAAAGGGCTACATCGCAGTAATGGGAAAGTAGCAAAGAGTGGACCTCGGAACGATGCTTGCCAACACCACAGCAGAGAGAACGCCCAGAGACAAGTGAGGGAAAGAGAGTAGCAGACATGGTGCCAAGAGTTTCTGCCCTGGGAAATGGTGACAGTCGCCAACAAGGCTCGTTTTGTTCCTTTCTGCCTGGGCAGCTTTCTCAGTACCAAATGTAGGGACATGAATTGTATTGGAAAATTTGTGCATACAAACAAACACAGACATTCACCAAATCAGGGGAAAGCCTTCACTTTATGGTGGTGCTCTCCAGAAGGAGATACGTTCTACCTTTGGGTCAGCAGGCAGAAGGGAGGGAGGGAGGGAAGAAGGAAGGGAGGGAGGGAGAGAGAAAGAGAGGCAGAGGCAGAGGCAGAGGCAGAGACACTGGGCCTGCCTTAAGCCCTCAAAGCCAACCCCACCCCCACCCCCGCCGTGGCACACCTCCTCAACCAGACCACAAGCTCTCCAACAAGGCCACACATCCTAATAGTACCACTCCCTATAAGCCTTTGGGTGCTATTGTCATTAAATCACCATGCTATTTCTTCTAAACCTAAAAACTTTGAAGAGTTAGGCTCCATACAGCTAATAGACCCATTTGCCAGAGCAATGTAAAAACTAATTAAGCCAAGGTCCACACAGTTCATGTTATAGTTTGTGGATCTTGAATTTCCCCTAGAGACCCATGTAGGCTTAGTCCCTACATGACACTATTAGGAGATGGTGGCACCTTTAAAAGGCAGAGACTAGTTGGAGGTTTCCCAGTTCCTGGGGTATTCCTTTAAGGACTGTGGGATACTCAGCACTTCTTTGCTCTTTTGGCTTTCTAATCCTGCATAAGCAATCCTTGTGTGCCACCTTACAGGGGCCTGAAAGGGAGGACCCAATTAATAGCAGGCTGAGACCTTCAAAACTGAGCAGAAATAAACATTTTCTCATTATGAGGTGATCGTATTAGACATTTCACGACAGCTCAGAAAGCTAACTAACACCGTTTATATAAGATTACTAGCTGGGTAGAATGCCGGTAGCTGTTTTGTTTGTCTGGTTTGGTTTGATTTTTTCAGTGGTTTTTGAAACAAGATCTCACAGTGTAGCATGGGATTGCCTTTAACTTACTGACTGGGCTAAACGGAACTCATGGCAATCCTCCTGCGTTAGCCTTTTAGTGGTGAGATTATAAGTGTGTGCCATGTACCCTATTAAAACACTCTTTAATATCTAATAGACTGGGCTGTCTAATGAGCAGGCTCAGTAGAGACAGGCACGTGCTGCTAACCCTGAGGAACTCAGTTTGATTCTTTGGACCTACACAGTGGAAGGAGAAAACCAGCTCCAAAAAGTTGTAAAGTTGTCCTCTGACCTCCACGTAGCCACCATGGCATCTACATATTATATATGTGTGTGTGTGTGTGTGTGTGTGTGTGTGTGTGTGTGTGTGTGTAGATAGATAGATAGATAGATAGATAGATAGATAGAGAGAGAGAGAGAGAGAGAGATAGAGAGATAGAGAGATAGATAGATAGATAAGTACTCTGTAGCTGTCTTCAGATACACCAGAGAGGATATCGGATCCCATTACAGATGATTGTGAGCCACCATGTTGTTGCTGGAAAATGAACTCAGGACCTTTGGAAGAGCTGTCAGTGCTCTTAACCGCTGAGACATCTCTACAGCCCAGTTAGTCAGTTTCTTATAATTACATCAACTTCCTAAGAAAAAGAATATATAAGGGCAGATTTACTCTGCCCCCACACAGCTTTATAGATTTCAATCCAGACACTTGTCCCACTGTTTGCTTTGGATTTGGGTCAAGGCTGAGTGAAGGAATGACAGTGACGGGTGAGTGTGACAGAGCAGAGCCTCTAGTACCTCTTAGACAGCAGAGGATGGAGCGCAACAAGGAAAAGCCCAGCTGACACGCCTTCAATGACCTACTGCTTCCAGCTTGGCTCCACCTCTGAAAGTGCCCATTGTCTCCAAACAACACCATCAAATTGTGAAGTGGCCCCTGGATAAGAACATCCATTGAGTAGGTCAGGGCACCCAGGATCCACTCACTCTCTGTCACCGGCCTGACCAGCCAGACACCAAGCCTTCACTGAAGCCTTTTAGAGAGACTGGGTTATCTCAAATATAACTGCCCTCGTTTTCTTATTTTCCTTATTCCTCCTCATCTTCATGTTGTATAAATACATTGTCTCAAAGGAAGGGGCGGGGGGAGACAAACATCAGCTCTAATCGTGCTTTTAATGTTTTCATGAGAGAAAGACTCATGGTTCAGTGAATTAAAAACTGAAGAGATGCATGCATGGTGCGTTTGGTCCAAGTACACATAATCAAATGGGGTAAAGTTAAAAGCATATTAACTGAGGGAAGAAAAACATGGCTCGGGGGAGTGGCGGCTGGGTAGGGAGGGGCTGTGGGCGGGGCAGGGGAACTGAGTCAGGGAGACAAACAGGATGCTGGGAGGTGAGAAATAAGGGTGGGGAGTCGTGGGGAGGCTGAAGAGGAACTAACAAGATCTGTTGCTTAGGGTTACCCCGAAACCCTTCAGAACAATAACACACAAACAAACTTAAAAGGAAGAAGCTGGAGGAGAGGGCTTCCAACGGAGGAGATCCACAGCTGATCTACAGCCCATGTTCTGGTGTTGGGGGAGCTGTAGGTCGGCTCCCCCGTAATCATGTTCCCTCCCAATCACTGACTCTTCTTGAGTAGATGGATCCGGGCAAAGCACCCGGGCCCCAGGAAGTACGTGCCTGTAAAAATGGGAACCTGGGCTCTGTTCATTCTAAGTTGCCAGTGCCTCTAGTTTCCAGCTTTTTCTGCTTGGCCATGCTTTTGAACAGATATATTTTGAGGAAGAATTCTGGTTTCGAGAAGCTAAGCAGGCCCAACCACTCAAGCAGCCACCGAAAACTTGAGTCTGGGGGTGCTTCCAAGAAGCTAATTTTGCCTTTCATTAGACATAACTTACCCATTCCTTTCTAGCTATTTTTTAAACCGCTTTTTCTTGCTCCTGAAAAGTGTGTTTATGAAAGAAAAACTACTTCAGAGTATTGAAATGTAAAGAAAAAAGAAGCCATCCTCCTGCCAGCGGCTGAGACAGCAAGAACTCCAGTAATTTTCATATATTTGTTCCCAGCAAATCTTCCGTCCCTAAAGGCCTCTTCACCATTCCTAAGGACAACCACGGGCTGAGTTTTCCCAAAGACAACAGAAGCAAGACTTCCAAAGCATTTGTGAACGTGCCAGGTTAGGAGACCCGGGAGTAAAAGGCTGACCAACGTCTTTCCAAACACCTGGAAACTTGTGTTATGTCATTTGCTTTAGAAGCAAAGATTTGGGGAGGACTTTGGGAACAAAGAGAAAAAAAGGAAGACAGCTACACCATGCCAATATATCAGGCATATTCCACATTCTATTAGCTGAATCAGTGAGGGAGAAAAATGTATGTGTGCTCCTCAAAAAAAAAAAAAAAAAAAAAAAGATGCTATATGTATAAATGCATGCACCTAAGACAGTCCCTGATTTAATGGTTTGACATAATGACTGTATTTATTTATTTTAACTACTAGATTCTGTTTTTTTTAATTTTTTTTTAAGATTTATTTATTTATTATATGTAAGTACACTGTAGCTGTCTTCAGACACTCCAGAAGAGAGCATCAGATTTCATTTCGGGTGGTTGTGAGCCACCATGTGGTTTCTGGGATTTGAACTCGGGACCTTTGGAAGAGCAGTCGGCGCTCTTAACCACTGAGCCATCTCGCCAGCCCTAACTACTAGATTCTTAAACTGCCTGTTCACAACCAGCCATTGTTGGATTAGCTGGACCACAGCCTGTAAATCATTCTAATAAATCCCAGATAGATAGGTAGGTAGGTAGGTAGATAGATAGATAGATAGATAGATAGATAGATAGATAGATAGATAGATGATATAGATATGTACATATATAGATATATATGTAGAGATTCATTCTATAAATTCTGTTACTCGAGAGAACACTGATACTAGAATTGGTTCTAGAGCAACAGAAGTACAAGCATCTTTGAAGTATCTTGTATAGGCTTTTCAATTCACTAACACAGTTACTGATTCACCAACTGTAGGGGATAATGGGTTTAGTGATTGTATAAGAAGCTTTTGACAGTTTTGGAAATAAGAAAAATGATGATGATGGTTGGTTGCTCCTAGCATCTCTAGATAAGTTGGCAAAGGATAGGGATGAGCCCATAATAAAATTAACCAACCTCTAACATCTCAGAATAGAGCAAAGCAATGAACTTAGTAATAAAATTGGCCTGCTCCAGTGCGTGGACAGTCTAAAGCAGCCGTTCTCAACGTGTGGGTCGCGACCCTTTTGGGACCGACCCTTTCACAGGAGCCACATAGCAGATATCCTGCATATCAGATGTTTACATTATGATTCATAACAGTAACAAGATTGCAGTTATGAAGTAGCAACAAAATAATTTTGGGTTGAAGCATTAGGAAGGTTGAGAACCACTGGACTAAAATTTCTAAGTCTGCCCAGGAGAAGAACCTTCTTTCCAGCAACCACAGAGCTCAAGCTGCAAGGTGCTTATCTTAGTTTGGTTTCTATTGCTGTGAACAGACACTGTTTGTGACCAAGGCAACTCTTGTAAGGGACAACATCTAATTGGGGCTGGTTTACAGGTTCAGAGTTTCAGCCCATTATCATCATAGCAAGAAACATGGCAGCAGCCAGGCAGGCATAGCACTGGAGAAGGAGCTGAGAGTTCTACATCTTCATCCAAAGGAAGCCAGGAGCTATCTTTCGGCAGCTTGGAGGAGGGCCTCCCAAAGCCCACCCCCACAGTGACACACCTCCTACAAGGCCACATTTCTGAATAGTGCCACTCCCTGAACCAAGCATATCCAAACCAACACATTCCACTCCCTGGCCCCCATAGGTTTGTTCAAACACATAAGTCTATGGGGGCCATAACTAGCAGTAGCATAATGCAAAGTATACACTTAGCCCAACTTCAAAAGACCCACAGTTTATAACAGTCTCAACAATGTTAAAAGTCCAAAAGTCTCTTCTGAGATTCATGCAATCTCCTAACTATAATACCCTAGTAAATCAAAATTAAAGAAAAAAAAATCACATACTTCCTACAGCATGCAGGATATACATTACCATTCCAAAACGTCATAGTGAGAAAATACTGGACCAACATAAGACCAAAAATCAGCTGGGCAAACTCAGCTCTCCATGTCTGATGTCAAAGCTCTCTTCAAATCCCCAACTTCTTTTATCTGTGTTGAGTGCAACACAATTATTTTCTTTGGCTGGTTCTACTCCCTGTTAGCAGCTTTTCTAGGCCAGTTTCCCATGGCTCTGGCATCTCTTACATCTTGAGGTATCCAAGACAACTTCAACTTCACAGCTTCTCGTCCCAGTGTCTGGAATCCACACATGATCTTCTGGGCTCCTCCAAAGGGCTTGGGTTATTTCTCCAGCTCTGCCCTCTGTAGCACTCTAGGCTCTGGTTGACTCCACCATACTGTTGCTGTTGTTCTTGGTGATCATCTCACACTGTTGGCATCTCCAATACACTGGGGTCTTCTGTTGCAACTAGGCTTCACCAATAGGCTTTCTTCATGGTGCCAAGCCTCAACTTCTTTGCGTGACCCCTTTAGTCCTGGACAGTCAACTACAACTAAGGCTGCACCTTCATCAATGGACTCCCATGGCCTCTCACAGTGCTAAGCCTAAGCTGTTCTCCATGACCCCTTCATGTTGTCAAAACCAGTACCACCTGGGTGACTCTTACACATTACCAAGTCCAGCTGAAGCATGAGGTACAACCTCGGCTATCTCTGGAACATAGCTCTGTGTGCTCTCAGAAAACACTTCCCAAAAGATTTCACTTCAATGATTGATGCTGATCTATTTTTAATCACTGTTTATTTCTTAGCTCCAGCTAACCAGCATCAATTGTCCCAGTAGTCCCTTCTATTCTTGACTATAAAGTCAGAACCACATGGCCAAAACTGCCGAGTTTTGATGCTTGCTGGAATGGGAACATGGCTCCTTTGTTCTATTACATTATCACCAGCTTTATATTTTCTAACTCCTTCACTGCCTAAGCTTGCCTGTACTGGAACTTGCTCTGTAGATTAACCTTGAACTTTCTGCATGGTGGTGTCTCCTGAATGCATCGATTAAAAATGTGTATCATCATGACTGGACTTGGAAGTTATTCTGGCCCAGGCTGGCCTTGAACTCAGAGATCTGCTTGACTCTGTCTCCTGAGATTAAAGATATGCACTACTTTGCCTGGGTCTAAGTTTTTCATGGCCGTTATACCTCAAGATCTGGATCACTGGTGTGCTCTCCATTTCTGGATTGTAGTTCATTCCAGATGTAGTCAAGTTGACAACCAGGAATAGCCATCAGAGCCCTCATTATAGGTCCAGCTAAATTACAGTGAAAATTCAAGTGACATGCTACATCCACTCCAGTAGCAACCCACGTGACAGGCTGAAAAGTCTAGGCGCGGTCCCAGGGCAAAAGCTCATGGAAACTTAATCTCCTGGAATTGTGGCATCCTATATAAAGAATCCTCCAACGTCCTTGACTTAGTTAGTAAACAGATCTGTGTGCTTTCCCCTAATATTGCTTGATTATAAGTGCTTCTAAGGATTCATATTTTAACATATAGCCAAGTTAGATCCTAGGCAGTCCTTGATCCAACCTTGAGCATGTATAGCTAAGTCACTGCCCTACACAGGAATTCACCACTACCTAGGAATAAGGAAGTTTGCGATCTGAGAAGGAACCAGACTAGATAGAACTATAGCTAGCTGAGTTACACCCAGATACAAGTATTTACAATGGCCTAGGGGGAAGGTGGACTATGACAAGGGCTGAAGCCCTTGCCCCTGGCTCCCTAGTTTAAGCTGACCTCAGGTGGAATTGTTTTTGATCCCAGTGTTAACTTTGAATCTTATCCCAGTTGCTTCTTGCCAGTCCTTCCTCGCTTGTATTACTGTTTTGTAATCTTGCTGGTGTGTCACCTAACTTCCCCATTTTCTTCCGTATAAAAGTCTGATGTTCAATTTAACAAATTACATTCAGATATTACACACTCCCTTGTGTGTCCTGTCTGTTTGTCACTTGCCGAATCTTTGCCCACTTCCTCAAGAGAACTCGACCCACGCAGGCAAGGAACCCAGAGGGCCTGTGGCAGTGACAGTCTCTAAAGGTGTTGGCAGTCAAATTAAGGACATTAATTGTAAAGAATGGGACCCTGTAACTTGGGATGACAAGGTGTGTGCGAACACTAATGAAGCTGAGAACTTTGGACCGTTTAGTTCTCAAGGGTTTATCTCACCTGAAGAAGTCAACACTGTTCTCATCCCTTGAAATATTGCTATTTTCATCTATGGCTGAGGAAATTAATCCTTTATTGTCTGCTAAACCAGCAGTGACTTTCTCTGAAGGCCATGCCAGGCAAGATAATACTGATGTCCCCCTAGGGTCCACCATTCATGGCCTCTAGACCTATATCCAGATTTAAGACCAAGCAAGCTCTTAGAGAGGAGGTAGTAAATGTAATCTATGAGGAAGTGCCCTACACTACTAAGGAGCTTAACGAGTTTGCTAATTCATTCAGGTAGAATCCTCGACCACATGTGTGGGATGGAAATAGTGTCAAACATTTGTTTGAATGGTTGGCTGAGCATTTGTCAAAAGATGGGGTAAGGAAAATGCATTAAAGATGCTTGATCTCCGTTGGTTTACCGCCAATGAAGGGATTCTAAGGCTCAGGGAAATTTCAATCCTAGAGTGGTTATGTGGGTATGTTGTGTAAAACCTAATCTTCCACAGTGGGAAGGCCTAGAAGACATGCCCTTCACTGATCCTTTTCAATGAAAAATGGAGAACTGGGCATGGTGGCGCACACCTTTAATCCCAGCACTTGGGAGGCAGAGGCGGAGGCGGAGGCGGAGGCGGAGGCGGAGGCGGAGGCGGAGGCGGAGGCGGAGGCGGAGGCGGAGGCGGAGGCGGAGGCGGAGGCGGAGGCGGAGGCGGAGGCGGAGGCGGAGGCGGAGGCAGGCGGGTGTCTGTGAGTTCCTGAAGCCAGCCTGGTCTACAGAATGCGTGCCAGGGCAGCCGGGTAAGACAAAGTTTGAGTTGAGTTCCAACAGCAAAGCTGAAAACAAAACAAAACAAAATGAGAAAGAGGCAAAATGCTGAGAGGAGCCGTGGGTCATTCAGAGAGCTCCATGTGCCAGACCTTAGTGTTGGAGATGCTGCTGCTTATAGGGTGGAACAAATGGAGTTTTATTGGACCCGAGGTAGCAGGGGCCAGGGGGCAGCACTGAATCACCAAAGGAAAGGTGATCGGGGTTATTATAATGGGCAGTGTAGACAATACAAAGTTCATAATGACCTAATGGTCAGCACAGGACAGGTGAATTTTATACTCGCCTGACTCATATGAACCTTTGGTACTGGCTAAACAATCATGGTGTTTCAGGGAATGAACTAGATAAGACATCTAATGAATTTTTGTTTGATCTATATAAGCAAAAAAATTTCAAACAAATGAAAGAAAGGCTACATTGGATCATGACAAAACGGAATCTCAGGCTGTGAATCAATTTCCAAACTTGAACCAGTTTGCAGACCCAGAAAACCCCTTGAATTGAAGAGTGGCCAAGTTCCCCTGAGGAAAGACCTTAATAAGACACCAAAAGTTTTGTTGTTGGCCTTTCTCCAGTTCTTCCCTGAGAGGAACCTACAGCATTTTACATGGGTAACCGTTCACTGGGAGAAAGGAAACAAACACTTTCCAGTGTCTTTTGGATAATCGTTTTGAACTGACTCGGATTCCGGAAGTTCCCAAGAAACATTGTGGTCCTCCAGTTAAAATAGGGGCTTACGGAGGCCAGGTGATTAAAGGAGCTTTGACCAAAGTCAGATTTGCAGTCAGTCCAGTGGGTTCCCGAACTCTTCTTCTGGTTCTTTCCCCAGCCCCAGAATATATAATTGAGATAGATATACTAAGAAGTTGACAGCATTCTCACATTGGTTCCATGATCTGTGGATCAAAGGCTATTATGGTTGGAAAGGCTAAATGGAAACCTTTAGAGTTGCCTCTTCCAAAGAAAATAGTGAATCAAAAATAATATTGAAACTCTGGAGAAACTGCAGATTAGTGCCACTATCAAGGACTTGAAAGATGCAGGGGTGGTGGTTACCACCACATCTCCCTCTCACTCTCATATCTGGCCAGTGCAAAGACAAACGGATCTTGGAGAATGACAGTTGACTACTGAAAATTCAATTAGCTGACTCTGATCGAAGCTGCTATACCAGATGTTGTATCCTAACTTGAGCAAATTAACACATCTCCTGGTACATGGTGTGCAGCCATTGATCTAGCAAACGCCTTCTTCTTCTCAGTACCTGTCCATAAGGACCACCAGAACCAATTGCTTTCTGTTGGCAAGGCCAGCAGTATACCTTCGCAGTTTTACCTCAAGGATATATTAACGTTTCAGCAATGTGTCATAACTTAGTTAAAAAGGACCTTGATTGTCTGTCTCTTCCACAAAACATCACATTTGCTCACTAAATTAATGGCATTATGCTGATTGGATTAAGTAAGCAGGAACTAGCAACCACTTTGAACTCATTGGTAATCCATATGCATATCGGAGAATGGGAAATAAATCCAACCAAAGTTCAAGGGCCTTCTACCTTAATGAAATTCTTAGGAGTGGGGTGGGTTACGAAGAGATATTCTTTCTAAAGTAAAGGATAAGTTATTGCACCTGGCCCCTGCCACCACCAAGAAAGAAACACAACACTTAATGGGCCTATTTGGATTCTGGAGGCAGCACATTCCTCACTTGGGTGTGGTACTTTGGCCCATAAACCAACTGATTCAGAAAGCTGCTAGCTTTGTGTGGGACCTGGAACAGAGAAGGACCTTATCAACAGCTCCAGGCTCCTGTGCAGGCTACTCTACCACTTGGACCTTATGATCCAGCAGACCCAATGGTACTTGAGGTGTCAATGATAGATAAGGACACTATAGGTTAATCCCAGAAGAGACCTTTGGAGTTTTGGAGCAAGGCTCTTCCATCATCTGTAGATAATTATTCTCCCTTTGATAGAAAGCTCTTGGCTCTCTTGGGCCTTAGTAGAAAGTGAATTTTGACAATGGGTTGTAGGCAGGAAATTTTCGCAATGTTCAACATTCCCTCATCATGGGGTCCTTTCACGTGTTTGCTATATCAAAACATCCTTTCATCTGTGTCTGCTTCAGGAAAACATTCTTTCCCATGTCTGCTCCAGCAAAACTTTCTTTCACCTGTGTGCCTCAGCAAAATATTTGATATAACTAACATTCCAAAGAAACTAGAAGTTCCCACTTCAGTGGGCCACCAAGATATCATGCGACCTGAGCTACCCATTGTGAGTTGAGTGATATCTGACCCACCAAGTCACAAAGTAGTAGGATGTGCACAGCAGCAGTCTATTATCAAATGGAAGTGGTATGTTAGGCCCAAGCAGTTCCTGAAGGCACAAGCAAGTTACATAAAGAAGTTGCACAAATGGCTATGGTTTTTTTGCTCCCATTACATCGCCATCTGCTGCTAATTATGCAGCTACAGCCTCATGGGGTGTGCCGTATGATTGATTAACTGAAAACGAGAAGACTAGGGCCTACTTTATTGATGGTTCTGCATGATATGCAGGCACCACCCAGAAGTGGATAGCTGCAGCATTACAACCTCTTTCTGGGACAAATCTGAAAGACTCTAGCAAGGGGAAATCTTCATAGTGGGCAGAACTTTGGGTGGTACACATTTTGTTTAGAAGGAGAAATGACCAGATGTAGGAATGTTCACTAATTTATGGATTGGCTGGATGATCAGGGACTTGGAAATAGCATGGTTGGGAAATTGATGAGAAAGACATCTGGGAAAGCAGTATGTGGATAGATCTCTCCAAATGGGTGAAGGATGTGAAGATACTTATGTCCCTATGTAAAATGTTCACTAAAAGGTGACTTCAGCTGAGAAAATAATCAAGTGGATACGATGACGCGGTTTGTGGACAGTCAGCCTCTTTTGCCAGCTATTCCTGCCATTGCCCAATGGGCACATGAGAAAAGTGGCCATGGTGGCAGAGATGGGGTTGTGATCGACCACAAGGACTTCTACTCATCAAGGCTAGCCTGGCTGCAGCTGCTGCTGAGTGCCAGATCTACCAACTGCAGAGATCAACACTGAGCCCAAGATATGCCACCACTCCCCAAGGTGACCAGCCAGTGACCTGGTGGCAGGTTGACTCTACATTGGACTACTTACACTGTAGAAAGAACAACACTGTGTCCTTACTGAAGTAAATACTTATTCTGGTTATAGATTTACCTTTCCTGCATATAATGCTTCTGTCAAAACCACCACCTGTGGACTTCATCATGGCATTCCACACAGCATTGCTTCTGACCAAGAAACTCCCTTCAAAGCCAGAGAAGTGTGACAGTGAGCTCACAATCATGGAGTCCACTGGCCTTACCATGTTCCCCACCATCCTAAAGCATAAGGAGACATGATTGGGTGTCAGGTTCACAAAGTGGACAGGTGGTAGCTATCTATACTTGGTTGACTACATATAGAACTGAAACCTAAAAGTAGGGGGAATTTTTGCTTAATTTGAAATAGGAGGATCCAGTTCTAATCTAGATCTTTGAGTTCAGAAGACACACCTTTAATTCAGATCTTTAATTCATATCTAATTTGGGCCACACCTTCTGCTGGACGTAGCATGGAAGTATAACATATAGTAACATGGAAGACGGAAGCTTTTGTTTGCTCTTTTACCTGCTTGGGTTCATCTTACCAGGAAGCCCATTCCTGGACTGGCATTATAGCATTCAGGATGCCAGTGTACAGTGAAGACCAGCTGAGACATCCAGCCACATGAACTGAGCAACTACTGGATCCTCGGACCTTCTGAGGCCTGTCGTAAGTCATTCTAATAAATCCCCTTTCTGTATATATAAAGATATTCATTCTATGATTCGTCCTATGACTCTGGAGAACCATGACTAATAATACAGTTTACGGTGGTGTGAAAAGGATGCACACATTCCGTAGAAATTGAATTTCAGATTTTAATCTCAACTGGTGCCTGTGGCGGCAGGCCATAGGACCTTCTCTGCCCTGCTATGCAGTGACCTCTGTGGAGGACTGTGTTGCTTCGCTGTGTTTGGCAGGTTAGGCGAATCCACTTGCTCTTTCAACTTGCTGTGATCAGCTTAAGATGGGTTTATTGAAAGGCAGGTGGTGGTGGAACACATCTTTGATACCAGCACTCAGGAAGCAGTGGCAGGTAGGTCTCTGAGTACAAGTCTGCCTGGTCTACAAAGCGAGTTCTTGGGCGGCCGGGACTACACAGAGATAACCTGTCTTGACAAAACGAAACAAAACAAAAAGATAGGTTAATTGCGTGGGACCCTCTTAGGTAGTCAAACACTATCTAACTGTGTTCGCTATGGCTGCTGCTGCTCCTCATTCAATGGTGTTTATTTAATATTTTTAAAATTGTAATGTTGTTGTTATTATTATTAGCATCATATTTGTATGTGTGTGTCTGTGTGTGCGTGTATATTTGTGCAGATCACCCTGCATGATACGTGTTCAGAGGTTAGAGGCCAACCTCTGGGACATTTTTTTCTCTCCTACCATAGTTTTCAGAGATTAAACTCAGGCCATCAGATTTGTGCCGCAAGTACGATTTACCCATTGAGCTGCTTCACCAATCATTTGTTTTCCTGTTGGTTGGTTGGTTCTGAGTGTTGTGTAGCCCAGGCTAGCCTTTAACCCTTTAGCCTATTTTCTCTATTTTCTGAGTATTTGGTTACAGGCATGAGCCACTGTAACAGACATAATACCTTTTTTCTTCTTTCATGTTTTGTGTGTGTGTGTGTGTGTGTGTTGGGTGTTCATTTCTGTACATGCATTTAAATGAGTATGCGGTCTTGTGTGGATGGGTGCCAGAGGTTGATGTCAGTTTCTTCCTGGGTTGCTCTCTGCCTTATGGACTTAGTCTGGGTTTCTCATTTACACTTATTAGTTAGTCTGGCTAGCCAGCTTGCTTCAGGGATCCCGGCTCTCCCGTCCAAGCACTGGAATTACATACAGCCGTCACATTGCCCAACATTTGTGTGGGTGCTGGGGATTTGAACTCTCGTCCTCATGTGTTCGTGTCAAGTGCCTTATCTACGGAGCCATCTCCCCAGGGCCCTTTCATACCATTTTATAGTAATCTTTTCAAAAGCCATCCGTGTTTCCTAGTGCTGAGCTGCAGTTTGCTATAGAATGTAGCCTGAGCTCATCTGTCCCTCCTTGCCTCATGCCAACCCTGAGTACCCCAAGCTCTAAATGGGGTATATATCCCTTTAGACTCCAAAATGAGACCAAAGGCTTCTCTCTCCAGGAATGAAATTCTAATAAACATCACTTCCTCTGCCATCTCCATCAGAGTACTGGGGATGTCCTGACCTGATGTGATTTCATTTGGAAGGTGACAAGCTCCTTGAAACCAGACACTGAATTGCATGCTATGGTTTGGGTGAGGTTTGAACTTGTCCTTCAAGGGTTCTGTTTCATTCGTTCCAGGCTGGCCTGGGCCTTACTATGCTCCCAATGCTGACCTTCCATTCTTGATCCTTCTGTCGGTCTCTGTCTCCAGACTTCACCACCTGTTCCCTGGGAATTCCTGTTGAAATTTAATCCACATGAAGAGTTACTTTGTTTTTTGTTTTTGTTTTGTTTTGTTTTGTTTTGTTTTGACAGAGTTTCTCTGTGTAGCCCTGTCTGTCCTGGAGCCCGGTCTGTAGACCAGGTCAGCCTTGAACTCAGAGAGATCCTCCTGTCTCCGCCTCCAGTGCCTCCATGGACCTCCACCACCCAGTGAGAGGTACTAAGAAGTCAGAAACTTAATCCAAGCCAAGACTGGGGGCACCGCGCACCATGGAGAGAGGCAAAGGCAAGCAGATCTCTGAGGTCAAGGCCAGCCAGGTCTACAAAGCAAGTTTTAGGCAAGCCAGGGACACACAGTGAAACTCTGTCTTGAAAAACAAAAACAAACAAATAAACAGAAAAACCCCACTAAAACTTGATTTTATTATTGTATTTAGAGCTGTGGCCTTTGGGAGGCATTAGGGTGGGGGTATTCTTGGCTTTGCATCAAGAAGGGAATGTCAAGGGACCTTGGGACTCCCCTAATAAGAAGGTCGTGATCCGATGTCGACCTTCCATCCTGAATTAGATGGTGAGCCCAAGTGAGCCTTTTTAAATCAATTGTACCTAGTTTGTGGCCGTGTGTTATTGGCAACAGGAAACAGAATCTACTCATTTTGATTTGCTAGAGTAGTTGAATATTTTTTTTGTATGTTTATTGGCCACCTCTATTTCATCCTTTGAGAACTGTCTACTCGCTTCATTAGTCTATTGATTGTGTAGGTTGTTTGATTCATTTGATTCCTTGTTTAGTTTTTTTGAGTCATGGGTACCCTCCACACACACACACACATACACTTAAAAAACAAAACAAAACAAGGGTCTTCCCATGTATCCCACACAGAATTTGAGATGCACTCCCCTCTCGCTAGCTCTGAGATTACACTGCCCTCCTAGGGGCCTATCTTTTTCAAGGTCCTACTTAGCATCTCTGTCCTGGAGATCTCACTTTTTTAGGGACATACTACATCAAACCCACAATGTTTAGTGTGTGGTATATTATTATAACCACAATGATGCTGAACCTGTCAACAGTGCCCACCTTTAATCCCAACACTTGGGAGGCAGAGGCAGGCAGATCTCCAAGTTTGAGGCCAGCGTGGTCTACAGAAGAAGTTCCAGGACAGACAGAGATACACAGAAACCCTATCTTGAAAAACCAAAGAAATAAAAAAAAATAATAAATAAAACTAAAAATAACAACAGTAAGTTTGTAGCATAAATCTTTGCATGCATAAGTCACTGGCTTCAAAATTATAAATCAGATCTCTCTGGAATAAAACAATCATCCTTTAATATCTCTGACAAGTCCCTCAAAGCTAACCTAAAATATCAATAATGCAGAAATACATCTGTAATGAAAAATAATTTTAAAAATAAAAAATTAAACTACAGACATACTTTACAATAAACAAACAAACAAAAAAGCAACCAAATACAAATAATCTTTAGCTTGAGCTAAAAAAGCAACTTGAAGGACAGTAAAACATTTCTCTCTCTAGCCGTCACCTAGCAGTTTCCTGGCAGGTTTTTCCTACAGAATGAGGATGTGGCCAAAGGAGGCAGAGTCTTCCCAGGATCTCCTGTTGCTCTGGTTCTGAGCATCTTCAGGAGCCCCGCGGAACCACGCTCAATGTCAGAGTGCCACCATACATGACTCTTTCTTTCTTTTTAAAAATTATTTTATTTCTTTACATTCCAGCCATTGCCACACACCCCCCCTACAGTTTGTCATCCCATTCCTTCTCTCCCTTGCCACCCCCTCACCAAACCTTCCCCTTCCCTGGGGTCTCAAGTCTCTCGAGGGTTAAGTGCATCTTCTCTCACTGAGGCAAGACTAGGCAGTCCTCTCAGCCTTGGAGGAGTCATATGTGCTGCCTGATTGGTGGCTCAGTCTCTGGGAGCTTCCTGGCATCTGGGTTAGTCGGGACTGCTGGTCTTCCTATGGGGTCTCCCTCCCCTCAACTTCTTCAATCCTTTCCCTAATTCAGGCATAGGGGTCCCCATTTCAGTCCACTGGATGTAAACATCTGTCTTTGTCTCAGAGACCTGATTATTCTAAGCCACTGTGTGGATTGCATGTCCTGTCAAAACAGAATCCAGAGCAATTGTCCACTGTACTAGAAAGGCTTACACTCCTGAGTGAGGAATGCAGAAAATCATATACACAGTTTGAACTTCAATAGTTGTAGAGGAATTTCCATCCAACAACATGGAAGCTCTGACTGGAGTACAGCCCTGCCCTTAGTGCACACTTTAATCCCAAACAATGTAGGTAAGGTTAGTTTATAGAAGCAGCCATCTTTGAAAGTGACATATAGTTGAAGGGCAGACAAAGTGATGAATCAGAGAATGATTTGACAGACTAGGATATGCCCAACTCTCACAAGAACAGATAGTAAAAGTGTCTATTTAGGAGCAATGCAGAAAGAGAGAGAAGGGAATTGGAAATTAATCAGTTGAATTCAATGTAGCAGAGTTGAGTCGGTCATCTGGGAGTCAATGCAGTGAATGTAATGCAGAGTTGAGTTCAGTTATGGGTTCATGTAGTTCTGTGCAGGTCAGCAGAGCCAGCTGAAGCCAGAGAATAAAAAGGAGCCAGAAGATTAGAACAAATTGCCAGAGTTAGCTTGAGGCCAAGCAGAGCCATTCAGTGAGAAACAGAGAAGCCAAATTGAATCAGTCAGCTTGGAGAGGAGTTTGAGCCAGAACAGCTGAGTTGAACTAGCCAGCCAGAGTTCAGAAAGAACTAGAAAGTGTGAGCTTATTCAACAGTCAGCCTCCAGATGACATTTAAATTTGGTGAATAAATGATACTTTTACAATCAGAACTCATGGTCATCCAAACCCTATGTAGGTCTGCACACTCATAATCCCAGGACTCGGGAAGTGGAGGCAGGAGGATTGAGGATTTGAGGCCAGACTAGCAAGGATTTGTAGCAAGACTCTACCTAAAACCAAACCAAACAACTCTTAGCTCTAATTCAACCTCAACACTTCCAGGCTATTCTATTATTCTGGACAATTTTAAATAGGATGGATGGATGGATGGATGGATGGATGGATGGATGGATGGATAGATGGATAAGTAGAAACTTGTAGAGATGCTCAAGAGAATCTCCACAACACTGCAGTGTCTTAGAGATGGGTAGCCCTTAATATAGTTCCAGTTTTACTTCAAAACTGTAGCCTTGTTTTTCTCTAAGATACGTGGAGCTGTGCTGTTCACGATTTCACAGTCACATGACACTCTCCTGCTCTTGTCACTTGTCCCATTATCAGATGAGGAAGAGAAATTTTCCTGAGCAAGAAACTGAAACACTCTGAACTGTAACAGCAAAGAGGAAGTCTCAGGGGCATTTAATTTTTTGCATAAGAACAATTGCCTGAGCCACGACTACACGTGCTGAGAGCAGAAGGGAGCACAGATCTACCAGCCTGAGTCACATTCAGCCTGAGTTATCCTGTGGTCAGCATCTTATTGATTAACCCATAAATCCCTATGGAATATCTCTTACTTGCTAGACACTGTTTTAAGAGCTTACCAAAGAGAAAAGACTAATAATGTCCTAGCCTTCATTCTAAAGAGAATGTATACGTATATGTATATGTATATGTATATGTGTATGTGTATGTGTATGTGTATGTGTATGTGTATGTGTATGTGTATATGTATATATTCTCCTTAGAATAATTTTTTTTTAATTCATGAGTAAGATAGTTGTGGGGAGATGGCTCAGTGGTTAAAGCACTCGCCACTCAAACAAGAGGATCAAGAGTTTAGGTTCACAGAACCCACATGAGAATACTGGGTAAGTGAGTCTGCTTGCTTGCAATTCTAGCTGTGGAAGGTAGAGAGAGAAGCCTCCAGAGCAAGCTGGCTAGCAAGACTAGCAATAATATAGTGAGATCTGAGTCTGACTGAAATCCTGCTTCAGAAGAATTCAGTGAAAGAGAATTGACCAGGATTCCCACATGGACCCCAGGTCCATACACACTCATGTGCACATACACACACACACACACACACACACACACACACACATGTGAGGAGGAGGAAGAGAAGGGGGGGAGAAGAAGGAGGAGGAGGAGGAGAAGAAGAAGAAACAGCAGCTAATTTTAGTTGATGACATGCTTAAGAAAAAAAGTAAAGCAGAGAATAAAACAGTTAAAATGCAGAGAGAGAGAGAGATGGCTCAGTGGTTAAGAGCACTGGCTGCTCTTCCAGAGGACCCAGGTTCAATTCCCACCACCCACATGGTAGTTCATAACTACCTATAATTTCAGTTCCAGGGAATCTGACATGCTCATATGGACATTCACATGCAGGCAAAACGCCACACGCACATAAAATAAAAATAAGTAAAAACAAAAACTAAAACGTCAAAATTCAAAAAGGGAGAAGAATGGAATTGGGTAGAAGCTTCAGGGAGGGTGGTTGTGATAGTTCCTCTTCACTGTCAACTCGACTGGACTTAGACGCACCTAGGAAATTCCCCTCTGGACGACTGGAGTGTGGGCAGTGTTAGCACCAGGACAATCCAAGCACCACTTAACTATGTGACCCTTGACCTGCGTTGCCAGGACAACCACCTTCAATCCCACAGTCCACCTGGCTCAGTCTCCACCCTCAATGGTGTGACATCATTTTCCGTATAAATTAGGAAGTCACCTCCTCCTCTCTCTTTTTTTCTTCTCTCTCTTCTCTCCCCCCTCTGTCTCTCTCTCTCCTCTTCTCTGCCTCCCCAATCTGCTCAATAAACCTCTTCCACGTGGAACCACCTTGTCCTGGTCTGCTGTTTGGTTAATCCGCCTAAAACATATACAGATATGATATTTTTCATATCAGGCAGAACCTTCCCAAGGGCAGAATGGACTCCAGAGTGGACGAAATGAAGCTGAGAAAGGAGCCAAGCACCCGAATTTGTCCGTATGCTTCCTGACGGCAGATGTGCTGGGGCCAGCTGCCATGCGTTTTTGTCACCATAACTGTAGCTCTTCTTAGTGTCATACCATAATGCCTGCCAGGATGGACTCATGCTACGAGCCGAATAAAACTTTCCTTCCTTAATCCCAGCACTCGGGAGGCAGAGGCAGGCGGATTTCTGAGTTGGAGGCCAGCCTGGTCTACAGAGTGGGTTCCAGGATAGCCAGGGCTATATAGAGAAACCCTGTCTGGAAAAACCAAAAAAACAAACAAAGAAAAACTTTCCTTCCTTGTCACAGCAATGAGAAACGTACCCAATATGAAAGTTATCCATGAAGAGGTAACAGCTGAACTAAAAACTAAATGGGGGAGAAAAGAACCACCAATATGGAAATCTGAAGTCCTAGCTTTCTCATTCGGACAAGATGGCTGCAGTCTGTGTCAGTATCTTATCTTCACGTCATAGTTCTCAAAGTAGGTCTGGGCGGGGCGTGGTGGCGCACACCTTTAATCCCAGCACTCAGGAAGCAGAGGCAGGCGGATTTTTGAGTTCGAGGCCAGCCTGGTCTACAAGGTGAGTTCCAGGACAGCCAAGCGTACACAGAGAAACCCTATCTCGAAAAAACAAAACAAAACACAACACAACAAAACAAACAAACAAACAAACAAAGTAGGTCTGGGGGGGTTCCTATTATGAGGAAGAAAAATATTTCCCACAAGGTCCTAAGCCTGTTTGCCTTCCTGTCCCAGTGTCCAGGACTAGGTTGAATAGGTTGAATACCTATTCTCCAGCCATGAAGGTGGAGTTGCTAGGATTAGCTCGGAGCAATTTTGGCGCTGCAGAAGGTGTGGCTGTGCTGAACCTGAGCTATGTCAGACTGAAGGAGACCAGCCCCTTGTCAGCAAGGGCTGGGTAAAGCAGCCATCCCAAAAGCCAGCTGGAGAGACTGAATTTATCCTGAAGTCGTTGAGCACCTAAGCCTCAGTCAGGCTCTGTGCTAGCATTGAGGATAAAAAGAAAACCATGTGACAGGCATGATATCTTGATTTGTATATGCTTGGGCCAGGGAGCCGCACGATTTGGAGGTGTGGCCTTCTTGGAGTGGGTGTGGCCTTGTTGGAGGAAGTGTATCAATATGGGTGTGGGGTTTTAAGACCCTCTCCCTAGCTGCCTTCTAGCTCCTAGAGGTGGAAATCTCGGCTCTTCCAATCCCGTTCTGCCTGAATGCTGAGACTGAACCTCTAAATGGGTAAGTCAGCCCCAAATAACTGTTGTCCTTGTAAGAGTTGCCTTGGTCACGGTGTCTGTTCTCAGCTAACTAAGAAGTTGATACCAACAGTGGTGTATTCCTGCAATAGGCCCAGCCATGCTTTTGTTTGGAAGAACATGGATTTGGGGACTTTGGATTTGGAAAGCAGTGGAATGATTTAAGTGGGGCTAACTGGGCTATCCTATAGGAATATGGAAGATTGTTGTTGCTAAGAGTGATCTGAACTGTGCAGACCTGGCCCAAGAAGTTTCAGTGGAGAAGAACTTCAGAATGTGGCATAGAGACTTTCTGTGGTATTTTGGTGAGGAACGTGGCTGCTCTTTGTCATTGTCTGAGGATCCTGCCTGAGGCTAAGGTGAAGAGATTCAGATTGCTTTAAAAAGGGAAGGCTCAAAACTGCCTGGTATAAATTCTGTTGTGTGGTTAACTGTAAAGTTGTTATGAATTGTAATGTAAACATCTGATATGCAGCTCATGTGATATGTGACCCCTGTGAAAGGGTCACTCAACCCCCCCAAAGGGGTCATGACTCACAGGTTGAGAACCACTGACCCAGAGAAACAAGCTCCTGAAAAGGCCAGGGTAGCAGGGTGGAAAGGCAGAACCAGGTAAAGGGTTAAATGGGAGGTAGAGAACTGTGATCATTTAAGGAGATGTCTCCCAGATTTGGCGGCCTTTTAAACACTTCATCCATCATATGTTGGTGAATGTTTGGCGAGGCTTGGGATGTGTGGCCTTGCTGGAGGAAGTACTCACTAGGGGTAGGCTTTGAGATATCAAACCCTTCCACCACCTCAGGTATCTCTGTAAAATATCTCTTATTCTCCTGTTGTAATTGTTGTCTCAGAGGTTTATGGTCTCTGCCTGCTAACCTAGCCCTAGTCCTAGAAGTGTCTAGCCTCTCTCGAATCTAATCTAGGTCTAGGATGTCTCCTGCCTCTGAGACTTGATGCTGAATAAGCTCGCCCTTTCTTGTTCTTTCTGATCTCTGGTTGACTCGTTCAACTCAGCAGTTCTGGCTCAAACTCTTCTCCCAGCTGACTGGTTCAATCTGGCTTTTCTCTCAGCCTCTGAATTGCTCTGTGTGGCCCTAAAATAACTCTAGCAATCTTTTCTAATCTTCCTTTTCATTCTCTTGCTACTTCTGTCTTTACCTGTGTCTAGCTTGTTTTCTCTTCCATCTGTCTCTGTAAAACTCACCCAGTAACACTGCCTCTTTCTTTCTCCCTCTCTCTGCTGTCCTTAACTCTACTGCAAAGCTCTCCACGAACTCTACTTTATCCTGTACTGGACTCTCTTCCTCCTGTGCTGTCTGTCTCTCCCTTGAGTAACTTTCCTTTTCTCTTTCTTCTTGCAAGTGTTGGGCATAGCCTATTCTGTCAAATCCGTCTCTGATTTGTCACTTTTTCTGCCACTCAATTAGACATCAATTTCAAATATGGGTGCTTCCTTCTACCAACTAACTTTACCTTTATTGTTTGGGATCAAAGGTGGGTATAAGGATGTGCCTATATTCCCGCCAGAGGCATGAAAGGTATGTGCTAAGAGCTGAGCCACACCCTAGCTAGAAACAGTTTCAGGTATCCTGTAACGTACCCCTCTGCTGCCTGCCATTTGAGATGTGAGCTTTCAGCTGTTCTTTGTGGCAATGCCTGTCTGCTGACAAGCTTCCATACCATGATAGTGATGGACTTTCATCCTTCTTGAACCATGAGCCCAAAATAAACTCTTCCTTTTCTATGAAGCAATAGTTATGATATTTTAGTCATGGCAACAGAAAAATGAACTACGACTGGAGTTTGTACCAGGAGTGGGGTATTACTGTGACAGACTAACCATGTGAGGTTTGGGGGAAAGTAGAAGGCTTTGGACGTTTGGACTAGAACACAGTTGAATTTTAAAGCAGGATTTAATGGGATGGCCCTGTAGAAGCTTGGAAGACAGTGCTGAGAGCCTTGGAAACTTTGGAGGACCAACTCAAAAGGCTTCAGAGGGAAGCAAGGACTTTAACAGCAGCTGGGCATTTCTTGTGAAACTTTAGCAAAAGTGGTGTCTGCCTCTGCCTTTGTCCTAAGAATTTGCCTGAGGTGAAATTCAAAGTTAGTGACCTGATTCCTTTGGAGGACATTTCAAGACAGCCTAATAATGACTGTTGCATGGTTATATAGGTCTACAGTAAAAAGAGCAAGTGGCGTATGAAGAAATACAGGACAGACAGTTTGAAGAGGAAAAAGAGCACTGTGAGCCTTAGTGCTGCAGAAAAGCCTAGTGAAGAGATAAGGAGACAGAGGATGGGTCTGAGCTGCACTGGAAGAAAGGGGAGAGCACTCCCAGGGCAAGACCCCACCCAGCTAAGCTTCCAAAGAATTTATCTGCTCCTCGAAAGGAACCCACACAAAAGCTGCTGCAATAGCTGGGCGTGGTGGCACACGCCTTGGGAGGCAGAGGCTGGCGGATTTCTGAGTTCGAGGCCAGCCTGGTCTACAGAGTGAGTTCCAGGACATCCAGGACTACACAGAGAAACCTTGTCTCAAAAAAACAAAAATAAACAAACAAACAAACAAAAGCTGCTGCAAATGCATTCAAGGGAAACAGGGTCCATCCCAAACTGGCGGCCAAACTGGGCAGTGTTGTCCATGTGATGCTGATTTTAGTCATGAAGGATATATATAAGTAAAGGGACTGTCCAGTCTCCACGGTTTCAGAGCGCCACCAAGGTCAGGCCTTTGGCAGAGAAGTCCTTTCCCCGGGGACATGAAAGTTATTGTGTGAAGCTGTGGAAGTGAAGACCAAGCTGTTAGAGATGCCAGATCAGTGAGATATCTACCAAGGAGAGCTGCCCATAAGGTGTGGAATGGACCCAAGAGGGACATGTATGCTACCAGCAGCAGAGCTGGAATGTTAGAGACATTTGGCATCAAACAAAGAGATAGAGAGCTTTGGAGTTTTTCCCTGCTGGGGTTCAAAGTTGCTTTGGTTCAGTATTTGCTCTCTATACCTCCATGCCTCCCTTTTGAAATGGTTATGTATATTCTGTGCCGCAGTACATTAGAAGCATGTAGCTTGCTTTTAAATTTTATAAAAAGTTATAACTAAGAGATTGTCTTGAGACTTGGAGGAGAGTTTGGACTTAGAAATCGGGGTTGATACTGAAAGACTGTATGAAGACGTTTGAAGCTGGACTAAATGTGTTTTGCATGACTGTAGGGTCAGACTAGAGATGGCAGTGAGCAGAACGTGCTGGTCTGAATGAGATCTTCTTGGGCACCTGAATACTTAGATTTCCTGTTGGTAGCCCTGTTTTGGTAGGTTTGGGAGATGCCTTGCTGGAGGAAGGGGGTCATTGGGGAGTGGCTTGAGATATCAAACCCCCACCCCACCCCATCCCCAGTTAGTGCTCTCTATTGGGCCAGTTCAGAATGTAAGCTCTCAGCAGTTCCTGCTGCCATACCTACCTGGGGCCACACTTTCCCAGCGTGATGGTGATGAGGATGAAACCACAAATCCCAAAAGAACCCTTCCTTCTCGAAGATAGCTGATCATGGCATTTAGCACAGCAATAGAAAAGTAACTAAGAGCCGGGCGGGCGTGGTGGCACACGCCTTTAATTCCAGCACTTGAAGGAGGCAGAAGCAGGCGGATTTCTGAGTTCGAGGCCAGCCTGGTCTATAAAGTGAGTTCCAGGATAGCCAGAGCTATACAGAGAAACCCTGTCTCAAAAAAACAAACAAACAAAAAAACAAAACAAACAAAAAAAAAAAAAAAAAGGAAAAGAAACTAAGACAGATACCTTCGGTACTGATAGAAGGGTTGAACCCAAACTGAGTCACCCAAGAATCTGACACATTTAGATCTGTACTTTATTTAGAAAGGGCATTCTTACTCTATTGCTTCCACTGTCTTCCCACACCTTTAATCATGCTACAAATGGGAGACACTGTTGCAACAGGGTGTACCAGGGTAGTGGCTAAGGAGTAAGTAACGATGGACTGGAGACAGTTTGGCAATCTGCTGGGGAGGGGCAAGGGTCCCGGATGACTTCAGGCAGTTCCGACTTGCCCACCTGGAAGAGCTTCTGTGTCTCTAGCTGAGCTACTCAGCACTACAGGGATCCAGGCTTTGATTAGATCTTTCTCCCTGGAGGCACCCAAATCATGCTCAGTAAGGTGTTAACCCCTACCCCATCCCCACCCTTCTTATCTTGGGCCACTTTTCAAGCCATCAGATCTACTTCTCTCTCTCTCTCTCTCTCTCTCTCTCTCTCTCTCTCTCTCTCTCTCTCTCTCTCTCTCATTTAAATCCTAGCCATTCAAGTATACTGCTAATGATTAGTGACCTAGAAGGAGCAATTTACAAATCACACAAACAAAAACCCAACTTTTTCTTTGACTATTTTATTTGGAAATAAACGACCCAAGACCCTCATCACTTGCATTTCAAACAGAACATTATACTGGAATGTGAACTAGTGGGTTCTGGGTCTCCTCGGGACAGACAATTTTAGTGTTGGAGGTTACAGGGTTCTAGTTTAATTGTACCTTGCAGTTACAACAATAAGTGGGAAATCTATGTATCACTACGTTTTAAGTAGTACCATGCCTGGCTGAAGCTTCAAAGTGAGAATGGTGAACTCACAGGGCCTTTAAAACATCTTGAAGCAATAATAAGCCATAGACTGAAGCCGGGTTGTTTTAAAACATGACACAGAACTAAAACAATTGAAGCAATTTGTCCTTTGTTCTTTTTATTGCATTCCTTATTACATTAATACTGTTTTAAAAAGAAACTCAAAAGCCTCCGTCTCTAGCCTAGCACCAAGCTCAGCGAAGTTGTCCTCGCACTGGCCTGGTTTCCACGGAAAAAGTGCCTTGAGGCTCTTAAAGTGTGAAAGGAAAGGTTCCCGGGGCTGAGCCCCAGGCCAGCCAGAGCTCTCGCCCCAGGTGGGAGGATCTGCCCGAAGTTTGCTAAATTTTCTGGCAGCAAGGCTGACCCACGGCCGCCTTTTCGCACCAGGGCATCGGGGCCTTGGGGAGTCGCAGTCCTCCGGGGGGGGGGGGTCTCCACCTTTCCAAGTAAAGTCCTTCCAGTCCTTGGAGGCGCTTGCGCACCGCCCCCGTAGGGTAGGCGAAAGAACAGGGGCGACCCGGAGTCTCGGAACAGTGCCAGCGCGCAGGCTGCAGCGCGACCCCTGTGCACCGGGCAGCGATCGCTCCTGGAGCACCGCGCTCCCCGACGCAGGGACCGGGCATCCTGGGCCGCGACACCACCCGCTCCACCGCCCTCTGCCCGGGAGGGGCGGCCCTTCCCGCGGGAGCGAGTGATTGACGGCCCCGCTCCCCCCGCTCCTCGGCTCGCCTGCGAACCCGGGCTGTGTGTTTTGGAAGCGGCGCTAGGGGCCGTGAGCGTGTGACGCCCGGAGCGGGCCAACGCCGCCCTTCCTTCCCCCCCGGGGATCGGGCCGCGGCAAGGAGGCCGGGACGGCTAGGGCGGGGCCGCGGGCTCTGGGCTCAGGGCGCGGGGCGGAGCGCTCAGGCCGGGTGGAGGCCCAGGGTGGAGAGCCGGGCGGGGGCCGCTCACGCCCAGCCCCGAGGCCGCGCCGCGCCTCGCGGGACAGGTCGAGCCGGCGGGGCGGCGCCCGGCTCCGGGGAATAATGAGTGTCTGTCAGGCTGGCCCCGGGTGACTGGGCGGGGCGCGGGCGGGGGCGGCGCGGGAGGCGGGGGCGGGGAAGGGCAGGGCGGGGTGCGTGTTTGCCAGTGACTCGCCGACCCCTCCGGCGGCTGCCTCCACCCAAGTGGGTGGGGACCCCTCCCAGCCCGGGCGGCTGCGGCGGCTCCCGCTGCCCCTCCCTGACCCTCCCACCCCGGCTCCCAGCCTCTACTTACCCCGCCAGCCCCGGGGAGGCTCGCAGAGCGAGCGGCGCCGGCGTCATGTGACTGCCCAGAGTTGGTGCCAAGGAGCCAGAGGGGAGCCGGGAGCCGAGCCGCGCGGAGCCGCCGCGGCCGGAGCGCAGTGCGAGCGCCACCCGAGCCGACCCCACCCGCGCGTCCGTGCGGTCGCGGTCCCTATCTGGGACGCCGTCCGGCCCGAAGCGCTTGACCTGCCGGCCCGCGGGGTTCAGGGCGCCGGGAAGCCCGGCCTGGGTTTCTTGGCCGCTGCGCTCGGCACCGCGCTTGGCAGAGTAAGTCCCCGCGCCCTCACCTTGCCGTCCTGCGCCCCGCTTTGCGCCGCATCTGCTTGCTTCTCTCTCTTTCTCTCCCTTTTTTTTTCCTCCCTCGGAGAAAGCAGGGCGCGGAGAACGGGTTCGGGGTGCAGCGAGGGCTCCTTCGGGCTTGGGAAAGTGCATCGGAGCTGGGGGTGGAGGAGCGAGGGGGAGGGGATGGCGGACGGGATCGTGGGATAGGAGAACTCGGTGGAGTGGGAGCCCGCGGGCGGGGCTCACCTGTGTGGTCTCGGGCCCCCCGCGCTCGGTTCCCATCGGAGCCCCCGGCGCACCCCGCGAGCGGCCGCGTTGGAAGGAGCCAGGTAGCGGCGAGGCCGCGCGCCTGCTCCTCCCCCTCCCGCCCGGGATCGGGGCTCCCCCCCCCCCGCCTGCGCCCCCAGCTGCCGCCCAGCAAACTTGGAGCCCAGCCTCCAGCGCCCCTGGCGAGAAACTTGGGGGCGATTGGGAGTGAAGGAGCATCCCCTTTTCCGTACCCGGAGCGCGCTAACTGCTGGGTCATTTGGCTTGTGGGGGAAGGCAGAGGGGAGGAAAAGAACCACCGAGGTTTGGAGAGTCTGCCTTTGGGGACATGGAGAGAACCTGCCGCAGTGCCTGAAGCAAAGGATTGCAGCGTGGCTAGCAGTGCAGAGCGCCTTCGGTGTTAGGGAACCGGAGCCCTGTAGGGACCACGGGACTGTGGTGTGGACCAGAACCTTTGGATAGCTTGGAGGTGACAAACAAGAGTTGGAATTGTCATATCCGTGTCTTATCTGGCGGATAACAGAAACACTTCTGTAAATTTTTACTGCAGTACTTACAATAGTAGTATTTTACAATAATACTAGTTGAATATGGATGAGCCTTTGAATAATTCAGGTTAAATGGACACTGGATAATGTTCACCTTGTATTCTTCAAAATAAACACTTTACACGGAGTCATTGAGATTTTATTTTACACGGAGTCATTGAGATTTAATTTTAAGAACTTATTTTTTTCTTCTAATATTGTTGAAGATACTTTATTCTCAAGAGTGGTGTTTGGGGGTGGAGTATTCTAAACTCATTTAGATTTGATATCTTGTCACTAAGCAAAATTGAGTGAACATGGGCCAGTTAGGATAAATGAGAATTTTATGCATACATTTAAGGAACACTTTTTATAAGAAATTCTGCTTGCATGATAACTTGCCTCATCCCAGGAATGTAACAAACATCTTCATAATTTTATAAGTTAGCGTTTATGAAGAAAGAGCCCCCTGAGTTATTCAGTGGCTTAAACTTCCGTGTTTACCTTAGGCTGTTTAGAGAAACCTGAAAGAAGATGTTTGATTAATTTAAACTCCCTAGAGAAAATCAGTTTTCTCATCAGTGAGGTTTGCTGCAGGCTGTCACTGCTACCGTTTGGCTGAAATTAAGGAGAGTATCAAAGTGTCGGAGTGACAGTAGCTGCTTGGGTTGCAAACCCTTCCGCAATACAAAACTACATAGTTGTGGAGTGAGCTATTGTCTCTTTGCTGCAAAGTTTCTAAATTAAAATGCAATCTTGTTGCTATGTGTACAGCGATGCCTTTTCCCCCCTCCCCCTTTTTTTCCTTTTTAACCTGTAGTTATGTCTACAGACCAATCCTTAAGTCCCTCATAATGGAAACCTGAGTTGTGTTAAATCATCTTGGCTAACAAAGTGTAAAGAAAAACTACTGTGGGTGGGACTTTAAATATACCCTGCTGCCTTTGAATTCCTCAGGGAAAAGAGTCATTGATAGATTATATTGTAAAATTGGGGCTGGAGTTTTCAAATTGCATATCAATTTTGAAGTAAAAATCACATTCTCAAAAGGGTGACTTTCAGTAGCTTTATGTGGAGAACCAGTAAGTAACAATGTCCTTGACTACATTTGAAAAAAAAAAAAAAAAACAAGATTTTCAAGTGTCTAAAGAGGCCAAGTCTGTCTTCTGTCTAGCTGTGACCAAAGGAAGCTTGAACTAGGTCCAGCTTTGGGTTCTGTGGGATAACCCAGTTGTAACCTGGATTCTTCCAGCAGTGCCTTCTCTAGATCTTCCTCAATATGCACGATGGCTAGATCTGGTCATTTTCCCATAGTAGAATTTAGTCAGGGCTGCTAGCCCTTGGGGCCTGGCCGAAAGGGACAAAAGAAATCAGGAAGGAGGCTGGCAGGCACTAGGTAACTAGTGGTCTCTGCAGCTTGGAGATGATAAAATCGCATGTGTAGCTGGGATGTTTAGTGTATGCTGCAGCTCCTGTTTGTAAATAGGGCAGGTCCCCTTGTATAAAGCTGGTGTTATTATTCACACCCATAGAACAAACACCTCCACCCCCCTGTTGTTGTCTTAAAAAACTCCAGCTGCTCATGAATATAGGGTCAGGGAGGGCTGGCTAAATGTTTCTCTGTGCTCTCTCTCTCCAGCACTGCCGGCCGGCCTGTTTCCTGTTCTTTGTTTCAAGGCTGGGGTTTGCGTCATACATTCCAAGTGGCATATGTGTGCTCTTTCCTGTTTCAGGCTGTTTTCTGGTCGATCAGTAGCCTAAACCAGGCCATGGTCCCTGCCCCTAAACTTTGTATCCCCACCCAGGGAGCTATCATGTCTCTACACTGTGATTGCTTAAGATGCTCGTGTTATGTCATAATGAGAAGTCAGTTAACCTTTTAACACACACCCTTTGCCCCACTGTTTATAGGGGCAAATCAATACTTTTTACCTTTTAAAAGTTATCCCGCTGGTGTTTTGTGGGCATATCTTTTTTTTTTTTTTCTTTTTTCAGTTTTCCTGTGAAGATGGATACAGCCATTGTTGGGAGATAGGCACATTGCCCTGAAGCTGTCAAGTTTAGATCAGGATTAACACCTTAGAGTTAAAGATCTGGCATTATGCGAAAGCTCTGGCCCACCCTTGCTCATTTTCACTCTGGGCTGCCCGAGGTAGACCCAGGGGGTGGAAAATTTAAATAGCTTAGCCACCTGGGCTGGAGTTGCAGAGTCTTGCTTGTTTTGAAGGAGAAATCTCTAGAAAAAAATTATTCAAGCAAAGCATGACATGTATCAAGAAAAAAAAAATCCAGGGTTATTTCTTTTAGGGATAAATATTAAACCAGCAGAATATTTTTTTAAGGGCAAAGACTACTATATTCTAGAGGTGCTTCCCAGCCCGTGTTAAGAATAAAAATCTTAAGGAAAAGGAGAGGTAAGTGCTGATTGGCTTTCTTGAATGATGGTTTGGAAAATTGTAATCTTCTGTTTTGAAAACAGAGGGATGCGTATCTTTCTCATAATAATCAGTTTTTCAATCTTTAGCTTGTGGCCTCAACAGTCTGGATAAACTGTTTAGTAAGTTTCTCTCTCCCCTACTCTTGAGAAACTTTTTCTTTACAAGAAAGAGTTGGGGGTGGGGACTTTTATGTGTCCTTTTTCAAACTTACTTGGGGATTTTCTTTAAGACCTAAAGGAATGGTCTACAGGGTTTGAGATGGACTTATTCAAGAGATGACTGAACACAAACCAACCCTGAGCTGCCAGTCTTGAGAATGGCCAGTTGCTTTAAATATCTCATCCTGCTAAGAGTTACAAAAGGAAGATGATTCGAAGCGAAATAAATATTCCAACTGCCCCATCTATGAAAGTTACTAGGGTCAAACAGTAGGCCAATGATACTTTCCTTGAAAATTTATAAGAGTCTTAGAAATCCCCAGTAGTGGTTTGATTTGGTTTCTGGTTTTTCTTTTTTTCTTTTTTTCTTTATCCCTTAGAACAAAGGAACTTGAAATATTAAGCTGCACTGAGAACCAGAGACCTTAAAAGCTGAAGTTCATAAATGATTTAAATTGAAATAAAGAGTTAGTAGCAACCAACTAGATTGAGTAGTAGGCTGTCTTGATGAGGTTGGTTTACTCCGATCGTCCCTTCAGCTTGGGTGGGGACAGGGAGGTGGCTAATAGGTCTGATTAGAGTCTACTCTAATCAGGAGTGTTGCAAGCTTTTAAATGCTGTATTAAATTGTTAGGGAAGTTGTATTTGGTAGTGGCTATATCCACAAGACATGGGAACAATAGTTTCGTCTCTTCATATAACTCATCATGCCTAATTTATTTAACTTCATTGTCTCTGGGTTCTCACCTATTTCCAAATGCTGGTTTTACACCCACTTGCATACACACACACACACACACACACACACACACACACACACACACACCACAAATTGGACTTGTTTCTGAAGCGGCTAGTTAGCATTGATCCTATCTGTTACGGGGAGAGAATCTTAGAGCAATTACCACCTGGTTTGCTGAGAGGTATTTTCTCATCAGTGCCTCCTCAGAGCGAGCAGGATGATGGTCTACAGTGTTCCCATTTCAGGCTCCGGCTGTCCAGAGCCTGCTTCTCATCTTAGACAGTCATTGCCAGAGCTCGGGAGACAGGAAACCAGACACAGTCTGCCCTGATAAGGGAGAGTATTGTCTAAAGGAGGTAGCCCTGCTCCCCCACCCCAACCCACCCCAAACACTCACTCCTTCCTTGAAAGTTAGTAGGGAAACACGGCACTGTAGATACTTTGTGAATCAGGACTAGGGATGTTTTCTTCTAAAGCAAAAAAGAGAAAAAGTATATGTGCTTCTCAACTGTGCACACCGAATGACCGGCTGGCCGTCTTCAGTGCACGAAACTGTTCTGGGCCTTGTTCTGCGTGTTTTCAGTAAAAGTTCTTTGGAAAAAACTGGTTCCTTGAGGTTTTTGAAATTCATTTCCATTGGGTTGGCAGGCTGAATACATTATCATTTCCCCCAGCTAATTGTTAAGGGGTGGGGGGCGGCGCGAAGATGGAGCAACAACTCACAAGCGTCAGGTTCCTGGCCATCTGCGCCTGCGCACTCAGTTCAAGCCCCTGGGTCTAGCTTTCACCCTCAGGAGAAGCATCTGGAGCTCAGCCTACTCTGGGACGTAGGCTAGTTGCTGGATTTTGAAGGTTTAGGGATCATGCAAGAGATGGCTCAGAGCTGGAGTCAAGCATCATCCATGGAGTTTAGCCCAATCCGGACTGGATGGAGGAAATGGAGATGGTTGAAGTCAGCCTCTACCCTGGAGAGCAGCCTGGGTTCGTCTCCATGGCCTCTGCTATTCTTTCCAAGAACTACTTACTGTTGGAGTCTAATCTCTGCCATCCACTCTTTACCTGTGCTTGTACTTTATACCCCGGGACCTTCGAGGCTCTGCATTCCCAAATACTTTGATTAGTGGTACTAAATTTATTCTCCCTGTACCCCTTCAATGTATCACATTTTGTGTTTTAGACAGGCTGGCTTCACTGGCCTCGGACCGTGCTCACCCCAGGCCCTTGCCCCTCATGTTTATCCTAACACGAGAAGTGTAGTTTGACATCCATACGTTTGTTCATCTCTCAGGTATTTATTGAGCACCTAGTCATTAGTAGTAATCTCACGTTGGGTGCAGTCATTCTGAGTTATGCCACAGGATGGAGAGGAGCTGAAGTGAGCGATCTAACCTGGAAAGGCATTTTGAAATCCTAATTGCTCTTGGAACCTCCCCGTGGCGCTGCTTACTGCTAACCCTGGACCAGTGTGCACACCACACCCTCTGGGTTGGGGAATGACCCCAGGGCGAGGTGATTCCACCCAAGAATGGCTCCCTCCACCCAGGGTGTGCAGCGCAGCAAAGCTCTGGTCTGCCAGCAGGCACACTTTGGATCTTGGCTGCAGCTCCATGTGTGGACCAGTCCCTCCGTTTCCTTATTTCTAAAATGGGGACGAAGAGCTGACCCCTCCGCCTTTGTACAGTTAAACTGTGAGGATTTCCGTATTTACTTGGGTAAAAGCTGCCAATTTTTCCTCAGCCGTTTTATGGACCACTTGCAGGTGCATTGGCTACCAAGAATAATAACCTAATTGGGAGCTTTCAGAATGTAGCTTTTGATCTTGTGTGTAGATAGGTTTGGAAAGAAGGGGCAGGTTAAAAATCATCCCTGTTGGCTACTATAAGTTTATCGCTGCGCTCCATTTTCCCACAAGGACCAGTCTTTTCAAAGACGGCCCACTTAGAGTGTCATCCCCTCTCTGGGTTTTGAGTGGTGGGCCAAGTCCTCAGCCTGGAAGCCAGATGGTGAACTTGGGTTCGAATCCTGGCTCTCCAGCTGTGTGAACTTGGCAGGTTGTTAGGCCCCGCCCTCCGAGTGTTTTCGTTGTGAAATGACAAGGCAGTTCCCACTCAAGGCACGAAATGACACAGATGACTAGAGAACAGGACATTCGTCATGAAGGTGGTGGTGACTGGCCGGACAGACACATCTCGTGGCCCTTGTTTGCATTGGTCAACAAAAGTCCGATCTCTGTTGGTTTTGAGTCAGGGTCTCTCCGTGTAGCCCAGGGTAGTGTCAAAGTTGTAGCAGTCCTGCTTATCCCTTCTGGGGATTGGGAATACCAGCATGTGCCCCAACACCAGGGAGAAGTACCATCGTTAGAAAACAAGAAAAACCTATCAACCACAGCTGGCTCCTGTCCCCTACCCTCTTAATATTCTCTTGTAGGGTTTCAAAGCCCTTGCTGCTACTAGGCTTATTTAAAAGACCTCCATGAGTGGGTAAGAGGGAAAAAGTTGTTTTAGGATGATGGTGGGAAGGCCTCCTATATAAGCCAGGCTAAGGGTAAGGGCGGTAACTTTTTAAAGGAAGTTTTGATAACTAATTTTCTGTAGGGCTGGGCCCTCCCTCCCCTTGAAACCTGTTGAGGAACATTTCAAGTGTTCAGGAGGAGATGGCTGCGGAAGTCCTTCTCAAGGCTTGGTCCCTTGTAATTAATTATTATTGGTGGGGAGGGGTTGCTTGTATTGTTACTTCCCCTGGGCCTAGCACAGAAACAACTTTGTTTTCAGTCTCCCCTCTGAGAGCCTTCTTTAAGGTGTCTGGGAAGGGACCTGCCTGGACCCTATTGGTAGGGGTAGAAGACACACCCTTCTAGCTTGGCGAGGTAAGAGGCCAACCTGGATGTAGTGGGGGAGCAGTCTGCTGGCCACTGTAGGGTGGGGAGAACCTTGAGCAGGTCTTTGAAGAATTAGGAGGATTTAGATAAGCCGGAAGGGGAGGGGGCATACCACACTGTTGCCCAGCATCGGGGGCCAGAAACGAACAAAAGCTTGGCACTGGAGAGGGGGAGTCGGGGCCGCTTGGGGGGAGCCTGGGCTGTTTAGGAAGCTGGTGACCAGCACCAGCAGCTAACCTCACCCTGGCAGCCCCAGGCTTCCTTGGAGGAGGGACCAGATGAGGAAGGGACTGCTGGCAAGGGGGTTGGCCCGCTTTACTTATTCCCCACTCCCCTCCCCCCACCCCCGCCCCCACCCCCACTCCAGCGGGAGACCTGAGGATCTAGTCCCAGTGGCTGTGGTGGAAATGGAGAGAAAAGGGGTGGGGCAGACTTCACAGATGACCTTAGGTTTCCATGGTGAAAGACGAGAAAATAAGGCAAATGGGAGTTAAGGAGGGGCAACCTCTTAGAACTGGGACTGGAGGGAGGAGGAGGAGGAGGCTTGGGCTGGACTGGAGCCATGTTGCCCAGCAAAGGTTGCAAGTGCTTTCTGGTTTATGTTTACTCTGGAAGGGGAGGGCACCTTCCTCCTGCAAAGTTTTGTATGGAAGGTGCAGTCCTCCGAGGTAAAGTTTAGAGAGACTCCAGGCACTGAGAACTACGCCACCCTGACAGTTCTTTCTGGTTATTTTTAAGGTTCCAGCCATCCTTGGTTCAGGGTGGAATTTCCAGGAACTGGCTGCAGCCTGGAGCCAGTCGGGTCCCTCCCAGCCTTCCCACTCCCTGCTGGGTGGGGCCCCATGGGTGGAGGCCCAGCAGGGTGGAGTGAGGTGGGTCTCCAGTGATAGGGAGGGCACCTAGTGAGCCAGGCAGATGAGAGGCCCCGTGGCCTCACGCAGCCTTTCTGGATTTGATTATATAAGGCCTCTCCGAGGAGAACCGGGAGGGCTTAGGCGAGGCCTTTGGAGCTGTGTACACAGCAGGATTAAGACCTTGTGGGTATTTTTCAATTTATCGTGGGTGGCTTGCCCTTAAAACTGAAACACAGAATTGTCAGCGAGCATAAAGGAGGAAAAACAAATGTGTAACCCGAGTACCAACCAGGTGCCCTTGAACGTCAGAGCCGGCCTGGAGAGTAATATACGTTTGGGTCTCCGCAACCTTACCGGCGCTCTCTGGGGGGTGGGGGTGGGGTGGGGGAGGGGTGCAAAGCTGGAGGGATCCTGCCCCATCGCTGCCTCTCCACCTGTCCTTATTTACATGTAAAATCAATTGCTTCACTAGGTCTTTCCGAAGTACAGGGTGTGGGCAGAATCTTATCTGAAGCTATGTCCTGTTTGGACAAGTTGGACTCGCCCTGGCAACTCTCCATGGGGTGGAGCCGATGGGTGGAGGCAGAAAAGTAAAATTGGGTGGCTTGTTCACCGAGAGGGGAGGGCGGGATCGCCGGTTCCCTGGGTCATTGCATCCCATCTGAAGCCAAGTAAAGAACTTCTCCCTTTTACAAAAACACGTTAATGCAGAAATAATTGTTGAGGAGGCACAGATTCGGAAATATCCGGTGGAATTCTGTTCAGGTCAACAGTGGAAGAGTGAGGTGGGTGAGTCCTTGGGTGGTGTGAAAACTGGGTACTCTTCCAAGGTAGGTGCCAGCCCCGCTAAGCAAGCCTGGGTTTTGGGGGTGCCTGCCCCTCTGCGTTTCTGGTCAGGCCATTGCGCGGTACTTCCTGTAGTACCGGTCACTGGGAGCACTCAGAAAGTTTGCTAAGGAAATGTAAAGAAAGGGTTCTCGAGAAAGGAAGTTCAGCTCCAGGGACGGAGGCGCTTGCCCTCCTGGCCAAGATCCACCGCGAGCTGAGATCTTTACCCTGTCAGTTCCTTTGGAGAGTGAGGGTGGGGACCAGCAACATACTTACTTCCTCTTTTGAAAACTCGCTTGGGAGCGTGAAGATGGTACTCGCCGATTGTTGCCTGTTGGGCTGTCTAGTCTGTTCTCTGGACACCTGGCTGAGGTCCTCTTTGAAGGGAGCAGGTAATTGGGGCAAGCCTTAGGGTCAGACCTGAAGAGAGAAGAGTGTCAGGCAGGTCTTGCTTTGTCCTCGGCAAACAGAACTCTTGGCTCTAGTCAGTCTCCACCCCCATTCATTGCCTCTCTTATGAAGTTGTACCGGGAACCTCACAGACTGTAGGAGCTGTATCATTTCTAGAAGTCGCCTAAATGATTCTCCAGGCTTCTAAGATACACTTCTACAGTTACATGCTGACAGAAATGAGACCCTTGGTTTGATAATCTGCAGTCAAAAGAAGAGGGGAGGGTTCCCAAAGGGTAGGTAGGCACTTTTAAATGAAAATTCGGTTTGACCAGCCCTTCCCCACAAAATAACCCAGTGGTCCCAATTATGGGAAATTATTTGGGGGAAAACTGATTTTCCTATATTGTTGGGTTTTTTTTTTTTAAAGCACCTCAGTAACTTCTAAAAACAAAAATAAGTTTTGCTCCTGTGCCGGTTTTTTTTCCCCCTGGCATTGCCTAATTCAGATTGAGAGTGTTTAGCTAAACAGAACATTCGAAGCTTTCTCATTTCTGCAATGCCTACATAAAGTGGTTAATAGATTCCTCAACTTGGTTAAAACCCACAAGGTTTTAAAGCCCCTGAGGCTGGCGGGTTCAACGCCAGTCTTCTGCCAGCGTCTTAAGGTCCCAAAGCCTGTTTTCGTGCGCCCCCTGCTGGTTCTCTTTAGAATTGCTGCTAGGGTGGTAAGTAAAAGACTACAAGCGTTGGTGGTTTCAGAATCCCTTTTTATAAATGCAGGAGGTGTAATATGCACCTGTCAATCTGGCACTTGGAAGGCAGGTGGAGATCTAGGTCAGCCGAGGCTATATAGTGAGACTCTGTTTGAAAAGAAGAAAAAAGAGCTTTAAAAAGAAAAGGATAATGATAACTGCAGATCACTGTCCCTGGATAACAGCCGACTGCCGACCAAGTTTAAAGATCCTGACTCTTACAGGTCTTAGCTTACGTGTTAGTTACATGGAAGGCACTGTGGTAGTTCTGTGCTCATCCTTCCCTGATTTAAATATTAACTTTAGTTCAAGTATGAGGGATTGAACCTAGGCAGGGCCTTGTGGTGCTAGGCCAGCTATTCTGCCAAGAGTTGTAACCCCTTGTCCCTGGTTCCAAACCAGAACCCAGAAAGCCTAAAGCAATGGCCAAGGCAATTGGTACAGAGGAATTGCTGCTGTTGTTTTTGAGCAGGAAGTCTGATGTGTGTTGGTGTGCTCCGTTTTCTTCCCATCCTTTCTATGCCTGTCCCTATTGTTATGTTTAAACTTTTAACTGTAGACTTAATGAACTTAAACTCTATTGTGAGCCCAGATGGCCTTGAACTTGAGGCATCCTCAGCTCTATCCTGAGTCAACAGTTGGGGGCTCCCGGGCATCATTTATCTTGCTTTACATACCGCTCTGAGGTTTGAAACCAATAAAATGTAGTCAGGTGTGAGTGGAGTACGTACCACCACAAATCCCAAAAACTGCACATCTATGCAGATGAGTAATTCAGAGGGAAGAGGATCCCTTAACTTGAGAAAGGAGTGAGGTCTGCATCCTTCCTGTGAGAAGCATAGCCTCTGGGCTGGGTTAGGCTGTTGTCCCGGAGGCTTCTAAGCCTTCCTTCCACACCTGGGGATGTGAGAGGCAAGATAAGCATCTTGTGGGATAGATCCCTAGAAGGAACTGCATTTAAAAGACTGAGACGTCCGTCGTTAAGAAGCCGCTAAGCCGTCTGACCTTATCAGTGGGAGCAGAACACCTGTCTGCTAGCTGTTTGGTCTCTAAAGATACCAAGAGATACAGCTTTCTTCTCTAAGGGTGGGGCACGGACAGGTCTTAGGGCCCTACCTGTGTGTGTAGCTGCTCAATTAGGACCAGTTATTAGATGCCAAGACACAATAGGTTTTCTTTCTTCTTAATAAGATCACCCAGTTTTGGGTTTTTTGTTTGTTTGTTTGTTTGTTTGCTGTCATTTTGTCATTTGCTGGGCTCCCTAAGAGGGTAATGGCACCATGGAGTTGAGCAGCCTGGAGTGTCACATTGTATTTGCAGATTTTTATACATCCTAGGGTATAGGACAATTAGTTGTGGAGTCAGGGCCTTGTGGTGGTGGGTAGAATTTCCATGTTGCCATGGAAATTAAAGAGGCTCCAATGACACATGCTGAAGGACAAGAGCCACCTGGTACCACATTGAGGCTCCTTATGTATGCGGATGTCTTTAAGGTAACTGCTAGAACACAGGTGTGTATAGTCGATGTGGGGCACTGCATTCTCCAAACTGAGGTAGAAGACGCAAAGACTCTAGAACCTGGAACTTCTTTTAAAGATTTTATTTTTATTTGAGACGATGTGTCCGTGTGCAAGTGAAAGTACCCATGGAGGCGGCCGGGAGAGGGTGCCAAGGGAACCCATGGGTCCTCTAGGGCTGAGGTTAGAGGTGATTGTGAGCCACTCTGATATAAGAGCAGTTACATATAATCAACCACTGAGCCATCTCTGCAGCCTCTACGGGCCTTTTGGTTTTCTGAGACAGGGTCTTGTAGCCCAGGCTAGCCTCACACTTGTGGGAGTCCCACTTTCTCAGAAGAAACTTGCTCATTTTAGCCACTGGAACCCGAGGGAGCTGTAAAGACCTGGCCTTGAGTCAAGGCGCTAGGCATGTACACCAAGCTGGGATAGGAAAAGCTCTGCTGTTGCCTGAAGTCTGTGTAGCAGCCGGCCAGTGGTTCTGTGCAGCAGATTTGCAATTACGGAGCAGAGCAGGAGCTCAAGGTCGGTGTTGCCTTCACTAGAGTGACAGCGGGCTAATGTGGGAACCATGTCCAGAAGACAGAGTTGTGGGCAAGGGTGTGCGTCTCAAGATCCAAGTGGACTTTTCTCTAAGAAATGTAAATGGCAAATAAAGATTAAAAAAAAAAAAAAGGTTTCTGGCTCAGAAACTCAGAGAAAAACGATGTATCATGCGGAGACTATTTAAATGAAAGCCAAGCGTTCTCCTTTAGAGAATTTGTCATAAAAATTAAATGTTGGTGCCCTTTTACTAGTAAACATTTTGGAAACATAAGAGTGCAGCAGTGTTTTTATTGTTTTATTCGTGTGTGTGTGTGTGTGTGTGTGTGTGTGTGTACGTGTACATGCTCAAAAAATAGAGGGCAGCTTGCTCATTCTCTGTGTGGTAACTGTAGTAGTCAGGCTTAGCAGCAGACATGTTTGCCTGCTGAGCCGTCTCATTAGCCCTTGTTTCTAATGAAAGGTGTCGTGTTTTGTCTTGTCTTGTTTGGTTTTGAGACAGGGTTTCTCTGGGTAGCCATGGCTGTCCTCAACTTTGTAGCCGAGGCTGGCCTCAAGCTCACAGAGACCCACCTGCCCCTGCCCCTGCCCCTGCCCCTGCCCCTGCCCCTGCCCCTGCCTCTGCCTCTGCCTCTGCCTCTGCCTCTGCCTCTGCCTCTGCCTCCCGAGTACTGGTGTAAAAAGCCGTGCACCGCCACACCTGGCCGCAGGTGACGATTTGAGCTGATCTTGTCACAGAGCGGTGTGGTTTGCTGCTTTGAGTCGGTCCATCAGTAAAGAATTAAGTGACCATAGAGGTGCTGCACGGGATGTGTGCTGCGTACCCACTTACACGGGGCGTGGAGAGTTAAAACCAGCATTCATGGTGGTTGCTTCTGGGTTTCTTCCTCACCGTCTTCTTCCGATGAGCACGGGGATGGGGCGGGCCTTCTGCTGAGGCTGCCCAGCCTTGCCATGCGAAGTTTCCTGGCAGAAGGGGCTGCGCATATTGTTCCAGAAATGTCAGGGTTTGTGTAGCTGTATTAGAAATGCCGTTTTCAGTTAGTTTTGCCTTGCCGGGGAGGCCTGGCTTTAATTATGCAAAAGGGCATCTCCTTCACAGTAGGTATGGGGAATGGGAGAGAAGATGGACTGTGGAGCTAAGTGGTAAAGAGGCCTTTTCTTTTTCTTAGCTTATGGGACCTTGGCATTAAGACCAGGCATGCCGTTCTGTTTTCTAGGCCAGACGTCAGAACACCCTAGTAGGCGTGGCTGAAAGGATGCTCATGTTTGATCCAGTCCCTGTCAAGCAGGAGGCCATGGACCCTGTCTCGGTGGTAAGCTTCCCCAAACCTATGGACTCTCTTAACTGATAACATCGTGCGCTCTGTTTGTTTCCTAAAGTGCTTCTTGCTTGACAGGTGGTGTTTCTCAAAGCCCCCAATAGTAAACAAGGTGTCACTATCCTCACACCCCTAGACAAGGTCAACTGTAGGCCGATCTGTTCACAGTGAAAGTAAGTTCACAAGTGTATGTGTAAAACACATTGAGCACAAAGTGATTTTTTTTTTTTAAAAGAAGACAGAAAGCATTGACAGAAGCCATATGGGGCTGCGGCTCCAGGAAGGATGGCTTGAGGAGAAGCCAGCCAGAGAGGGGACTTGGCAGGGAGACCAGATCCTATTTCACTTGGAAGAGTGTGTGGCTGGGTGGGAATTACATCTACGGCCTCTTTCTAAACCTTAGCGCTCAGTCAGCCCGTCTTGTGAGCCAGGCCATAGCGCTACTCACACACCAGGGGACTAAGACTCGGTCCAGGTGTTTCTGTAAGTCCTAGGGCCAAGGAGATAAGACACAGGTCACAAGGAGGTGCAGGTCACAAGGAGGTGCCCGACTTTTCAGAGCAGGAGTGGCACGGACATGAGGATGTGGTCTAGTAGACATGACTAACAAGGCAGTGCTCCCAGTCCGCCCCGGCTCTTTTCGTCCCATGGGGTTCAGAAAATATTCACGAGGGGGGAAAACATCTTGGCCTGGATGTGTATCTGAAGGTTGGGAATGACACGCTTGCAAAATTAGATCATCTTTATGCACTGGCTGTGGAAGTTCCTGCCAGAAAGACCTTTTTATACAAGACTCAGACAGGGTCACTCCAAGGTGCTTGAAATTCGGTTACCATGGAGATTACTAAGCCAACGATGTGCTTACTATCCTCTGCAACAAAAAAGTCAGTGAGAACATCTTTAAGGGAATAGTATTGGCATTCTGGCACAACAGCGAGATAATGCAGTTCTCATGTGCCTGAGGGGAATAGTCAAACAATTAGAATTGTATTCTTTAAAAGACTTTTCTTCTTAGGCGGTGATTCTCAGCCTTTGGGTGTCAACCCCCTTTGTGGGGTTAAGTATCAGATACCCTGTATATCAGATATCTACATTGCAATTACATACACTGCATAACAGTAAAAGGTAACAGTTAGGAAGTAGCAACAGAATAATGTTATGGTTGGGGGTCACCACAGCATGAGGGGCTGTATGAGAGGGTCACGGTATGAGGAAGGTTGAGGGCACCCCTGCAGCCCTCTTCCTCTCAGCTGCTACCTGATCATCTTCCGGGAATATGAAAGTTCAAAGATAGCCACATCTGGGTCTCTAGTTTGTAACTGGACAATATAATGTTTATAAATGGCGTGTGGCCACCAGTGACACATTTGATGAATGTACACCCAGCTTGTGAACCCAATTGCTGTTAATGCAAGGACCCACATGATGTGGTCGGTAGGAGATACCCAAGTACCTGGGAGCCGTGCTTAACTGGAGGGGCAAGGAGAATAAAGTGAATTTTTTTATTTTATGCGTTAGGACACTGTAACTTGTCTTTTGTGTCGGTTTGCTTTCCACTGCTTGGGATTAACACCATGACCGAAAGTACCGTGGGGAGGAAATGGTTTCTTTCAGCTTACAGCTCCAGGTCACACTCCATCTCTGAGAAAACTCGGGCAGGAGTCTGAAGCAGAGACCTTGGAGGACCTCTGCACACTGGCTTGCTCAAGAGCTAAGCCCAGAACCACTGGCCCTAGGGTGATTCCTCTCACCTCAACCTTTAGTCAAGAAAATGCCCCCCAGACACGAGCCTACAGGCCAGGCTAAGAGAGACAACTGCGGCTCAGTTGAAGTCCCTCTTCCCAGTGCCCTAGTCATGTGTCAAGTTGACCAATAAAACCAAACAAATACAGCACGCACAAAGTTGAAATATGTGAGAGTATTTTTGTAATAAATTATCTCTCTCTCTCTCCTTTGTGTGCCGGCGGTCACATGACACATCATTTCACTCTAGTTCCAAAAGTTAGCTTTAGTCCTCACTGTGAAGGAAGTAAAAAGACCTTCCATTTGTGCTGTCAGCTCTTCAAATTTCATCTCCCTCACCCAGATAGGAAGAACCGGGGGAGTCAGAACGCACATGCTAACAGCAGCATAGGACGTTTGTAAGTTTTGTTCTGAAGCGGGTGAGGTGGCACACGCCTTTAATCCCAGCACTCGGGAGGCAGAGGCAGGCGGATTTCTGAGTTCAAGGCCAGCCTGGTCTACAAAGTGAGTCCAGGACAGCCAGGGCTACACAGAGAAACCCTGTCTCGAAAAACCAAAAAAAAAAAAAAAAAAAAGTTTTGTTCCAGTTGAGATGGAGCCTTGCTGTATATCCCATACTGCCCTTAACTCATGGCGGTCCTCCTGCCTCAGCCTTCTGTGTGCCAGGATTGTGTGCGTGTATATGCGGCCACACATGCAGTGTCTGAGATGGTCAGGAAAGGGCATTGGATCCCCTAGGACTGGAGCCGCAGACAGTGGCTAGCTGCCGCGTGGGTGCTGGGAACCAAACCTGGGTCCTGCAAGATCAACCCGTGCTCTTAACACTGAGTCATCTCTCCAGCCTCAAGAATGTTTTGGGTTCTTTTTTTTGTTTTTTAATCCCAACACACACACACACACACACACACACACACACACACAAACATGGCAAGGCCGTTGTGTCTGTCTGCTTGTCTGTTGTCGGTCCCTGCTACGACCTTTTTCTAAAAAAAATAAATCCTAGCCAAAGCAATCTCATTTTTTGGTACTTTTTGTCATGGTTTAGAAAAAACATTTACTTTTACTGAAATATAAACTGTGTTAAAGTCTATGCAAGTGGTTGAAAGGTCTGAGGGAAAAGATTGAAAACTAGGGTTCTTTCTGATACGGGCAATCAGAAAGAAAGCATATTGAAGGGGAAAAACAACAAAAATACCTTTTAAATCTTTCTCTAAATTCCCTCTTTTCTCTTTTCTTTTTCTTCTGGTGAATCTTGTCAGCCAGCAGACTCCTTGTCCTTTGAGAAGTACTTTAAAAATCAGTCATTTCCCCTGCTCTGTCCCAACAGAACCCTTGGTGGTTTTCCTGGGCCAGGTGGACAGAAAGCCTTCTGTTTGCCTCAGAGCATTTGCCGGGCCCAGAGCGAGTGTTTATGAATGTGCCACGCCTTCCACCTTCCTGTGCACACAGCCCCACCTGTGGTCTGAGGACGCCTAAGTGGCCCGTCACAGATGCCCCTTGTTTTCCTGTTCATCCGCAGCAGAGACTTCCTGTTCCTGTCAGTTGTCCCACCCACTTACTGTCTTGTGAAGAGAACTCGTCAAAGCTGTTCCTAATAAAATACAAGACTGGAAAGTCTCAACTTTATAAATAGTGAGACCTCTGGGGGGAGTGTCCGAGCTCCCCTCCCCCACACCCCATCCCCATATCTTCAGGAATCAAAAGTATTGGCATTACCCCAGCCTTGCCAGGATTGAAAGACCTGCAGGAAGCAGGTTAATTCATCCCAGACCTTCTTTGAGAACGTATGAAGCTCTTGCCTCACTTTCTGACAAGCAGCAGTCAGCATGTGTACACACACACAGAAGAGGCGTGGACACTAGGTGCACATTTCAACAGAAGAAAAGAGAGGGCTGGGGTGGAGCTGGTAGACCTTTGTCTGAGTCGTTGGACAGCTAGTTATGTTGCAGAAGACATGGTGGAGGACGTTGTGGGGTCCATCCATCCACACCTGTCAATGCCTTTTTGATCCAACACTTGATTCTGGTGGGTACTAGGGACCTGTTCAGCCACACCTGTGTACTTAGAAGACAGGCGTGGTCTAGACCAGAGGGAAGTAGCTTAGCGGAATTTACATCACAAGTCACACCTGTTGCGCATGGAGTTTTACACCGCCTGCCAGCCGGGTGCCAGCCACCGCTGTAGGCTTCGTGCTCCACCCAAATACTTAAACCTAGCTTAGAGAAGATTCTCAGACTTGTGGGTAAGCCAAAAAAGGGCTATATTTCTTTGCCCTTTTGTGAGGCAGTTGAACTGGAAAGTGTTAATTATGGACCTGGGGTTGAGTGTCTGTCCCTACACCTAGCCTGGGTCTTTGATGGAGCCGTGAAGGCAGTCTAGAGGAGAGGGGCATCCGTTTGCACCAAGTGTATATAGAGGATGCACAGTGTATGTTAAACAGTGTATGAGAACCCTGAGGATATTACCAAATTGGCACGTGCCTGAATTCCCACTTCTCTGAGGTGCCACGGATAGAAAAATCCAGCGGCGGTGGCGGCAGCAGTGGCAGGCCATCCTCACTCTGCTTCCAGTTCAGCTGCCAGGAACTGTGGGCCTTAATTTCTAGGTCAGTGGGAGGTCTTGGAGGAACAGGGCTGAGAGGAGGAAGGTGCCGCCTCGCACATTGCTGCCCTCCGTCTGATTCATGAAGTCTTGCCTCCCACCAGAACTGTGTGTCCCTTGGAGAACAGAAAGCTTCTCCCTGGAGTTAATTATGGAGATCCTCTTTGTACAGTGTCTGTGAGCCTTGTTCTCTTAATAACCCCTATTTTAATTAAATTTAAATAGGCTTAATGCTGATGCTGCTGTATAAACTGGACCTTCTGTATATATATTATGACATATATATACTTGGGTGGGTGTGGCTAGTTCTAAAGAAAGGTAGAGCTGCATGTGCTGGTGCAGATCAACACTTGGAGGCAGAAGCAGGAGGATTGCTACAAGTTCAAAACCAGCCTGAGCTATAGAGTTAGATCCTGTCTCTAATTAAGAAGAGAGAGGAAATGAGGTCTAGGATGGTCATTATTCACCCTTCCACCCCTGCTGAGAGCTGACACTGAAACCTTGTGTCTTGTACTTTCTGGTCTTGTTCCTTTGCATATTTCTGCACAGTATTGGGAGTCTTTTTTTTTTTCTTTTTTCTTTTTTTTTTTTTTTTAGCATTCAGCTCATCCTTTTACTCTTTATCTCTGTCTCTTATGCCTAGAAAGGTGACAGTCTTTGCCATCTTAGGCTGCTGCCTAGCTATCCTTGGCTGCACTGTGATCTTAGAGTTTGGAGTCTTACAGCTGTGGTGTGCTTCTCCTGCATAAAGGGCTGGAAAGCTCTTATGGGGCAACCCAGTGTGTCGTGAGTGAAGTCGAGAGGATTGCATAGGTTATATTGTTTACCACCTTAGTGTCCCAGAACAGTGCCCTCAACAAGGATCTCCCCATCACTGCAAGTCTCATGGTCCGGTCTCCCATTCCTGGGTGCTTTGCTGGTACTCGGTCCAGAGAGTCACTTCTACAAGGAAAACCAGTTGCAGTTCATAGTTGGGCAGAGACTGAGCCCGTCTGACCCAGAGAAGAAAGAGTGTGAGCCCGAGAGTAATCCCAGTCAAAGCCACGGCCAAAGAAGCTCAGGAGTAGCATGCTGGGTGTGGCGGAGCACACCTTAATCCCAGGGCTGAGAAGGGAGGGGAGTTCCTGGTCAGCCAGAGCTACACAGTGAGACTTTGTCTCAAATTAAAAAAAGACAAAAACAAACAAACAAACAAACAAACAAAAAATCCTCAGGTTTGGGCTGCTTGGTGGCCCTCCGTGATACAGACAGCTTTAGAAGCCTGCCAGCTATCAGCCTTCTTACTGAGTATGAAAATCATGAATTCAATTTTCAGTTTTTCTTAGGGCCCAGAAAACCTTACTTTCTAGCAATTGCTAAACCCATCTCTCCCACAGCTTTTTAGGGGATCTAAAGTATGTCTCCTTATACGTCTCCATCTCTTTTTCTCGTTTCTCATAGTCCTACCCGTCAAATTACATAGAATCAATGAAGCCCAACAAATACGGGGTCATTTACTCCACACCATTGCCTGATAAGTTCTTCCAGACCCCAGAAGGCCTCACTCACGGGATACAGGTGGAGCCAGTGGACCTCACGGTGAACAAGAGGGGCTCCCCACCCGCTGTGGGCAGTTCTCCTTCCTCCCTGAAATTCCCATCCCACCGGAGAGCATCGCCTGGCCTCAGTATGCCGTCCTCCAGCCCACCCATTAAGAAGTACTCACCCCCTTCTCCTGGCGTGCAGCCCTTTGGAGTACCGCTGTCTATGCCACCTGTGATGGCGGCCGCACTGTCCAGACATGGAATCCGGAGCCCAGGCATTCTCCCTGTCATTCAGCCCGTCGTGGTCCAGCCCGTCCCTTTTATGTATACCAGCCACCTGCAGCAACCTCTCATGGTCTCCTTGTCAGAAGAGATGGACAATTCAAACAGCGGCATGCCAGGTAAATTCTGCCATGCCCCATACCCAGCACCTGCTTAGTAGACGGCATCTTTGCCACAAGTCTGGTGAGGACACCAGGCAGAGCTATTATATCCTTAAAAGGATATCCTGGGGCAATTCTTTCTGGTTTTGTTTTGAAGTGTTGATATTGGGAGAGTGTCCAACAATTAGTTACTTTCACAGAGTATTTTATACTTTGATTTACTGAGTACCAATACAGTCCCAGGCACAAAAGAGACTTAAGTACTTTCTGATCATGCTGCTAATGGCTTTTAAAAGCCATTTTTGTTTGTCAGCCTTAAGGTTTGTCAACCTTAGAGAGGGGACTATGTATGGGGCTAGCCAGATTTTGTAATGGAGAGTCATCTTGAGCTTCAGGGTCCTCTGTCTGCTTCAAAAGAAGCGAGGATCGCTCACAGATTGAGTCCTGCTGTAACCTTGCCAGAGACAAAGAAATACACATAACAAAAATCTAGTCCCCAGAAGCTGAAATTGATACATTGTGTGTAGAATGATTTTTTCTTTTTTTTTTTTAATGTTTTAGTACCTGTAATTGAATCATATGAGAAGACTTTATTACAGAAAAAAATTAAAATAGAGCCTGGAATTGAACCACAGAGGACTGACTATTACCCTGAAGAAATGTCACCCCCTTTAATGAACCCAGTGTCCCCCCCGCAAGCCTTGTTGCAAGAGTAAGTATGATGGCAGACCTGGTGTTTTAGTAGTGGCGTGCACCTGGGGTCCCGGAATAAAGCAAGGAATTGCAAACATGTGATGTGCTGTGGATGGCCAGGGGACATCCTCGTCCCCTTTGGTGTAACATCACTGGGTGGTGCCACAGTTAACCGTGGCCAAGACAGTCTCCAAGAACAACATGGACCGGATCTGCAACCGTTGTGTCAACCTTACCAAATGGGTCCTCCAAGGTGACCACATGAATCTTCTGTTGTTTTTTTTTTTTTTTTTTTTTCTTTTGCCATCCACGTGGGATCGATAATGTTTTCATGAAGATTGGATTTGATGTTCATATCTGCTTGAACAACCAAAAGTTGTCCCGGGTCAAACAAGCAGCTGCCCCACGCCCCTCACCCACAGCTGTCACTTCTAGGGCAGTAGAGCGTGTTTATTGTTGAAAAACGTCTTTTCCTTTGACATCTTCAGGCCGGTGACAGCGTTGTCCACAGAAGCTTCCCCTGCCGCTCAGAGGAGCTCAGGGCAGAAAGAAATCTTGGCATTGCCTCTTTAATCATGGCTGCCCTCGGCGCCTCTCCTCACTTGTACAGCTGCAAGCCAGGAGGAAGGATGCTCTGCCTTTGGCCAGCATCTGAGCCTCTGCTTGGACAGGGTGCTGCTGCCTTATATGGTTAAGTCACAGTTCATAGTTTGACCCCTGAAGAGAGCAGCCTCTGGGAAGACGGCGGCTTTGACCCGGGCACTGTGCTTCAGCACGCGTGAGGACTAAGCTTATTCTCACTGCCTACGCCCTTTACCTTTTTGTTATGGTTACTCTTATACCGACTCTATAGTGCTTCTGCATTGGGTCCAGCTAACGTGTTGGGACAGCCTCAGCATCCACAGCCATTACCTCTGCAGGGTCCCTCCCACCATCCCTCTCCCACACCATCTTCTCTCCAGCTTCAGTAGACGTTCTGCCTACCTTTCCTATCCTACCTTCTCCTCTCCCACCACACTGCTCAACGGGAGAGTGTGAGTGAGTTCCCCGGCTTTACAGAAGCTGTGGCGGGTGATCTACTTCAGATCTACAGCGGTCACACCCACCTCTGGTTTGTGTGGCTTTCTCAGCAGCTCATGTGTACCACCACACTGAGCTTTTGGTCTAGGGACCATGGCCTAGATGTGGCATCATATAGAGTCCCTAGTGGATGAGAAGGGCGGCTCTTCATCCCAGCCGCAGCATCAGGCAAGAAAAGTATCTTGGAGGCCAGTGCTCTCCTTTTTCACGGTTGTATAGTACTTCCCCTTAGAAGTTCAGTTTTAGGGTTTTTTTTTTTAATCTGTTTTTGTTTAAAGACAGGGTCTTGGTGTGCAGCCCAAGCTGACCCCATATTCCTGACCCATCTGTCTCAGCCTACCAGGGTTGCAAGCATGAATCCTTATGCCCAGCTCCAGGTATTTCAAGTGAGTTCCTTTATTCAGAGCAGATAGAGAACTGATAAGCCAACACATTAGTTAATGTACCCAATACACCCACGGACCCACTCTTGACATGGGGACCTGCTTTGAATTCCGTCTCTTCAGGCGGTCTTTCTGTGTAGTTGGCCAGTAGATAGCACAGGGCTAGTCTTACATTACAAATTAAAATGTGAGACATTGTGGGAAAGTATTTGAAAACAGTCTCCCATTCTTTAAATACTGCTTAAAAGGAAACACTGTTTCCAGCTAGGTGTGGTAGGATATGCCTGTGACCCCAGCATGTTTGAGGTAGAGGCAGNCTTCAGGCGGTCTTTCTGTGTAGTTGGCCAGTAGATAGCACAGGGCTAGTCTTACATTACAAATTAAAATGTGAGACATTGTGGGAAAGTATTTGAAAACAGTCTCCCATTCTTTAAATACTGCTTAAAAGGAAACACTGTTTCCAGCTAGGTGTGGTAGGATATGCCTGTGACCCCAGCATGTTTGAGGTAGAGGCAGGAGGATCAGGCATTTAAGCCAGCCTGAGCTATTTATTAAATATATATTTAAATATATATCTTAATATTATATATTTCTGTTTCAAGTAATATTCCTTTAGTGATCTCACTGCTGGAGGCTTTTGAATGCTTAATGAGTAATGTGTTTATTTAATGCTGACCTAAGATGCATTTTTCTCAAAAAAAAAAAAAAAAAAAAAAAACCTGTAGATTAACCACAGTGGAACATGCACTCTATGTAATTCTTTCACAGATGGGATTAAGTAATGTCTTGGAGTAGGCCCAGTAGCAGCCCACATAGAACACATTAGCCAGGAAAGAATTGCTTGAAGCCAAGTACCTAGAACACTGCAGTAAGCCTGGCCCTCGGCAACGCCAGCCTTGAAACCCGGCTGCCCAGGCGTGGGCTTCAAATGGAAACCCATTTGCTTGATCCAGAATTACAGCATTAGCATCATTTTTAAATGCATTCAAAAGTATAGCAAAATAGAATATAAAATTCAAAAGATGCCATTCCATGTGTATTTTACCTTTGTCGGGCTGCGTTTAGAACAGGAAGATGGGAGAACAAAAAAACAGGAGATAGCATAAGAATGAGGACTTAGGAAGGGCCGATTTAATGATGAGCGATCTGCTACATAGTATCTGCTACATAGTATCTGCTACTTAATATCGGAGTATCTGCTACATAGTAACTAGTCTATGCTTGTTTGATCGCAAATGATCTCTTTAGAAATAAGTGCTGAAGCCGGGCGTGGTGGCGCATGCCTTTAATCCTAGCACTCGGGAGGCAGAGGCAGGCGGATTTCTGAGTTCGAGGCCAGCCTGGTCTACAAAGTGAGTTCCAGGACAGCCAAGGCTACACAGAGAAACCCTGTCTCGAAAAACCAAAAAAAGAAAAAAAAGAAAAAAAAGAAATAAGTGCTGAAAGGCAGAAGACTGGGATTGCCAAGACCCTAATCTCTCTCTTTAACCTATACCACCACACTGTTGAGTTTTCCAATAGACTCTATCTTGACAGTTATTTTAGAGCGGCTTTGAAACATCCAGAAAAGTCCACATGAATTGGACAAGCTGTGCCCAGCGGCAGGAAAGGGTGCTTCTGAGCACAGAGTACTGGCTGCTTTCTGTTAGTCATTTGGCCTCTGGCACAAACGCCGTCCTGTGGTTCCCAGGGTAGTCATCGACTGGAGCGTTTCCCACACTGTTCACATCCATAGCAGCCTCTTCAGTCGGTAGCATTAACACCCCTGTCTCACAGAGGAAATCGAGGCACAGAGACGGTCAGTGGCGGAGCGGACACTGGGAAGTGCGGTCGGAATTACCATGCTGAAATGATTTAGATTCTCGGCCTACAGAAAACCCAATTGCTGGACAAGATTTCTAAAGCCACTTGACATGGACTGTCTGCGTGGGTCCCAGACACATCGGCCACTCAATCTTCCCGAGCACTTTCCAAAGTAAAAAAGATAACTTCCTTCTTACTGAAGGATTTTTAGTGACTTATTCCATCTTAATAAGAAAAACCCAAATAAACATTATTCTCCGTTGTGGGTTTTGTTTTGTTTTCAAATTTAAAATTAAAAATATATGCCTATGTGATGGGAGTTCCAGTCACCTGGCCATGCCCCCACCGCTTCGTGTTCACTTCTCTGTGTCTCTGAATCCTGACTTAGTTTATCTGTCTGGACTCGGCTCCCAGCGTAAGGTTTTAAAGTACTGACAGAGTAAGAAAGACCACGTAAGACAGACCCACATTTTATTATTTAATTGGTCACCTCAAGCCAAACAAATAAACCAACAAAACCACCACCACAACAAAAACAAATATTCGTGCAAATTTTTTGAGCCAAAACAATTTTATGGGTGGCACCCCCACCCCACCCCCACTAGCCAATCACCTCCCTTCCCCACTTCACCGTGTGTGCTGGACCTCTATTGCGCTGTAGACAGCAATGATGGACTTCCTTTGAAAGAGCCAATGAAAACTCAGTCAGTGCTCAGCAAAGGAGACATGGAGAGAAAGCATGGAGTATAGATCTGTAGGGCCGCGTGTTTGCCTAAGAAGTAGGGATTGGATGTTTCCTTCCAGAAAAATGGAAATTGGAGAGCTAACCCTAGGAAACCCGGTGCAGTGCTGAGAAGTACCGGACATGCGCATGCGCGAGCCTCTCCCCTCACGTGGCTCCTCCCTCAGCAGAGCACCTTAACCTTCTTGCTGTCATTACTTATCTCCATGTCTGTCTCCCCCTAGAGTGTGAGCTCCTCGAGGGCAGGAACCCTGTTTTTATTCATCTTTGTGTCCCGGTGCCAAGCACAGTGCCTGGCTCATGGTAGGTGCTTGCTACATGTTTGTTGAATGAATATAAACGCAGCGCTTATTGGGTTGAACAGCTAATTCTTTTTATGTTTTTTTTTAAATTGGTCTTTTTTTTTTCTTTTCTTCATTTCGTTGGGGGTTTTTGTTTGTTTTTGCCTGATGTTGTAAATGCTTTTTTATTTTTAGTAGACTTGAGGGAAGCACCTTTACTCAATGTTTTGCACTTAATCTTGACTTCAATAGGAACCATCCTTCGGTCATCGTGCAGCCTGGGAAGAGACCTCTACCTGTGGAATCCCCGGATACCCAAAGGAAACGCAGGATACACAGATGCGACTATGATGGGTGCAATAAGGTCTACACTAAGAGCTCGCACTTGAAAGCACACAGAAGAACTCATACAGGTAGGGCACACATCAGCGCCCAACTTGGGACGATAGGTGTGAGTGGCAAAGCTGATGTATCTGGCATTCCAAACACCCTGAGACCGGAAGCTTTTTACTTTATTTTCTTCCAATTATGGGGAATGCATGGTGTGAAAGTGACAGCTAGAGGACAGTTTTATGAAGTTAGTTCTCTCCAACCTTCATGTGGGTTGCAGGGATTGGAAGTCTGAAATTCAAAACATGTCTGCTCCTAAGCATTTTGAGTGAGGGACACTGCCTGGATAATGCAAGTCTCCACTCTTGAAAGTGAATGTACTGATTTCTACGTGAGTCCCTGAGAATCTTTGATCTACCATGGATAATTATTAGGTAACTTAGAACCAAAGTGGTTACCCACTCGGCTTGGCTAGCTAGCTAGCCATAGAGATCCGTCTGCCCCTGCCTCCCCAGCTACCCCATCATATCCAGTATTTTCATCTGGGCTCTGAGGTTGGACCTCAGGGAGCTAGTGAGGAAAGCTCTCTACCAACTGAGCCCAGCTATCTGCCTAGCCTCTGAGATAAAACTGTTAAAGGGCCATTTCTTAAGCAGAGCAGAAACATGGCAACCAGACAGATGGGCCTTGAAGAAAGGAATGTGAATACACTTGATGTCTTTTCTTTTAAAAATCGAGAGAACTCCTGTGTCATTCTCTACCCCAGCTCTTCTGGGGTGGGCTCCATATTGGCCAGTGTTGAGCCTAGAGTCACCTGTCAGGTCATGTCAACATTGTTCTCTCTGTAGAAGCATATGCAGTCACCCCTGGGGCTCCTGAAGGCTTGATAGACAGGCTCCCAAACAGCGCCAACAGGTCAGCCATAGATCATTTACTAGGCATGGATGGGACCTGAGAGGTAGAGCTTCATTCATGTCGTCCAGCTTTTAAAATTAAAATAGTATTGAGTCTTTGGAGTTAGATATAGGTGTGTATGGGCTGAGGAGCAAGGTACAACCTAGAAATCCCAGTACTTAGGCGAAGGATATAGAGACCATGGTCACTCAGTAACTAAACAGGGACGAATTTGCTACCTGTGATGGGCCAGGCGTCCTTTCCTCGAGGCTAGAACTGTTTCGGATTCTCATGGAGAATGTGACTCAGCAACATAAGGTGGCATCTGGAGGGTAAGATGAGTCCAAGCACAAACGGTATGGTTCCACGGATGCTCTCTACACACAGCCGGAAGGTAACTTTAGTTCTAGAACAGTTTTCTAACCCTGAGCCTTGACACCATGGCACAGGAGAACATCTGCTGCTCTGAGAGACTCGGGAAGTTTCCGATTTTTAAAGCTGCGGTTCTCAACCTTCCCAACGCTGCAACCCTTTAATACCGTTCCTCATGTGGGACTGACTCCCAGACATAAAATTATTTTTGTTGCTACTTCATAACTAATTTTGCTACCATTAGGAATTGTAGCATCTGTTTCCTGATGATCTTAGGTGACACCCCCCCCCCCCCCCCCCCCGTGAAACGCTCATTCGACAACCCCTGAGGAATTACATCCCATAGGTTGAGAACGGCTATATTAGAATGTTCTAAATTTCACATTAGAGATGGCCAGCTTGTAATACTGACTTTAATACAATAAGATTCCCCATAAAGCTGTGTTTAGCCGTGAGGGTCTTCTTCACACTGGCTCTCAGTAGCATGTTCCCACACGGGCCTCCTGCTCCTCACATGTGAGTGATGGTTAGCCTACAGGAAGGGGTGTGTGGAGAGGCCTGGTTTTTGAGAAGCAGAGGGAACTTCTGTTTTTAGAACATAGGGGCTTGAAGCACTGTCCACCATGGCATCGCTGTCAGGGACAAAATAAGAAAGTGGGTTGAAGCATAAGAGAGGCCCACAAGCTTTCAGTGCACAGGAAGGCTTAAGGCTCGCACACCTACATGTGCAGAATCCACGTGCTCCATGCTTGTTTCTCAGAATGGCTCTCCCTGCTTTAAGAGTTCTTCTTTGAGGCCGGGCGTGGTGGCGCACGCCTTTAATCCCAGCACTCGGGAGGCAGAGGCAGGCGGATTTCTGAGTTCGAGGCCAACCTGGTCTACAAAGTGAGTTCCAGGACAGCCAGGGCTATACAGAGAAACCCTGTCTCGAAAAACCAAAAAAAAAAAAAAAAAAAAAAAAAAAAAAGAGTTCTTCTTTGTTGATTTTCCATGGATGGTATGTTTGTTTCATGCAGCGCCATGTTAACTGAGAGTTGTGTGTGATGTTATTCCAAAGGCTGTATTTTCCGAGGGCATTAGTTCAAAAATCATAGCTTCTCTTTTTATTCCCAACGACAACAATTAAACTCCGCCTCGCCTTTTTGCAGGGGAAAAGCCGTACAAATGCACCTGGGAAGGCTGCACGTGGAAGTTCGCTCGGTCTGATGAACTGACTAGACATTTCCGAAAACACACTGGAATCAAACCTTTCCAGTGTCCAGACTGTGACCGAAGCTTCTCTCGCTCCGACCACCTTGCCCTACACAGGAAACGCCACATGCTCGTCTGAGAACCTGTCTCCAGCTCAGTGTGATTCCCCGCTCTTCCTGGCATCTCTCTCTCTTTCTCTCTCTC
>LR750986.1:0-58769 GCA_902729485.2 Mus minutoides
CCTAGTTGGCCATCAGTGGGAAGAGAGGCCCCTTGGTTATGCAGACTTTATATGCCCCAATACAGGGGAATGCCGGGGCCAAGGGGTGGGAGCGGGTGGGTAGGGGAGCAGGGCCGGGAGGGGGGAAGATATAGGGAACTTTCTGGATAACACTTGAAATGTAAATGAAGAAAATATCTAATAAAAGTTGAAAAAAAAAGATATTGGATATTTTACAGGGATTGAACTTTAAATATGTAAAGACTTTGGGACTTTCAAAGTTATTTAGATCTTGGGGATGAATAAGAATATGAGGGTTGAAGCTTAATAGTGTCAACTTGACATGGGGCTAATTGTACTGGCTGGTTTTGTGTGTCAACTTGACACAGGCTGGAGTTATCACAGAGTAGGATTTTTAGTTGGGGAAGTGCCTCCATGAGATCCAGCTGTGGTCATGATGTTTGTTTAGGAAAAAAAAAACTTACTAAGAAATGTATCCACACCTTTTGTGAATACATCTATCCCTAAGTGTATAATTGTGTCTTGCTTTGTAACTAATAATACACCATCACAATAAGACATTTACAGAGTAGGAAACTCAGGGCCTGAAGGGTCTATGAAATTGTCAGTATTGTTTGAAGACAACATATTGAAGACATACATTTAAAGGAATTCTTGAGGTAAATAATAAAATTATCTTTACAGAAAATGATATAAAATATTAACAACCTAATATACTAGGCAATAAATATGTTCTTCTTGTTGCAATAAATATAATATAGAAATGTGAAATGATAAGTGGAAATTTTCCTTTGTAATCAACCATTTTGAAAATGCCTATTAATCAGTCTTAGAGATGTGGGGGAAATGAGTAATGAAGAATTCAATAAACTGAGTTTTATTATGTGTCTATATCAGAATATACACTTTAAAATATTTCAACTTAGCACATTTATGTTCTAAGTGTGAACCATACAAAAAAGTGACATTCTTTTTTTTTCCAACTTTTATTAGATATTTTCTTCATTTACATTTCAAGTGTTAACCAGAAAGTTTCCTATACCCTCCCCCCTCCCGGCCCTGCTCCCCTACCCACCCACTCCCACATCTTGGCCCTGGCATTCCCCTGTACTGGGGCATATAAAGTCTGCATGACCAAGGGGCCTCTCTTCCCAATGATGGCCAACTAGGCCATCCTCTTGTATATATGCAGCTAGAGACATGAGCTCAGGGGGTACTAGTTAGTTCATGTTATTTTTCCAACTATAGGGTTGAAGACCCCTTTAGCTCCTTGGGTACTTTCTCTAGCTCCTTCCTTGGGAACCCTGTGTTCCATCTAATAGCTGACTGTGAGCTTCCACCTCCATGTTTGCCAGGCACTGGTATAGTCTCCCACGAGACAGCTATATCAGGGCCCTTTCAGCACTATCTTGCTGGCATATGCTATAGTGTCTATGTTTGGTGGCTGATTGTGGCATGGATCCCTGGCACCGCAGTCATTGGGTCCATCCTTTGGATTCAGCTTCACACATGATCTCTGTAACTCCTTCAATGTGTGCTTTGTTCTTAATTCTAGGAAGGGGTGACATGTCCACATTTTGATCTTCCTTCTTCTTGAGTTTCATGTGTTTAGTAAATTGTATCTTGGGTAGTCTAGGTTTCTGGGCTAATATCCACATATCAGTGAGTACATGTTATGTGAGTTCAAAAAGTGACATTCTTGAGCCTTATGGGAAAACTAGAGAAAAGCATTGGCTAAAGTAAATAACCTTATGGGGAAATGTAAGGCATATTGAGTATATTTAAAAGACCTTGTTAGGTTGTTGCAGTTACAATAGAAACCACTGAGGGGTGATAATGAGATAAAAGAATCAGAACCAGGGAGGAAGGGGTAAGGGGCTCCCTGCTCCAGTGTGGGGGTCTTGAGCTCAGATCTCTAGCACTCATATGTAAGAATAGGGACGAAGGGGTACAGAGGAGACAGGTGGCTCTCAAGGACTTTTGGCTCAGCCAGTCTAGCCAATAGGATGTGCTCCAGACTCAGCAAGAAGCCCTGTCTCCAAATTAAAAAAAAAAATAATAAAAAAGACACAAGACAGAGATGCAACTGAGGAAGACATCTTAAAGTCCACCTCTGATTTCATGTGCACCTGTGCAGGCAAGTGCCTCTGCACATATACCTTCAGAATAGGCAATATTTCTTTAAGACAATATTTTCTCCAAATGCTAAAGGATAAGACTCAAAAAGAAAATATAACCACCGTATTTAAATGCTAAATTTAATATCCATATACTAAAGTTTGAGGATTACATGAAAATATATTAATGGTGAAGCATTTTAAATTATTTTATAGCTTAAGACAGAGTAAATGGCAAACAGAAACACTGCTGCTCTGAGTTAAATCTAATAGATATTTGAACTCTGTAATCTTGCAACCAAACCCAAGCAAGAAATAACACTATTCCTTTAATATCATAAAACGTATCTCTTAGGACAAGCAGAACCTTCCACTAATTGTCAAAGTAGAAACAAGACACTCACGTTTGGCAGACCACAAAATTTTATAAATTAACAAACTGAGAATTCCCAAAAGTACCCTGGCATATGTATATGAAATATTTGCTTTGCAAGGAAACTCAAAATGAAGTTTCTTTTTTTTTCTTCTTTAGTTCTACTTTTATTTGTTTCTAAAAATAAGTAAAAATCCTATATATGTAAGTATACAGTTTGATGTTTTGATATTCTTCTAGATTACAAAATGGTCTCAAAGTAGTATGTCTGCCCACATCTCCCCACATAGAACTGTTAATACTTGTTGTTATTGCTATTTTGGGAAGTGCACTTTGGATCTATCCTCTCAGCACTTTCAAATATACAGTTCTGGATTGCCAATTATAGCAATGTTGCCTACATTAGACCTCCAGAGCTCACTTAATCTGCGTAAGTGAGTCTGTCTACCTTCTGGCCAACACCTGTGTATATAACTGCTGATTCAAGTCATCCTACATTCCAGCAGCGGCACACCAGAACTTCCTGTTGTTCTCGAGTTGTATAGCAGTGCCCATCAATTAACATTTTCTCCTCTCCCATCCTTCTTCCTCTCCATCATAACTTAGCTACCAATCTACCCTCTGTTTCTATAAAGGCAGCTTTTCCAGGTGGCTCACTGTATTAGTAAGGTTACTCAGTACCTGTTAGTGTCTGGACGGCAGGATTCTGTTCTTCTGAAAGGATGGCAGGTGTCTCATGCTGAGTGTGGACCACATTTTCTTCATCCATTCTTCTGATGAGTCTATATCCAAAAAAACTTGTTGCATAAGCCATCCTCAAAATACTTTCATTATGTTTTTTTATTCAGAACATTTATATTTAAATTGATTGTTGTAGATGATATAAGGGTCAAATGTCATTCTTCTACATGTGGCTATCCCGTGTCCTCCTTTATGCCTTGAATCTTTATCAAAGGTCATGATGGATTTAACTTTGAGCTCTCTACTCCAATTCATTGGCCTCTGCATCTCCCTTTCCATGGTTACCATAGTAATTTGATTGTTGAAGCTTTGTGATTTATTTTGACACCAGGAAACAGCTTTTCTGGCATTCTAAAAGTGGTGTTAGGAGATCATCTGGATTCATAGGATTGATGGAAGATTTTAATATTGTCATTTTAGATTGTTCTGTGTTTTGATGTTTTTGATACTTGTTGTGTTACTTTATGATGACACCAAAACAATGTTTTAAAATAATAAATTAGAATGCATTAAAAACAATTTAATGCCTATCTAAGAGATATATTGCCATCTTAGAACTTAAAATTGTTATTTATTAGACTATTCTAGAAGTTATTAAACCATCTATATGGTTAATGAAGAAAAGAAAGAGAATAAAATATAATTGAGCATTCACCTTGGAAAATTCAGAATGACAACAATACAAACTGATATTTAGAAAACATTATTCAGGAGGGAAATCATTATCTGCTACATATAAAAACCAAGAGAGTGGAGTTAAGATTGATATTAGACTAGAGATTGATATAAAGGAGAAAACTTTATAAATCAGAAACATGAATGTGCTCTTTGAAAACTATATAAAACAGCAAGTTGTTTGCTAAAAGATTAGTAAAATGGGAGATAATAAAAAATACAAAATAAAAAGTAGACATGGAAATAGCTGACAACACAGAAGCCACTAAATGTACAACACTCTCCTCATCTTACACAGAGGCAAATCCAAGGAGACATACAATTTATAACTGACACGGGAAACTTCACAGGAATTAGTTCCTAGTCTAGTACACCAAACCTGTAACCAAAGAAAATGCAGTGAAAGTGGTAAAAGATAGTTTCAAGAGCACAATGGATCAGCGGGAAGCAATGCAGACAGCTGTGAGCTATAACTAAGGGCATTCATTAAAGTGTTGGATGACACTAAAGATAACAAGCCAGTGAAATCCTATCATCATTACCCAAGAGCCAGTGCACAAAAAGGAAAGAGTCCAAATTTAGCTACAGGCAGCCATGCAAGCATCTCAGCTTCACCTACAAAAAAACTCAGCAGTGCATTAAAGCAAACTATTTTGACAGGTAGGATTCATTCTAGATGTGCAAGGAGGAAGTAGACCCTAGCTCTGTAGACTTTTAAGAGTCACTTTTATCAAACAAAAGTCTATTAGGTGATTCAGCCAAGAAATATGTGTGTGTGTGTATACATCTCTCTCTCTCTCTCTCTCTCTATATATATATATATATATATATATATATATATATATATATGACTCTGTGGATATTCTTTTATGGTAGAGCTCATGGTGGGGAATATGAAGAAATGAAGAAATATAACATATCTTTAGAGCTATAACAGCATCTTGATGAGGTAAAACTGATAAAAACAAGTGTAGAAACTAAATACTGAGCTGGCTTCTTAGAGATCCTTGATTTTCTTTCTACCTTAGAGCTCTCAACAGACTGAGGCTTTAGATGTGCCTGATGATAACCTGCCAGAAATAAAAGAACAGCAGCTAAAAAAGGGATACAGTACCAGTTACTTAAGTATCTATCTCTACGACCTTGTCTCTTAGGGGCTGATATTCTCCCCTCTTCTAGGTTAAAGGAAAATGGGTTTCAGATTGAAGGGGAGTTGGCACAGCCTGAAGCCTCATGGCTCACGTTGATAGACTGTTCTGTTTGTTTTTTTTTTTTTTTCCTACTGTATCTCAGAATACAGTCCCCTGGCTTTTCTTATCTGCTGGTAATTTTTCTTTCAACCTCTAGCCTAGTGATTTGGAAATTTTTCAGTGAGCAATCTGATCAGCCTAAAGAAGCAAACTCTGAAATTACTGAGACTTCCATGTTCTGGACAGTGAACTCCAAGGACAGTATGCGGCCTCAGTATCTGTACAAAGCCCCGTGTCAGACTCAAATAACATAAAACAGACAATAGATATCCAGATACTTGGAGAAACCCTCCAGTGCAAAAAAGCAACACAACAAAATCAGCAAAACCACTAAGCCAGGAATTAAACAGAAATGCAGAGGAGTGGTTATCTATGGAGAGAGAAAAATCAACACTAACATTTCTCCATGCTAAGAAAAAAAAGACCTTACTTAGTAAATCCAGAACAAAGTGGTGTTTAACGGATGGAGCAAAGTCTTGGTAATAAGTGAAGAACAACACAAGTGATACAAGAATCAAAGTCAGAGTGCAGGGTGGGGGAATCCAAAAGTCCCAGTTTGCTTTGGTACCACAAGTCTCAGAGCTGGAAAAAGAGTCTCAAGTGTTAAGTATTGTCATCTGCCAAGCATTTTTCATTATTCTCCCTTGTATTTCCAAGTACTAAAGTCACCTTGGCCAACACTCAGCTTTTTCCTGTGTCCACTGTGACCAGATCATGCTCTTTCTTCTTGCTCAGCTGTCTATACAAGCTGAGGATACCACATGACCTCATAACAAGCTGAGGATATCACATGATCTCATAACAAACTGAGGATATCACATGGTTTCATAACAAGCTGAGGATATCACATGATCTCATAGAAGTGTGCAGGCTGACATACTCCTGAGGCCAGAGAAGGGCCATGGTGATATTCCTCTCAAATTGCACAAAGCTTGATCCTATTTGATCCCAAGTGTGAAGGCTACATAGCTTCTCATGGATCTCAAGACTTGACTCCTGACATTCAGCGAACTGGTACTCTACCTTCTAAGAAATCCAACAGTCTTTAAATGAGAGACTCCTAGGCCACCCTTTCCTAAGCTTCCTCAACCATCACCAGGAACAGGTGCTTAGCTGTTAACTATGTGATCGAGGAAATGGATAAAGTTAGAATATGTTTATATATAAATATGTTTCATTTAAGTTGCTTACTAGCAGGGGTAGTATTGACAAGTATTAACTAAAGAAACTCAACAAAAAAGAAAGGAAATATGTGTTAACTTGGAAAAAAAGGAGGTAAATTCATTACTGTGTTAGGTGAGTTGACACTTTAGTGTTCCTAGATGTACTAAGAGAACCAACTGGATACCCATAGAATTAACAACTAGCAATATTCCGCTTATAGTCAGCATTTTTCATTTATTGGTTTAAAGGTCTATCCAGAGACTTTAAAAATATTGCTTAAAATGAAGGACATGAATGGAAAACATTTATTTACTCTTACAAGCTGAGTTTACCTGTTAGCCAAATATCATTGTGATCCACAGGTATTGTTTTATACTAAGTTTGTTAAAAGTATGAAAAAAATAGCCTTCCCTTATTTACAAAGCACACAAGTAATAAAACACACCATTGAAGTTACAAGAAATATCATTTTCCTTTGAAATTCAATATTAATGCATTAGGTATCTACCATAGCCCATCTTTTCTGGATTCTGTGGTCAGAAAGGTAAGAAAGTAGGTTGCTTGTCGTATAGTAAATGTCCTAGTGGGCTCTGTTGTAGGATAATCAATTTGTGTTCTGACAAATAAGTTTTCAGAAGTATAAACATTTCTATCTATCTGTAAATATTAGCCCTTGGTTTTTATAACTACACTTCATATGTATGTCAGCTCCTTCTAACCTTTGTGGACTCCTTGCTTCATTCACATACTTATGCTCTTGTTTACCTGACTGTTCCTTCTGTCTCTTGCACTCACCCTTTTCTGTGTTGGCAATCAATCCTAGATACAGCCTCTACTTCAGGGAACTCACCTGTTTGCTGAACTGCGCGGTTCCATTTGAGACAACACTGCCTGGAAGTGAAAATAGTCTTTATTTCTTTTAGACTCACCTCTAACTGATCCTTTATTCCAGTTCAGCTGGCTAAGTTAACATACCCTGAGTTTCTTTGCTTCTGCTCATAAATTAACTCCTTCCCATTGTTCTGGCAAAATTCTAGACCAACTCGGCTGTATTCCCGAGTTAATGCCTTCCACTGCTGACTCTTTTTGCTGACTGCTTGCCTGGGCCCAACCACCCGCCTCCAGATAGGTTCTGCAATTCTCTATACATTTCTTCTCTTGGTACATCCATGAGTAGCAAACAGCATGTCCAGGAGATCTGTTGCAAGCTCCTGTTTTGCTTGCAGAAAAGGTTGAAGGTGGGGTTACTATTGCATACGTCAGCAAGATTTTGCTGAAAGGACAAAATATAGCTGTCTCCTCTGAGACTATGCCAGTGCCTGGCAAACACAGAAGTGGATGCTCACAGTCACCTATTGGATGGAACACAGAGCCCCCAATGGAGGAGCTAGAGAAAGTACCCAAGGAGCTGAAGGGGTCTGCAACTCTATAGGTGGAACAACAATATGAACTAACCAGAACCCCCAGAGCTTGTGTCTCTAGTTGCATATGTAGTAGAAGATGACCAATCAGCCATCATTGGGAAGAGAGGCCCCTTGGTATTGTAAACTTTAGTCTCATGCCCCAGTACAGGGGAAAGCCAGGGCCAAGAAGTGGGAGTGGGTGGGTAGGGGAACAGGGCGGGAGGGGGTATAGGGGACTTTCAGGATAGCATTTGAAATGTAAATGAAGAAAATACCTAATAAAAAATTGGAAAAAGAAAAAAAAAGATTATTCAAAGAGACAGCACTGTCACTATGAAAACAAGTACCTGTGCCTTCTAAGGAGTACACTTTTTACTCTTTAGAGTTAAGTTGTGGTGTGCTTGATTTTCATATACTAACCTTTCCTATGCCTTTCTTCTTTCTAGGATATGGCCATCCCTCACAAGCCTGTCTCTCTCCATCCTTTATATCAGTCTAAACTCTACCCTCCTGCTAAGTCCCTGCTACATCCACAGACCCTCTCTCATGATGACTGTCTTACCCCAGGACCCTTCAGTCATTTGTCTTCTTTCTCACTGAGGGATGAGCAGGAGAAATCCCCCTCTCTTGTTAGTCAGGACACATACAATAAGGTGAGACTATTTTGCTAAAATGAGAATTGCTATTTGCTATGAAACTTTAGGGTGCTTAACTTCTAAAACTTATGTATGATAACATCTAGATAAAAGCTCTAAATGCTTATATATTTATATAAGTCCATTCCTTCTCTCGTTTCCTCATTATATCATGGTCTTAGCCCAGGGTGGAGATATTAAGGAAAAGTCTAGAACTTAAAAGGGTGGCACTATTAATTTTTGTTCTAGTCTTATTTCACTATCTTTGGGAGCTTAATTAATTACAGTCAATTGTTGAGAGGACATAGATTCAGACTGTAAACAAGGAATATTTAGAATTTCTTCAAGTATCTGAAAAAAATAACATTAATATTTTATTATATAATATCTATTTGCCTAATAGTTTATAGTAAGTGCATATATTTTATATACTATATATATGTAATTACATAAACTTATGTGTTTTATATACTATATATTCTATATATACCATATATAATTATATGTGTGTATATGTTGTATATAGTATGTATATATATTGTTGTACTATATATATTGTATATAGACTATATTGTGCACACACACACATGTACAAAGTGTTTAGCATCTGAGCTACAAATATATGCTAATATATTATGTGCATTATAATATATTTGTGGTTGGCATTGGAGTGCATTCATTAGACCTATTAGCAATGCACAGCACCACTGTGCATTACGTACGCTTACCTTTGAGTAAGCATCCTTTTGAATGTTACATAGCAAACTGGTTATCTAATACAGACTCCCAGACCCCCAAAATTCTCTAAACTAATAATTGACCTTCAATTAAATAACTCAGACTAAAAAATCTTATTTAAAAAATTTATCATAACTTTCTTCATGTCTAATATAATGCATCACTGCCATTAAAAATAAAAGTAAAGGCATCTCCTAGGAGATGGCAGAACAAAACTCATTGGCCCTTGAGATTTTATTCATTAAAAAAATGTTGATAACTTACTGCAGATATGGTCATCTGAGAAGTGAGCATTGGTATATAAAGAATTAGCTTTTTGTATTTTATATCATTTGTGATGAATGGACAGTAAGTTATGAATTAAATAATGTTTATAGGATCAATTACCTACCAACAACATTTAGGATGACATTACTATTGATTTTAGGTGTGGCCTGCTCTTGGGGTTCGATAAAAAGAAGTATATAGTAGGGAAGGAAGCATCTTAAGATGATTTTATGTTGTTTAAAATATATATGAAAATAATTTTGTCTTGTAAGTAATTTGTGACAATTATGTAGCTACTATCTGACTTATAAATTGTACCGCATGATAGGTAATAGTTATATTTTATAGGTATTAGTTATATAAAGCAGCTCCGTCTTTGGATATCTTTGTTATACTAATTGCAACTGTTCAACGATATTAGATCTTCCATCCCATTCCTAGTTGGGCTTTGCTTGTCTAGGCTGAAAAATAATTCACAAAAGCCATAGGTGTGCAGGTATTGTAGACTTGCTGTAGGAGCCAGGTTGCATTGGAAGGGTCACTTGAGTCTATGAGATTGGTATCAGCAGAGGCAACACAACTGAGGTCCTATTTCAAGAGAGAGATTAAAAAGGTAAAAGATGTGTATAAACTGAACAATATTTATAAGTAGATTTTTGTCTTTCAGAGTCTAAGATTCATTTATATCAAACAAAATCTCACTCATATCTAAAACATTAATAAAAACCATCTTGTAATAAGACAGTATTTGTCAAATGAAGATTTAATTGATTAGTCACATATTCCTATCCCCCTATTAAAATATATTAGTTACTAAATTTGATAGTAGCATGCAATAACTGTCATTAATATTTCACATTTACCAACATTTTTTATTTTTTTGAAAAAAAAATCTCCTGGCTTGGAATTGTAAAACATAATTGGCTGTCCAAATGAACTTTATTCTAATGTGCTAACGTGATTTCCAAGTTTGACCTTACAGCTTTAGCTACACGTAAGGCCTCTTACTCTTCCTTCTGAAGAACTCCCTGGAAACACATGCTGAATTTGACATGATTGGACCGTGGGGTCTAGCATTCCTTCATTTTGTTGCTGTTGTTGAAGTTGCAGTGCATTCTTCTAAATTTTCACCAGATGCTTTGTATCTTAAACTCTGACCCCGATCCATTCCCTCCCCGCATTCTTATCAGAAGTCCATAATGAGGTCACACCACATCATCTGATGAGAGCTATAATGAGGTCATGCCACATCATGTGATACTCTGACCCCAATCCATTTCCTCCCTACCTTCTAATCAGAAGTCCATAATGAGGTCATGCCACATCATGCTTTGATTTCATCTTGCTCTGAGCTGTTTTATCTGTCTGCCTTATTTGTTATTGTTCATATAGTAAAAGGAAAGCCATATCTTTTAGTTCCTTCTATTATTTGTGAAATAACTATAGACTTGTGGGTAAGGGTGTATTCCTTCTACGTAAGCTATTTGAATTCGTTTCTTGAATTCACCCATTCCAGATGGTGGTATTTAGGGAGTAATCCATCCTCTGTGTGCTTGTTTCCTCATCTTTGAAAATGAGGATGATACCAGTAACCACCTTACCAGAGCCTATAAGGATCAGGTGGACTACGTATATTAATGTATAACAGAGAACCTGAACTATCACAAGGACATGTGGAGGCAAGAGGTGATATGAGTGAGCCTTTGAACTATTTCCTCAGATCTCTATGTCTTCATTCATCTTTTCTTTACTGGGTGTTTCCCTGTAGTACAAGGAAGCTCAAGCAAACAGCACAATAACAGTAACACTTCTCTATCCAGTTCCTTCATAATGCTGTAAATTAGCATTTCTTTCTTTCTTTCTTTCTTTCTTTCTTTCTTTCTTTCTTTCTTTCTTTCTTTCTTTCTTTCTTTCTTTCTTTCTCTTTCTTTCTCTCTTTCTCTCTTTCTTTTTTTGTCTCATAATGGACAGCAGCCATTTTCTACATGCCCAGCTATGACTATCTCATCCTTAAAAGAATTCTGATTTTGCTCCTACCACTGAACTGAAATTGCTCTAATGAATATTAATTTGGTGTTAGCAGAATGTCCCCAGGTCTCAGTCTTCATTATCCCTCTGTAGTGATTGCTTCTCTTCTTTGCTGAACATCTCTTGTGTACTTGTGGCTTTTTTTTTTTATTTATTTTTCCTTGACTCTGGATTAAACCAATGGTTTTATGTATACTAGGCAATTTTCTACCACTTTGCTACAGCCCAAGCCAAAATTATACTTTGTTTTGAGAGAGTGTCTTGCTAAGTTCTAGGCATGAACTACCCATTCTCCTAGTTTCTGCTTTGGATATAGGTGGAATTATAACCTATAGGCATGATGTGCCATGACAACTGGCTCACTTTCTAGTTGATACACTTCAGATATCTGGCTACTCACAGATTTCAGTGATTATCATACTGTTGGTGAGTACAAAATCCACATGTCCATTTCTTACTTCTCATTGTTATTCCAATTCTTACTTCTCGTTGTTATTCCATTTCTTACTTCCAGCTGCTTGCTCATTACCTTCTCTGGTGTGGTAGCTTAAATGAGCATGGCCCCTGTAGGTTCACATGCCTGAATACTTGGTCCTAGTTGGTAGCCCTATTTGGCTTAGGAGGTATGGCCTTGTTGCAAGAATCATGTTTGCTGCAGTGAGCTTCAGGAATTCAAAGACTCTTCCAGAATGTTCTCTTCCTGAATGTGGTTCATGATATGAACTCTCAGTTTGCTGCATCATTCCTGTTTGAAACCGCTGTTTGATACTATCATGGTGATGGACTCTTATCCCTCGGGACCCATAAACTCAAATAAACCCTTCATCCCATAAGTCTCTGTGGTCATGGTATATATGTATGTATGTATGTATGTATGTATGTATGTATGTATGTATGTATATATGTATTTATCACCACAATAGAACTACAGCTGAGAAAATCAAGTTGTCATTCCACATTCATTTTACTGAAAACTGTCTTGTACTGGTTTCCTTATTTTGGTCATTAACATAGTATTGAAAGTCTCCAGACTGAAAGCTGGATTCATCTATTTATAATCCATCTATTTATAATTCCTTTGCTTTCTTCTTTTAGTAGCGAGTAGTTTCCCAGGTGGAATGGGGTCTTCCTTGGCTGTGCAGCAGCATCATATCACACTGCTCTGCATGGCTGCTCAACTTCATTTGAAATGATGTGCCTGTTGTCCTACAGGCATACCATCAGCTCCCTGTCCTATTCTAGTTCTACGTGGATTCTTCCAGATAAAATTATCTTGGTTTTCTCCTATGGGTATGAACATTTGTATATTATCCATCAGTCAAATTATGCCTCCTTTTCAGCAAAGTTTCTCTATGTGCCCTCAAAATAGTTGTTTCCCTTTTCAATCTCTACAATCCTTGTTTGGACAAGCACCTCCTGTGCCGTTATGGAGTGACACGTTTCTTTATTGAACTTTTCTTGTTCAGGCACAATGTGACACACTTGACACGATGTTTCCCACGTTCTAGAAACATAATGTGTCTTTTGCATTGTATATAGGCATTGTAGAAAATGTGTGTTAATAATCCATTTTCCTAACTGAACCCAAGATGCTAGAATAATCACAATTATTTCTGTTTTAAAAACACTAAATCTGGGATGGAGAGATGGCTCAATGGTTAAGAGAACTGGCTGCTCTTCCAGAAGTCCTGAGTTCAATTCCCAGCAACCACATGGTGGCTCACAACCATCTGAAATGGAGTCTGATGCCCTTTTCTGGTGTGTTTGAAGAGAGCAAGGATGTACTCATATACATAAAATAAATAATCTTTAAAAATACTAAATCTGAATCAACTTAAAGTTTGCTTATATGTTTAGAATAATCTTAGTAAACTGAAGAGAACTGTCTTTTTAAAGGTGGCACCCGGTCACCCTCTCTTGGGAAGCCTCAGTTTTGGAATATAAGTAGACAGAGAAGTGATGGTGTGCCTATCTGATCTTCTCTTGCTTTATGTAAATTCTTTTTCTGTATAATGTCTCATTCTCTATCCATCTTCTTTCTTATCCTCCTGTTCCTTACTCTCATAATCTCAGGTCTGTTTATTCATCTTTTTTGGCCAGTCTGAAGTTCTAATTCTTTTGGCCTACTTAAGCACTCCAAACCCATCACTCAGATGCCTGTACTCTTTTTTTTCCCCCGCATTCCAATTTTCTTTCATTTTGTGCAACTAAGTTGGCGTGGGAAGAAAGTTATAACTTATTAGTGTTTCTCTCAGTCCCTACTCTGCTGAGAATAATAAACCAGAAGAATGAGATCCAGACTCAGTCTAAGTGAGGCTCCTGATCTGCCTGAAGGATGATGGTCAGGATTTCCTAAGCAAGAAGTTGTTATTACTGTGGAAACTTGCGTAGCTTACAAGCAAAAATAGGAACAACAGTTTTGAAGCCAAAAGGATCCACAGGCAGCTTTAAAACTATCTCTTTGCAAAACAGTCTCTTATTTTCATGCCTTGTTAATAGCTTGGCAACCATTTTATTGCGGTCATTTTCCAAAAATACATCACCATTGCTTACAACCATACTCAATTTTACTTCAGATTGAATCTGCTCATATCCCACCAAAGACATGAGGAGATTTCTTTGCATGCATATCTTCTCCTTGAACCGACTACAACTGTGTTCTATTGCATGAACATTGCAATGCACCAGCTTCCTCTAGCTTTCCTACCACATTAAATTTACATATCTCAGTGATTGTCTCTGGAGTACCCTGTTTGGAAAGAAATCAACAAACAAACAACAACAATGAAACCCAAAAGGAAGGAACAAAATCAGAATAAGGAAGCTTTTACTTCAGGAGCGTCCAGGCAGCCCTGTTCTCCCTGTTCAGAAGCCCCCCCATCCGGGGTTATACCTGCCTCTACCCCTTTGTAGCCCCCCTAGGCTGCCACCAGTGCTGGTGGGAGTTAGACCAAGACTTTAGCTTCTCTCAAACAGCTAGGAAAATGTATGTTTCTGTGTAGATAACTTGGTGTCCTAATTAGTTTGAGCTTTAAAAAAAACATAAATGACTGTGTGCATTTATTTATTTATTTTGAGGCAGTTTTAGTTTTAGAAATAGTGGTGTTTTTTTTTTTTTGGCAAAGAAATATTTGATCTGTTCTGTAACAAACAATTTTTTTTTCAACTTTTATTAGATATTTTCTTCATTTACATTTCAAGTGTTATCCAGAAAGTTCCCTATATCCTCCCCCCTCCCGGCCCTGCTACCCTACCCACCCGCTCCCACCCCCTGGCCCCGGTGTTCCCCTGTATTGGGGCAAATAAAGTCTGCATAACCAAGGGGCCTCTCTTCCCACTGATGGCCNTTCTTCCTTTCCAATTTGTATCCCCTTGACCTCCTTTTGTTGTCGAATCGCTCTGGCTAGGACTTCAAGTACTATATTGAATAGGTAGGGAGAAAGTGGGCAGCCTTGTCTGGTCCCTGATTTTAGTGGGATTGCTTCCAGCTTCTCTCCATTTAGCTTGATGTTGGCCACTGGTTTGCTGTAGATTGCTTTTATCATTGTAACAAACAATTTTAATCAGTAAATATGTATTGTGAGAATTAAAATATTAATTAATTCAATGTCCCTTTTCATTATTAAGTGTTCTGATTTGATTAGTAATGACAATTCTTAGGGTAATGCAAGTGAGAACTCATCCACAATATCTATTGATAAGGAATCTGTTGCAGAGTTTCTTTTGGTGAAACATTAAGTTATCTTATACCTATATTTGAAAAAAAAATCAATTCAACACCCTTGGGGGGAAAATAAAATCTTTACATTCTTACCTGAATCAAGTGAAATTTTTACTTGCACATTCCAACTTTAGTTTTGAAAATTTATTTCACTTTCTATACATAGCTTTATTAATATAAATTTGGTGCGAGAATGAAAGAAACAGCCCTTCAGTGTAACTGGGAAGTCAGGCTTCATCTCAAATGACTTTTCCTTTATTGAAGCAGATTTCGTTTCTAATACTCCCATTTATTCACATATGTGCCTTGTCATCTGCTTACCCTCCTTTCTGCCCTCAGAAGCCATCCCTGAGTACTTGAGTTTTATGTCCTGTCTGTGCATATTCAGTAGCTGCCTTAGTGATTTCTTGATACACACACACACACACACACACACACACACACACACACACACACACACACACACACCATTCTTACCATAAAGGAAATAAAGATGGTTTATTCTGAGGACAAATATAAAAGATCATGGCCTGGAATCACAAACGTATGTTACCCCAAATTCCATGGAAGCTCTTTCGTGATAATTATATAGAAACAGAACAAGAATGTCATAAATCATGCCACTGTTGAAAACACAGTTGTGGAAACATCAGAGAAGCAGGCAGAGATCTCAGCTCGAAGATAGCTTCGGAAGCTATCTGATCAAATTCTTAGCACTTTGAGTGGCAGAGAAGAGACTTTTGTTAAGTTAATACATGCAAACTTTATATTTGTTTAGCAGAATGTTCTAAGAGGTGGATAAGAAATAGCTCTTTTAGAGCTAAAGATAGCCCAAGATATATATATATATATATATATATATATATATATATATATATATATATATATAATCTCACACACACACATAGTAACTGTGATATAGACCTGCAACATCTCAACCTCTGCACAACCATGGAAGGTTTAATCAGCCCATCAGAGAGTTTGTAAATTCGGCCTCTTTCTAGCAATTTTTACTTACAATATAATTCAATGATAGTGGTTTTCTCTATCTATCTATCTATCTATCTATCTATCTATCTATCTATCTATCTATCATCTATCATCTATCTATCTATCTATCATCTATCATCTATCTATCTATCTATCTATCTATCTATCTATCTATTTATCTATCTATCTATCTCTCTATCTATCTATCTGTGTGTGTATGTCTGTATATACATATAATATATATGGGCAGAATAATAATTGCAGAAAAAATAAGGCATGGTTTTGAAACTTTGCCTTGACTCCAATTGAGATGATTATCAGAATTACTGAGAGCACTAGAAAACCACAAGCTCCCAACTCACATAGAATTCCTGCAAGTAAATTATAATGTTAACATTATGAAGGGGAGGCTGGTTATAAGTAATTTTGACTATTACCTCTGATGGTTCAAAGACTTTGGTCAGCTTTGAAACCATTTGTCTTATTAAGGTAAGTTGTAAATATGTAGATTTAGAGACACAAAGCACCTTTAAGAGTAAAACAGCACATTGAGATAAGCCAAGCTTCAAGATGATAAAATGAACATTGATCAGAGTAATTAAGTTAAAAAATATGAAAACCTTGTCTAACACATAATTCTTTTCCCAAACAAAGAATATATATGGTGCCAATTTTATACTGAAATCTAGGACCCCTCAAGTCCAGAAGTAGACATAACATAATTATTTATTTGTGTCACAAAGATTTGTTGACTCTCCAGTAGGCTAAAGCCTTGGCTGATATGTGCTGCCCAAACCAGAGGGAGCAGGCAGAGAGAGGTGTGGAAGGCTTAATTAGGAATTTGTTTTCTATGTAGGAAAAAATAAAGAAATTAAACAAACAAACAAATGACGACAACAACGAAAAGCACAGTCACCATGTAGATGTTGTGGCATCTATGAGGTCCCACTGCCGAGTTGGGCTTGACTAAGGAAGGATGTGACCCTGGAATGTGAGGTGGGAAAGAAGCAACAGTTTAGCACTTGCTGGGTATGAGGGGAGCAGAGGGAGGGGAGACAGCAACTCAGAATCATAGCATGAACTCTGGACAGAGTCTGTATTTATTATCAACCCTATAATGCTTCCTATACTCTGTCTCCAGACCTCAACCCTCGTTTGTCAGCCATAGCACTAAAGGTTAGTGGATAAAAGTATTTACTATTCTGGCAAAAAATGAACACTGAACACAGCCCAGCACATGTCAGGGGAGGAAGAGGTGGGAGAATTGCTTAAGCCTCAGGGCTTTAAGAACAATCTAGACAGTGAGATGGGAGGAGGAGGAAGAAGAGGAGGAGGAGGAAGAGGAGGAGGAAGAGGAGAAATAAAATAAAAACACAAACCAAAAATAATATACTTTGACAGTCACTTTACTAAAAAAGGTCATTTTGAAACTTGGAGGCAAAACTGCCTGTAACTACTTCATTAATCATGCTTGCTACTCTCTGACTGTATACACAAGTAGAAACCTGTCTGGGAGAATAAACCAGGGTAATTTACTTTTGATCAACATAGAGATAAATGGCCTTGCTCTCAATTTGAAAACTTTTCTGACAATTTTTGGAGGTAATGTGAATTGGATAACTATTAGGTTGCATCAGAAGAGAAAAATCTTTGTGGTGGGTGGAATGGGATATTTTATCAAACTCAAAATGGGTTTTTAATGTTCAGAGACTTTTCAGGAACGCCGAGCAGAGGCAGTGTTTTCGGATCCTAAATTGTTTTCAGAATGGATGGACTCTTTCAATATGTTCATTAAGAACGTTCTGTTCAACTGGCTAAATCAGAGTAATTGGACTTTTAGCATGAAAAATGAATGTCAATGAGCAGGTATTTTAACAGATGCACTTGTGCAGTTGAAGTATCAAAGCTCGTTAGTTCTGATCTTCAGCTGCAGACTGAGTAGTTCACCACAGTGGAAGCCTTTGTGACGGTTCGTCGTATGGAATGGGAGTGTCTCTAAGTGCTTGTTGTCATCCTGAAAATGTTTTAAATTTAATTACAGACCCGTTGACTTATGTTTTTCCTCTGGGAAGCTGAGAACAATTCATTCTTTTAATCATAGTTCTCTTTTTGGCTAAAACTTAGTGACAAAAACATCTGTCCCTGAGCTCATTTGTTGTGTGGTGTTAGACACATAGTATCTAACTGAAATATTTCATTGTGACATATTTTCTTTTTGCTTTTTTCTTTGTTGGTTTTTACTGAAAATAATGTTTTTATACAATGTATTCTGATTACAGTTTTTTACCCAACTACTCCCAGATTCTCTCTTCTTTCCTAGCCACCCAAATCCTCACTTTTTCTTTCTCTCTTTCATTAGACTACAATAAGCATCTAAAAACCTAATAAAATAAGAGAAAACTAAAACAAACAAATAAGAGTGAGACATAGCAACAACAGAAAAAAAATCAGAAAAAAAAGAGTCAAAGAAAAAGCTCAAGCAGTACATATAGATAAAAATACACACATGTTCACACACAAAAAGATCCACTCATGCAGGACCAGAAACTGTTGGCATACACTCTATGAAAGTGGGGCTATTTAAGCATTAATACTGTACTGGCAGAGAGCTAAGAGCTCATCAACAGTCTCATATTTTGTAACTGTTTGTTCCTTCCTCACCTGTCTAAAGCAATCTTGAATTGTATCTGATTATTTTTAATAAAGAGCTGCCAGCCAAAAGCTGGGCAAGAAGTGGAAGGTAGAACTTCTGGGCAGAGAGAGGAACTCTAGGAGAAGAGACCAGAGGTGGGAGATTTACTAGCAACTCTGGGATGGACAGATGGACCAGAGCAGAGCAGGCAGGTAGACCTGGCCACATGGTGGGACATAGGCCAGAATGAGTCAATATAGAGTAGTGAGAAGACTGCCAAGCTAAGGCCTAAGCTTTAAAATATCAATATTTTATATTGTAGTTAATAATTTTATATTAATGTAAAGTATTAATAAATTTCTGTTTCATTATTTATATCGCTGGCAGGTCTGTGAAAGCCTCACTATAAGATACAATATATATGAAATGGGCTTGTAAGACGGAAATAGCCCTGACAAAGAGTTATCACAAATACCGTTGAATTTGCTTTGAGATGGCCATTACTCTTGAGCACTGGGCTTTGCCTTGAAAGTATTTATATATTTAGTGAAACTCCATTAGAAAAAAATAATTTTTTATTTGTGAGTTATCATTTGGAGATAGCTTCTGACTTAGGGATGGGGGTTTATGTCTACTCCCTCTCTCAGGGCTGGAACCATATCTAGCTCTAACCTGTACAGGCTCTATTCATGCTGCCGTAGTGTCTGTGAGTTAATATGTCCGTTAGTTCTGCAGTTTGGAAGGTCTTGTTCCTTGGTGTCTTCTATCCCCTCTGGCTTTTACACTCTTCACTCTCCTCTTTTGTCAAGTTCCCTAAAGCCTGAGGTAATGAATTTGATGAAGATATCTCTTTTAGGACTGAGTATTCTAAGGTCTCACTCTCTGAGCATTGTTCAGACCAGATGTGGGTTTCTGTATTTATTCTCATATACTTTGGGAGAAAGCTTCTCTAATGATGGCTGAGTAAGACACTGATATAGCAGAATGTCATTAGGAGTTATTTTACCACTGTGTTCATTTAGCAGAGTGTTAATATTTGGTTTTCCTCTAGGCCTGTGGCCTATCTAGTCTTGGGTTATTGATCACCTGAGCAGTGTGAAGGATGGTTTCTATCTTAGGGAATAGATCTTAAGTCTCATCAAATATTGGTTGGTTACTTCCCAAAGTTTGGTGTCACTATTGCCCAAGGGCATCTTGCAGGGAGGTCGCTCTTGTAGAGCAAAGGTTTTCTATCTGGGTTGGTGCTTATCTTTCTCCTTTGGTAGTAAACAAAAACCACATCAAATTGGAGACACCAGTTGTGCCTCATTCCAGTGGAAACTCTAAGGGAAACAGAGCTTGCATTGTACAGCATGCACCTGGCCATAATTCTCAAGGTAACTGGGGTCAGGTTCTTGAGTAAAAGAGCCTAGGATAGGGCACAGTGTTTTGCTGGATTATTGAATAAGTGCTCTTTACAGATGTTTTATGTAAGCAAGTGAGAGAATCCTAATTGGGTGGTAGGATGGGGCAGGGAGAAAGCACATTTGTGCTCTCAGATAAAGACAAGCTTTAGATTGACACATAAGTAAAGGGACCTAGGACATCAAAAGAAACTTGACCACACACGAAGCAGGTACCCTCCTTGGTCATTTAAGTCTGTCCTTGCTGGTGGCAGCAGTTTAGGGAAGTTGGGACACACTCCTCGGTGAGCATTTGCTCAGTTCAGTGAGGCCTTGATGAGACCTTCAACTCTCTGCCCTTGCTTCCTATGCTTCTTTTACTATCATCCTGCATTTTTCTTTCCCATTTAAGAGAAATATGATAAAGTTTTTTTTTTTTTACATTTTTTTATTAGAGAATTTCTTCATTTACATTTCATGTGTTATCCCCAAAGTCCCCTATCCCCTCCCCCCGCACTGCTCCCCTACCCTCCCACTCCCACTATTTGGCCCTGGCATTCCCCTGTACTGGGGCATATAAAGATTGCTAGACCAAGGGCCTTTCTTCCCGAATAATGGCCAACTAGGCCATCTTCTAATACATATGCAGCTAGAGACATGAGCTCTGGGGGTTCTGATTACTTCATATTGTTGTTCCATCTATAGGGTTGCAGACCCCTACAGCTCTTGGGTACTCTCTCTAGCTCCTACATTGGGGAGCCTGTGTTCTGCCCTATAGATGGCTGTGAGCATACACTTCTGTATTTGTCAGGGACTATCAAAGCCTGACAGGAGACAGCTATATCAGGGTCCTTTCAGCAATATCCTGCTGGTGTGTGCAGTAGTGTCTGCATTTGGTAGCTGATTATGTGATGGACCACCCGGGTGGGGCACTCTCTGCATGGTCAATCCTCTCGTTTAGCTCCAAACTTTGTCTCTGCACCTCCTTGCATGCATATTTTAATCCCTATTATAGGGAGGAATGAAGTATCCACACATTGGTCATTCTTGATTTTCTTGTGTTTTGGAAATTGTATCTTGGGTATTCTAGGTGTTGGGGCTAATATCTGTTTATCAGTGAGTGCATATTAAGTGACTTCTTTTGTGATTGGGTTACCTCACTCAGGATGATATAAGTTTTAAAGGAGGGGGTTTTTTTTGGTTCTTTTTATTTTATTTTATTTTATTGGCAAATATTCTGCTGTCTTTCTGCCTTGTATTGTCCACATTTAACAGGTGCTAAAATTCTATCTGATACCTTAGACAAATGTTGTATAGTAAAATCGATTTCTGACTTTTTGTTTGTTTTTTTACTTATGTTTTAAATTTTTTTCTTATTTTTCTTCCTCTGCTTCTTGAGTATGGGATTTTTGGCAAGGAACCACCGGGCCTGATTTAAATGGTGCTGGTGGTGGGTCCCACGGGTCTCCCTTGAGACCATGCTTGGCAAACACAAGTTGAGCTAATGTCCCCAGCCTACAATATTGAATATTGTTACTTTAATTTTCTAGATCTTACCCAATGAGACTGCTGAAACCCAATGGTAATGTGGAATATTCCTGCAAGATACTTATAATCAGTAAATAATCTACTTATCTTGGGGTTTGAATTTGAATAAAAGCTTTCCTGGTTGTTTGTGCTTCTAGAGAGAACACAGAAGTAAAAGAAGACACATGTTTTCAAACGGGCAATCTCAGACTCTTTCAAATTTGTCAGAAACAGACATGATCAAAAGCCTAATTACAGTGTCTGGTGACAGAATCCAGTTCCGGAATAGCTTATAGGGGCAAGGGATACCTGGTGTCCCAACAGCTCTAAGGTAAATAAAGCAACATAGTAAAATGTTGACTATAGCTTATGTAATTTTGAAATATATATTGAAGCCATGCAAAGAGGTATATGGCTAAAAGAGTGGGGTTTCAATGCCCACAAAGAGCATGTAGGCACCTTATTTAGGGCAGCCCTTCAGTTATTGCTATTCAAATTGTTTTAGCCCACCTTTCTGCTACCCATTTATATACACTGTCCCTCCTCAGCAGTGCCTATCCATCCTCAATACTGCTGCTGAAGAGGAGCTCTTAGTAGACCTCCTGCTGTGGAGGAGGAGTAACAAAGCCCACTATGGGTCTATGAAGGAGCATGGGAGATGGCCTGAACCATTTCCTTTTTTTTTTTTTTTTTTTTTTTTTTTTTTTTTTTTTTTTTTTTTTTTTTTTTTTTTTTTGGTTCTAAATGTGTATACTTTATTAAAAGAATAAAAAAAATGAACATAAACAGGAGCATACTATAATCAGCTCCTTAACAAACACTCCTCAACACAAACAGATTCTTTAGCACTGTAACATTTTAAAAAGTCCAAAGGAGGTCTGCAATGGAGGGAAGAAGTTACTGCATTTGAGGGCAAAATCTTATATGAATAGTTTTTATTCATAAAATATTTTGATATTTACCTATCTATGTCTTTAATTGTTAAACTGAGCTCATAATTTTCTGTTTTTTTTCAATTTTTTATTAGATATTTTCTGCATTTACATTTCAAATGCCTTCCTGAAAGTCCCCCATACCCTCCCCCACCGCATGCTCTGCTCCACTACCCACCCACTCCTGCTTCCTGTTCCTGGCATTCCCCTGTACTGCAACATATAACCTTCACAAGACCAAGGGCCTCTCTTCCCATTGATGGCCAACTAGACCATCTTCTGCTACATATGCAGCTAGAGACACAAGCTCTAGGGGTACTGGTTAGTTCATATTGTTGTTCCACCTATAGGGTTGCAGACCCCTTCAGCTCCTTGGGTACTTTCTCTAGCTCCTCCACTGGGGGCCCTGTGTTCCATCCAATAGATGACTGTGAGCATCCACTTCTGTATTTGCCAGGCACTGGCACAGGGTCCTGTCAGTAAAGTTTTCTGGCATATGCAATAGTGTCTGGGTTTGGTGGTTGTATATGGGATGGATAAACCATTTCCTAATTATTACTCAGTCTAAATAGTTGTACAAGTACTTGTGACACTTGAGTTTACAAGCATTGACAAAGTGCCAGGCTCTGGGACTGGTTTCCTACTGTTGGGAGGGAACTTGCTGTCAATGAAAAAGATCTAGATGGAGAGTAAGGAAAAGCAATTGGAACTGGAAAATATTTCTCTAACTGAGACATTATTATAGATCAATTTACTTTCTATTATGTGTCATACAAATAAAAGAGCAATTCTTGTATGGCACAGAAGATAAAGAATATTTCCTTTGTAGAAAAAATAGATATTTGGTTTTTGGTATCAGTAGAGTATTGGGATATAAAAAAAGAACTGAAAATGATATTTTATTTTAGGTGTAATTCTATGCAACCATATCCCTAAAGGAAAGAGAAGAACATCAAAAATACTCCTTGTTAATTTCAATCTCAATTTCCAAAATCCATTTTTAACCCTAGAATGGTATTGGCATATAGATGTGTTTTGCTCCTTTTTAAAAAAATTATTATTATTGCCTGGGAAGTCTGCATCAAGATAAAGTGAATAGTGAAGTTCAGTCCCCGAGGGAATAGTTTTCTGCTTGAGAAGGAATCAATAAAAGGAAATGGAATTTATTTGTAAACAGACTGAACATAGCATGGGCAGAAGCATTCCATTATGCCATAAGAGGTCCTTCAGAACATAGAGCACTGTCTGTGGAGAAAGGGAATGTGCTGAATTTTACTTCATAACATGGAACAGGAAAGGCTAAGAGTAAAACAAATATATGTGGAGAACTTTCTGTCTCAGAGACCAGAGCAGAAACCATTTTTTTCCTTACTGTATCTCAAGACCAGAGATTGGAATGTGGTTACCAGCATTCCTCAGGGAGAGCTCTGTGGGCACATAAAACAATGGACATGAGCACCAAGTCACCATGTCATCAGCTGAGTGCGTGATGACACCCAGCGAACACACAGCCGAGGTCTGTAAAACTTAATAGTGCTTATAAAATGCCCAAACCAGAAGAGCATGGAAGAACTAAGAACTGGTATTAAGGACCTCAGATCATGTTCACAGGGAGACTGGTTCCCTGTTTGATGGTTGGAACTTGGAGCTCAGCTGTGGCCCAGAACAGAAAACTTCAAAAGGAGAAAACTTTCATTTGGAGATTGTGTCATTTCTCAATCAATAGTATTTTCTAAAGAATCATGGAGACAATAAACTGGCCAACTGCAAAAGGCCTAGCTTTTTAAAAAATTGTCATGTATTAATTTTACAAAGTAATAAGTTTCATTGTGACATTTCCATAAATGAACGTGATATACTTTAAGTATCACTCCCACTACCTTTTCTCAAACCAACGCTCTCTTCTTTTCTAATCCTATTCCATTGGAGTCAATATTTTAATTGACTAATTAATTATACTATTTATTATTATTTTAGTAGCGAAGGATAGCAAACCCAGAACCTCACAACCAGTAAGCAAATGTTCTATTGCTGAGCTATACCCAGCCTGGGGTAGATTTTTAAGAATTGGGAAACTGAGGCACGGAGAGGTCATATAGGGCATCAGTGTGTAGACAAATTTGTAAACCTTTGGACACCACCAAAATGCCTTCTTTGAAATACAAGAAATATTAAGCTATCTTCTAAGCAACCAATTTTCTATCTTCTGTGGTATTTTATGCCTTATATAGCATCTAAGTTTTCTATCTTCCCTTTTAAAATTTAGCTTAAATGAATTGAATGATTAGGGCATATAGCCTGTTCTCCTTTGGAAGTAGTGGCATTTCCCTGAAGCACGTGGAGGCCAGTCTTTCATTGTAGACATATGGTGTACTGATTTTCACAAAGACAAACCCAGGGTACTGATGTGTTGTTATGTTGCCCCCAGGCCTAGAATTATGAGTCATAATTTTTTAGATGTACAATTGCTACGATATGGCAGGGCCTATCATCCAGCTGCCTGTAATCTTTGGGGGGAAATGAAACAAACTCTCATTTTACAGTGCTCATTCATTTAGAAAATTGAAGAGCTTACTCATTGACTTTGAAGTGGAGTTGATGCTTGCAAATAGCTGCACAGCAATTCGGTGACATGTTCTCAGTCACTCACATTAGCCATTCCCTCTGAATTTCCTCTCTACATTCCAATCATCCTAATTAGGATTTCGTTTTAGTGAGTGGATCTACATTCATATTTCCTATTTCTTACTTTCAGAAGGTAACTTGGTTCCTTGGGATGTTTCTCTCATATCCTTCTTGACTGGTTTCAGATCTATTAGTACTAAGCCCTCACAACACTCAGAGCATTATCTCCGAATACATCATTATGTGTTTGTATTGTTATTATATTAATCATAATTATATAGTTTTTTTTTTAATTTTTTTGAGAGAGGATTTCTCTATGTAGCCCTGGCTGTCCTGAAACTAGCTCTGTAGACTAGTCTGGTCTTGAATTCACAGAGATCCATCTGCCACTGCCTCTTGAGTGCTGAGATTAAAGTTATGTACCTCCACAGTCTACTTATTTTATTTATTATCATAATTACATAACCATAATTATATATCATATGTTATGTAATTATATTATCATATTACATATAATAATATAATATAATTAATTATTAGCATAACATACTATAATAATGCAATGTAATTAATATAATATAATATTCTATAGTTATTTTATTAATATTATTATACTATCATTAACATATTAATTAATATGTAAATATCATATCAATGAGAACATAAATCATATTTATCTCTCACACTCAACTGTAATCTCCTAGATCAGCATACTATTCACTACTATGTTAATGACAATTAGCAACATGCCTGGCACATTAATAGGCATAAAATTAAAAAGATCCATAGTAAATAATTTTATTACACAACCGCCATGTAAGTTAATGGATTAGGCACAGTTGATTTTGAGTGCAGTCAACTGGAGGAGTGACCAGGTACAGTATGAAGCACACTTTCCTCCTCTTTTCATAGGAGGATGTTGTTCATGGCCTCCCTAATTGAATTACAGCAGCAGCTGCTAGAAATGGAAAGTCTCATGGCCTTCTTGCTTCTTCCTGTGTACCTATGAAACATTTATAGAATGTGCTCTGCACCATGAAATGTTTGAAATCAGAGGCCAGAGCCCTATATGCTTTGGTTGACCAGGCAGATTTTCAATACAAGTGAAACAATTAGATTTGAGTCTGACCACAGATAGCCCCTGAACTTTTACCCCCTCATTATAGGACTGACCAGACCATGTTGCCTGGGGATACTTCAGCTGCTTCTAATTTCTAAGGGGAGGCTGGTTTGCAGACCTAGAAGATAAAAACCTCATGTGTAGACCTTTACACAGTTAAGAGAAACCAGAAATAAGACACTGTACGGAATCTGTGGAGTTAAACACTGACAAACAAAGGCTTCTTACAAAAAAAAAAAAAAATCATGAGAATCAAATAGAACTCACTTATTGTTCTCCCTGCAGTGCTCCATGTGTGATGTCTCCTGGGAGACAGTCAAGATGCTGAAACAAGTCCTAACTATTCACAAATTTGGAATTTCTTACTTTTGTAAATATTTCTTTCCAACAGTGTAATTCATTTTTAAATCGATTTTATTTATTTTTCCTTATCAATTTGTTCTCTTGCTGAGTGAGTTGTCTGCTGGGGCATAGACAACATGAGGATGACTGGCATATAAATCAGGACTTCCAGGGACTTGTGGCCTCACCCAACTGCCTTATACTAAGGAAGCAGATACTACTCTGTCCCCCTTGCTTCAGTAGATTTTCACTACTTTCTAGATGTATTTTTATTTTTATTTTTAATTTTAATTTTAATTTTTATTTTCAAGGTGATTCCATGTGGGAGAGGTTTATTGAGTGGGTAGGGGGGCAGAGAAGAGGAAAAAGAGAGAAAGAGGGGGGAGAGAAGAGAGAGAAGGAAAAGAGATCAAGGAGGGGGTAACTTCCTAATTTATACAGAAAATGATGTCACACCATTGAGGGTGGGGACTGAGCCAAGTGGATTGTGGGATTAAAGGTCGTTGTCCTGGCAACACAGGTCAAGGGTCACATAGTTAGGTGGGGCTTGGAGTGTCCTGGTACTAACATTCCTCCCTTCTTGTTATTATAAAAAGAAGGGGAGAAAAAGAGAGGGGAGACCAATGGTGAAGAGGGAATGGGGGCGTTGTGTCTCTTAGGCTACTTCCTGCTGTTTAGGGGCGTCGCCAGGGTATATCTGGTTTTCACCACCGGAATCCATTTGGTAGCAGCGGCTGGTAATCCTGTAACAGGAGCTGATTAACAGTTTGGTTAGAAATTTTTGTACTTGTCATTGAAGGAACGTAGAGACAAGATTAATAAGACAAGGAGCGAATGATAATGCCAGGAAAATGACCAGGAAAGGTGTTACGAGTGGAAGGATCCACTTCCATATGGGGTGCTCAAAGATACCAGAACTGGATGTCTCATGGTTACTGAAGTCTCTTATGTCTGCCTGTAGTTCCTGGATTTTATTTTTCACTATTCTGGATTGATTGACATAGAAACAGCATTCTTCCCATAGGAATAGGCAGAGGCCACCTTCTTTAAATGTTTTTTTTATAAAGGCCACACTCGACCTCGAGTTAAGTGTAGGGACAGAAGAAGGTACAGGTTTCTGTAGATACATGGTGTGAAGGTTTATGAGGTATGGTAGAGGAACGTGGAAAAGCATTCTTAAGGAAGGGAATTCTGAACAGTCTGTCTTACACTGATGGTCTCAGGATGTTAAGACTTCCTGCAATACTTCCTTCTCTTTAGAGTTTCTGACAGTCAAGAAAAACCCACTCCACCTTCATGCAGGAGCTATTCCATAAGTGTCACAGGATTGGACTCCACTTCTTGCGGGCAGACTTACTATGTTTTGCAAAGTGTCTTCCGTTGAGATGTTGGAGTCTCAGTACTCCATCTGGCCTGGGAAGAATTCATCTTTTTGTTTTTTCATGGAAGGTCATGTGGCCTCTAGAGAAACAGCAGCGTGGGTGAGAAAACCCCCAGGTGAGTCAACACTTGGCCAGGTTTTACGCTGGGTTGCTGGCAGATGTGACCAAGTGTAGTGAAAAGCAAATAAATGTGCTGTTGAAATACTGCAGCTATTTGTGTACAAGGGTCTAATTCAGCCGCTCTACAGCACACAAGGCTGACGTTTCCACCTGAGATGGAAAGATGCTTTGCCTAATTCGCCTGCACATTCCATTTCCAGGTCTGCCCTATGCTGAATAATGCTGAGATGAAGCCAACAGCCTTTCAGATACATTGTTGATTTGAGGCCAAGTAGTAGTTTGTTTTTCAGAATATTATAGCCACATATGTAGGCTTGGGGTTCCCTCTGCCCTTCCACATGGGTCTAGCAATTATGTAAAACTTACTTTAGTGTATTTCTAAAACGGTTCCTGTTTTGACTCTGGCAGATCTTTTCTACTGTGTTTCATTGCCCATGTCTCTCAACATCTCTGTTCCCCATGATTTACCAAATCTCTACATTCAACAGAGGTTTGACCATCTACAGTTTTTCCTCCTAATATTTCACAGCTCACCTGTCCTGGTCAGCGCATCGGATTGCTGCTTCTGTGATTTCTGGAAAGTAGGAGAGAGGGAGGAGAAGGACAGTAAAAGAGGGAGATAGAGGAGGAGGAGGAGGGAAAGAGAGAGGGGGAAGGGGAGGGGGAGAGGGAGAGGGAGGGGGAGAGGATTGCCCCAACCTTGATCCCATTGTCTTTCCCTAGACATCATTTTCATTTAAAATTTCTTCTTTCCTTCCATCTCTTCCACCCTCCTTTTCCACCTATTCCTTGCAGTCTCCATCTCTAATGGACTTCTTAAATATCTTCAGATGGCCATCAATATTTTGCATATCATTTACAGTGGCTCAGTTCAAGTTTCAATAGCTCATCATGTGCCCCCCTTTTGCTTACATTATCTAGAGGACTCCTTATGGATACTTCCTCTCACATTTTCTTCAACTGCCCCATCTTTGGAAACTGGTCATTACTCTCTATTGCTACTTCTGGCCCTTAAATCAATGATTCTGTGTCTTGGTGCTTTAGTTTATCTGTGAAGCAGGGCTTAGACATTTGATCTCTAAATGAAGAGTCTGTGTGGTGCACTTGTAATCCTATCACTTGAAAGACAGAGGAGGCTCAGAACTGGAAAGAAAGCCTAGGCTACAAAGTGAAGCAAGTCCCTAACAACAAAACAAAATAAAAAACAAAGTCATTAATGAAAAACACATATATATAGCTTAGTACATGAGTATTCAATAAACTGTTATTATTATTAAACTCATGAATTTTATGAGATGCCAGCAGACTTCAGCTGCCTTGAAGAAAATGGAAGAGCAAATCTATTATACTCAAAGGTCATCCTTAGGTCAAGTGGACGTAATTTAGGACTTAATAGTTATTTATGATCAGCTAGATACCATTCCCTTCAGTTGACTGCATAGGTTTTGAAATTTGAAGTGACTATGAACTTGACTTAAGTTAGATCACCTATGTTGGGAAGAAAGAATGGAATGTAAATGTAGGTATCATATGGTGACCCAGCTGCTTTTCTAACCTCATTGAAATGCTTTTAGGGGATTATGAAATTTTAAAATTTCAGATTCTCCTTGTGTGCACTAGGAAATTAGAATAGTAGGAATGTAGAATGTGCTATTACAAAACTGTGGAGAGTCATATGAATACCATATCACCACCCTTCCTGGGTGTTTTTAAGAGTCTGATGTGTACAGCCTAGATTACCCGGATTGTAAATTTGAGCAGAATGATAGACCCAATCCCAAGTAAAGATTAGTGCCAGTGAGACCAGAAGACCATGTGACAGTGGATGCTCTCAGCTGCTTCTCGGGTTGTTACTTAGAACGTGGACTGGCTCCATTCTGTTTAAGCAGTGGTGCTGAGGAGGACTCGGGATGCCTTGATAAGCAAAGGATTTGCAGCTGGGCTGGGGTTTAAGGGTTAGAACTTCAAAGTAAAAGCAAGCTCAATTCCATAAACCTGCTGGAACTGAGTGGGCCTGATGAAGTGCCAGCAGATTGACCCCCGGAATCTGCTCAGCAGCCAGACCCAGAGGCTCCCCAGGGCTGACTCAGTTACAGACCCCTTTAAACTTGCTTTGAAAAATTAGGAGGCAGTCACTGTCCCATTGTTTGCTCAAAGCAAGATCCTGTTGAAAGTGGAGGTGTCCAGTGGTTTCTGTCACCTTGATTTGCCTGACAGAAAGGAATGTCCCTGACAAGTGGTTTCAAAAACCTTAACATTGGAGTAATAGAGGTGATACAAAGAGTATAGATGGCTATGAGTGGAAATTTAGGCTTATAATCCTAGCATTTGGGAAAGTAAGTGAGGATTGCATTAAGCCAGGTTGTATGTGAAACTATCTTAAAAAAAAAAAAAAAAAAAGAAAGGCAGGGGATGGGTAGGAAATTGTGTTTCAGTACAAATTCTCTGTGTCATAGTCCGATCTTTATTGGAATGGTGTGTCCTTCCTTCTAACTTAGTGAGTTTAAGGGTCTGCATATCACTTAGAAAATCCATGCACTAAAAGTAAAAATTCTGATACAGAGGAAGAACATAGAACACAGACCATGTGACTATGTTGAATTACATCATAACAATATTAATCTGGTAGAATTACAAAATGTATGAAGTTTCTGTGTTTTGAGATTATTGAAGTTCACAACAATGTATAATATTGTATTATACTAGAAAATGTATACTATCTTAAAATGTATGCATATTTATTGTGAGACCTAACATTGGGTGTTGTTTTTACTTTGGAACTATATTATAAGGGGGCTGGCATCTGAGGCTTGAAACATCAATTTCACTTAGACTCTTTTCTATAAAATTTATCAGTGCTTCGAGCATTCATTTAATAAGTAACTAATGACAGTATCTGCTGTATTGTTAAGGCATGTTGGAGTTGATTTATGACAGAAAAATAAATCAGATGTGGTTTCATGATCAGACTATCCATCTCCCGACAAAACACTTCCCATACATTTGAAATGACAGACAAGTCCCACTACTCATATTTGGTAAAATCTACTACTGTTTGCAGCAAAATATTAGATGTCATTATCTAAATATCTGTTGAAATGAAATCTAAACATCTGTTTCTCCTCACTTTGGCTCCTGATCACAAGCTGGGCATCTTTTCTGTGAAGCTGGGTTATCCCATGGTGACAATACCTGAACATGACACTCTTGACTCTAAAGAGGTAATGTAAGATAGGAGTGGAGATCTCTGTCATATTGACTGTAGAAGTAAGCCCATCTTATTTCTTTCGATATTAACAAAATCGTGACATTTTTAGTTTTGAGATTTTATTTACATGCAACATTCATCCCTTCCCATTCTTTCTTCTTGCTTTTTTTTTTTAAATTCATGGCTTCTTTTTTTGGCTACTACCTATATATAAATGTGTATATACATTTGTATTCCTAAATATAACCAGCACAATCTGTATAATATTGCTTGTATGTATTTTTCCAGGCTGACCATTTAGCACTGGAAAGCTACTCTGTTTGCTTTGCCCTGGGAAAGGCTATTTCTCCCATGCTAAGATTTCCTTAGATGTCTGTAGTTCTTTGTGTAGGGGTGGGACCTTATGGGCAAATCCATTTCTACTTTGGTGTGTCTATTGGGGTCACTATTGTTCAGCTCATGCTTAAGTAGTCATGTTGGTGAGACTGTATAGATGTAGTTTCTGACATTACTAGGAGATACAATCTCCTAGTAATGTCAGCAGCCTCCTTTATCTTTAGCAATGTTCTCTGAGCCTTTGGTATGGTAGTATTTTGTGTATGTATGATTGGAGCTGGCTATCCATTTTTATTGGTTGTGCTCTTTTGCAGTCCTCTTTCTCTGGCTTAGTAAAGTAGTAGTTGTAGGTTCTTCTTCAATACTCCTGACTTCACTGGTCCTGGTTAGCTGGCTGTGTTTCTAGTACCAGGNTTATCTTTAGCAATGTTCTCTGAGCCTTTGGTATGGTAGTATTTTGTGTATGTATGATTGGAGCTGGCTATCCATTTTTATTGGTTGTGCTCTTTTGCAGTCCTCTTTCTCTGGCTTAGTAAAGTAGTAGTTGTAGGTTCTTCTTCAATACTCCTGACTTCACTGGTCCTGGTTAGCTGGCTGTGTTTCTAGTACCAGGCATGATTTCCTTCTTGAGTAGGTTTTTAGTCCCATTCGAGAGATGTTGATTACTGCCAAGGTATGCATGTGACTACTGTATTCTTAGGGTTATATGCCATGCTGGTCACTGTTGTTAATAAATGTTAATAGTTAGTAGGACTGTTGGTTGTTTCCTTGCTTTGGAAGTTTGTCTAGGACTTTGCCGCATTATGAATGTTACTTAGTATTCAGGGGGAAGGTATTCATGTCAGTCCCAGCTCAGGGGCATCTTGGCCCTGTTTCTGAAGTGCATGCTATCTTCAGCAAGAGGGACTTAACTTCTACTTCTGGGAGTACTCAAGGCTAGTAGCGATATAGGCTACATGGGTTGGGAGTCCCTCGGATGGTCCTAACCGACAACTAAAAGGAGGACTTCGCATGTCAAGCATTGGAGATTTTGTTAAGTGAATTTTGGTCCTTGGAGGGAGCATCGTTAAAAGAGATAATGTAATGTTGTGGTAATAATTAATCAGGAGTTTCTACCCCACCATTGATCATTTAGTTCCAAGATAAAAGATGCACAACCTTTATATTTATAATAAGCCTTTAAAGCACCTGAGTTGGGCAGATATCTACCCTCTAAGCTATTGGTATTTACTTCTTTATCAATAAGTCCAATCTATAAATCGCCATGTTCTGCCTGGGCTGCTCTTATACAGACTGACAACCCTCATGGCCAGTCTCATAATCCCTTGCCCCAATGGAATCCTATCTCCTCTCCTCAGTACCACTCTCTTCACTCTCTTCTCCTCCTGGTCTCCTCTTCCCCTAACCCTAACCCTAACCCTAACCCTAACCCTAACCCTAACCCTAGCCCTAGCCCTAACCCTAACCCTAACACAATTGCTCTCCTAACCTCCTACTTGAATACATTTTAAAGCTATCATTGTGCAAAATCTGCTAGGCTTTCTGCAGTGATGATAGAGTAAAATAAAGATGTACTATGAGTGGTTCACATTAGTACCGTTACATGCATTTTTGGTTATCTTTAAAATAATATAATAAGGGTAGGAATTTTGGTTCCTTGAGACTATACTTATGGAGCATATGTTACCTCTAACGCATGCAGCCACAGGTGTGTGAAAAATTATATAACTCAAAATCTACCATGAATGTAGTACAATACCTGAATACCTGTCTCCATGTGCGCTTGCTGAATTGGAGTGATTTTAAGGGGCAATTTATTGAGAGCATAGTGCATATAAGCCACACACTTCCTTTAATTATCACAGAGCATAATTACTTTTACTATTCTTGTTTTGCAGTGAGCACACAAAGGCCAGGGAAAGCCAGTCTGCTGAACTAGCTGGGAAACATAGGCAGTATTCAGTGCTAAAATCCCGACTGATTGCCTAGCAATTTGGTTTAAGCATTCTCTTACACTTTGTCCAGCAGTGAAATTAAAAACCTTAATGTAGATAAAGGTTGTTACATCTCTCTATCAGTCTCTAAGTCTGTTTCTGTGTCATCTAGTTCCTTCTCTTACATATGATTGTGGGATATTTGCCAAGTTCAGTCAGAGGAGCTTAACATTTGGTGTTTTGCCTATTGTTTTGCATGGGCTTATGCTCTGATCCATTGGATAGTGACACTGCTAGACCAGCAAAGTCCCTTGGTACAGCCAGGGTAATAACCTTGTCACACGTGTCATCTCATTCAGTATAATGGTGACAGACTGTATAGAAATAAGTATTTGGATCAGCATATATGTACCCAAATAGGAAAATGGTTGAATAAATTTTGCTTTTTTTCTGATGAATATTTAAAACATGAAATATTATTACCTGTATTTCAAACCATATACATTTGATGCAAATTCACATATGCCACATTGATTCAATATTAGTGTTGTTATGAAACAAGGTAAAAGCAGATGTTTATGTAGACAACAAAACCATTCATGTAAGACATTAATACTGAACTGAGAACTTACCAATTTTAGGTAATATAAACCACCTCTTTGAGTTGCCAAATAATGTAGGGTAGACAGATAATTTTATTGTCTTGTATGTGTGTGCTTATGAAAACTTTAAAAAAAACTGAAAACAGATCATTTTTTTTATTAGATAATTTCTTCATTTACATTTCAAGTGTTATCCAGAAAGTTCCCTATACCCTCCCTCCTCCCGGCCCTGCTCCCCTACCTACCCACTCCCACATCTTGGCCCTGGCGTTCCCCTGTACTGGGGCATATAAAGTCTGCATGACCAAGGGGCCTCTCTTCCCAATGATGGCCAACTAGGCCATCCTCTTCTATATATGCAGCTAGAGACATGAGCTCAGAGGGTACTAGTTAGTTCATGTTATTCTTCCACCTATAGGGTTGAAGACCCCTTCAGCTCCTTGGGTACTTTCTCTAGCTCCTTCTTCCTTGGGAACCCTGTGTTCCATCTAATAGCTGACTGTGAGCTTCCACCTCTATGTTTGCCAGGCATTGGTATAGTCTCCCACGAGACAGCTATATCAGGGCCCTTTCAGCACTATCTTGCTGGCATATGCTATAGTGTCTATGTTTGGTGGCTGATTGTGGGATGGATCCCTGGCAGCCACAGTCATTGGGTCCATCTTTTGGATTCAGCTTCACACATGATCTCTGTAACTCCTTCAATGTGTGCTTTTTTCTTAATTCTAGGAAGGGGCGAAGTGACCACATTTTGGTCTTCCTTCTTCTTGAGTTTCATGTGTTTAGTAAATTGTATCTTGGGTAGTCTAGGTTTCTGGGCTAATATCCACATATCAGTTAGTACATGTTATGTGAGTTCTTTTGTGATTGGGTTACTTCACTCAGGATGATGGCCTCCAGATCCATCCATTTGCCTAGGAATTTCATATATTTATTGTTTTTAATAGCTGAGTAGTACTCCATTGTGTAAATATACCAAATTTTTTGTATCCATTCCTCTGTTGAGGGACATCTGGGTNCCCCACTTTCTCCTCTATAAGTTTCAGTGTCTCTGGTTTTATGTGGAGATCCTTCAACCACTTAGACTTGACCTTAGTACAAGGAGATAAGAATGGATCAATTCCCAGTCTTCTACATGATAGCTGCCAGTTGTGCCAGCACCATTTGTTGAAAAGGCTGTCTTTTTTCCACTGGATAGTTTTAGCTCCCTTGTCAAAGGTCAGGTGACCATAGGTGTGTGGATTCATTTCTGGGTCTTCAATCCTATTCCATTGATCTACCTGTCTGTTGCTGTATCAGTACCATTCAGTTTTTGTTACGATTGCTCTGTAGTACAGCTTGAGGTCAGGCATGGTGATTCCACCAGAGGTTCTTTTATTGTTGAGAAGAGTTTTTGCTACTCTAGGTTTTTTGTTATTCCAGATGAACTTGTTAATTGTCTTTTCTAGATCCTTGAAGAATTGAGTTGGAATTTTGATGGGGATTGCATTGAATCTGTAGATAGCTTTAGGCACGATAGCCATTTCTACTATATTGATTCTGCCAATCCATGAGCATGGGAGATCCTTCCATCTTCTGAGATCTTCCTCAATTTCTTTTTCAGAGACTTTAAGTTCTTGTCATACAAATCTTTCACTTCCTTCGTAAGAGTCACACCAAGATATTTTATATTGTTAATGACTATTGTGAAGGGTGATGTTTCCCTGATCTCTTTCTCAGCCAGTTCAAAAACAGATCATTTTTATACAATATATTCTGTTTACATTGTTCCCTCCCTCTGCTCCTCCCAGTTCCTTCCTACTGCATCTCCCATCTGGATCCACACTTTTTCTGTCTCATTAGAAAACAAACAGGTATAAGGAATAATAATAAAATAATGTAACAGAAATAAAAAAAACAAATTGGAATATGACAAAACAACCAAACATGAGAAAGAGCTGAAAAAAAGGCACATAGATGCATATATGTACATGTCTGCACAAACATGGATGCAGATATGTACACGTCTGCATGCACATGGATGCAGATATGCACACATCAATACACTCCTGTGTAAAACACAAAACTTGAAGCCATAATAAGAATCTGTAAACTTGAAGGAAACAAACAAACAAAACCCCAGACTCCCTAACTTTACATTAAGAGACAAAGAACCCCCAAAGATGCTGTGGTGTTCATTTTGGGCCAGCCAATTACTGCTGGGCACAGGGACCACCCTTAAAGAGTGGTTTGTTTCCCCAGTGAGATTCCCTTATAGAAAAAGAATGTTTCATTTTAAGTGTCTATCATTTGAGGTAGCTTCTTGGTTATGGATAGGGGCATATGTCTGTCTCCTTTCAACTCTAGGACTCTATATGGCACAGACCTGTGCAGGCCATGTGCATGCAGCCACTGTCCCTGTAAGTTCATATGTGTGCCAACCTGATGTGTTGAGAAGGCTGTGATTTTTTGGTGTCCTTCATCCCCTCTGGTTCTTATTTTCTTTCTGCCCACCCTTTCTCAGAGTTCCCTTTGCCCTGATGGGAGAGATTTGATGGGAACATCCTTTTTTGGGCTGAATAGTCCAGGGTCTCTCATTTTCTACATATTGTCTGGTTGTGTGTCTCTCTATTTGTTCCCATTTGCTCCAGGAAGAAGATTCTCTGATGATGGCTGAGCAAGGCACAGATCTATGAGTATAGTAGAATGTCATTAGGAGTCATTTTATTGCTACATTTCTTTAACAGAACAGTAGAATTTGTTTTTCATCTAGGTTCCTGGTCTATAGAGTCTCAGGTTCTTGGCCACCTAAGCATGGGTTCCTTCTCATGGGGTAGGCCTTAACTCAAAGCAGGGATTGGTTGGTTACTCCCACAGCTTTATGCCACTATTGCACCAGGGCATCTTACATTTTGTTCACCGTAGTGGATCAAGGGTTTGGAGCTGTGTTGATATTTACCTTTCTCCTTTGATAGCGTGCAGAATAACTTGTCTCGAGGAGTACAGTAACTACTATTCTCTAGGGGTGAAGGCTCTAAGTAGACCCAGCTCCATGTTCAATGAAATGTAAAGATGTTGCTTTCAGAAATAGTTTTACCATCAGTTTGTATTGAGCCACCAATAGCCTTTGCAATAGCCTGGGTTGTCTGGGAAGCTTTCTATGGGATCCCTTTTTGTTGTTATTTTGAGACTGTGGTCTCACTGTGTTTCTCTGACTGGCCTGGACTCACTTTGTAGACTCAGACTCCGAGAGATCCACCTAACTCTGATCCTGCCTCTGATGTGCTGATGCCCAGCTTATGCTCAGATTCTTTTTAGTAGAAAGTATCATAACACTGAAGACAAGACTTACAATTAAGACTCTGGGTAATATTTAAAGAACAATTTTGAGTTAGATTTGGAATATATGCAAACAATCATAAAAGGACCTAAATGGTAACATTCGTGGGTGGTAAAACTGTCTAGCACAAAAGGAAACAAAGAATGAGTAAAGGTTATTGTCTGATGCCAGTATGACATATGTATTACTAGCATTTGAACATTTTGAAGCAATTTAACAACTTTCTACAACTTCTTAAGCCACGTATTTTCTCCAAACCCTTGCCTTGTTAATTATTTTTCTCTTTAAAATGAACAGATTAACAAAAAAAATATTCTGTTTTTATAAAGCAATTGTTATCTTATAACTATATGCCTGGGAGATTAACACTTTCTTTTCATAAACATATATATTCTCATACATTTATATACATATACATACTCACATGCATGACTACAAATGTACATACACACACATATAGACCTGTGTATATACACAGAAACATACCCACTCATACCACATATATTCATGCACACTCACACACATACACATGTATATATATATATACATATATACACACACATATATATGTAAACTCATACATATGTAAACTTAAGTTTACAAGTACACACATATGCTTACATACACATACACAATGCATACTTACATGCATATATATACACACATACATAAACATATACATACTACACCCATATTCACATGTACATATGCATATATATATACACACACATGCACAAGCACACACAAATACGGCCATGGATGAATTCTCAGATAACCAGATTAGCTTCCTAAACAATCAATTCAAGCATGTATCGGATGGCTGAACAATTTTGAAAGGAGATCACTTTTGTTGATTTGTATTGTCCACAGTTATGTAATAATCTCCAAATTGGTGAATATGTAACACTTTACAGGGAGCCTTTCTGGCCTTAGAGCAATGTCTGAGTGGAGATACAGAAAAGAACTTTGTATTGTGCTACAAGTAGTTATTTCTGCTTGGATGTAGTATATCTTGTAAATTCATCATTAGATATGCATATACACATGTACACATATATGTATTCTTATATATGCATTCTTTGATCCACAAACCACTCTATAACTCACTTCTCTCTTTCTAGGATTAACTGTGAATGCCACAGTGCAGAGCAACATATTAACAAACTTGCTCTCTTCTGTCTTCTGTTAAAGACATCCCAAGATGGTTTTCTTTCAGTTTGAGGATCAGTTGACTTCCAGAACAGGGTCAGATTTCCTTCTCAATAACATAGCAGCTAATTATTCACTAGTTTTCCATAAAACACATACTCTGCAAATTCCTCTCCCAGTTTTTATGACTTGTGTATTGGGTGCTTGGGGTTGAATTTAAGGTCTTGTGCATGGTGAGAGACACTCTGTCACTGAGCTACACCCGCAGGCATTCATGCTGGGAAACACTGTCACTGAGCTACACCCCCAGGCATGCATGCTGGGAAACTGAGCTGCACCCCTAGGTGTTCTCTTGTTTTCTTAGCCCCTCCCCTTTGTAGATTTTGATAGATATTAAGGGTTGTGAGGATTTGATTTTGATAGAAAGAAACAGTGATCGATTTGCTGCTGTGTGGCAAATGAACGTTGTCTGCCAATCTTAGGGTGAATTCCAAAGGCTCTGTTGATATGTAGGTGTCTTGTACAGACAAATGTCCCCATTCTTTCAATGAACACAGAAAGGAAAAAGGTCCCTTGCTTGCAGGAACGGCTTTCACATTCTGGTTTGATTCAAGGTAAATATGAAGTCTTTAAGAGGAATGGACCCACGGTTTTCCCTCAGGTAATATCCCCAAACTCATTTCTCAAAATCAAACTTGGATAAATATTGGGTTGTTAAGAATTCAAGGCTGGGCTTTCAAGGGTGAACTTGAAACCTGGCTTATCTCATGATTAAAAGAAGGGCCACATATTTTGACACATAACTTGCTACAGGACCAGAGTGAATTTGTCTCAACAAAAATAGAAGTATTCACAACAGGCATACAAATGGCCATCTCTCTAGTCAAGACATCCAGAAGGCCATCCCTAACCCCATGTTTAGCAACAATGAACCATAAAAATGACTGTCTTGTCATTATTTCCTCTCTCATAAGCCTCAAGTCTATGTAGGTAAAATATGCCTCCTTTAACCCCTTTCTTCTTGATAATGCCACCCAGAAGTCCTGTCATTTCTGTCATGTTCATCCTACGCCCCCCATCCACCTCTTCCCATGCCCACTCCCCAGTCTCTCTTTCTGCATATCATTTTCTAGACCAAACAGATACTGTTGCTACTTATTTAGTACTAAACAGCATCAACTTAGAGTATCATGAACAGTGTCATGGATTGATGCTTGCCCATGGGATAGGTCTCCAGTTGGGCCAATTATTGGTTGGCCATTCACCCAATCTCTGTTCCATCTTTGTCTCTGCATTTCTTGTAAATAGGACAAATTTGGGGCCAAAGTTTTGTGGGTGGGTTGGTGTTCTTATACTTTCACTGGGGGGGGGGGTCTTGCCTGACTACAGTAGGTGGCCACTTCAGTTTCTATTTCTCCACTGCTAGGAATCTCAGCTAAAGTCACCCCAATAAACTCCTGGGAGCCTCCCACAACCCAGGTTTCTGGCAAGTCCTAGAGATAATCCCTAACCCACCATCCTCACCAGCTGCAGAAATCCATTCATTCTCCTGGGCCTCTGTTCCTCTCTCCTGTCTCTTCCCACACCTGATCCCCAGCATCTCCGTTACCATTCCTTATCCCCTTTACCACCAAGTTCCCTTGCTCCCCTTAATAGACTTTGTTTTTGTGGATAATAAACTATAATACCGTATCTCATGGATTGTTACATGTTGGTCATAGGTACCTTAGTCAAGGAAGAAGCTCACCAAGATGCTAAGCTTTCATTTTTCCAAGAAGCAGAGGGTTTCAGCCTTCTTGGAAGGGACTGACCCCCAGCTAGTTCACTCCAGTAACTTTATTAAAACATTCTAAAATGTTAGTTGGGGCCAGGAAAGGTTGCAGCTACCACAAGTTATCCTGCCAATGAGAACAGACAACCACACAAATCTCAGTCCCTTTTGACCATGGCTAGTGATAGTCAAAGGTAGAAACTATTGCTTGCCAGGAGTGCCTTAGGACCAAGGTCAGTGCAGCTACAAGCTCTCACGTGGCACCAAGTGCAGATTCTCTAAACAAACAACATTTCTTCAAGGTTCAAATAGTCTCACAACAATTTCTCAGCCTTTACTAATTGACCCAAACATAGCAAAGTTTTTGCTGAAACATTTCTCTTAAAGCCAGGCTCAAAGGTGTGTGTGTGTGTGTGTGTGTGTGTGTGTGTGTGTGTGACTACACAGATACCTCTCATCAAGGCAAACAATTATAAATATATGCAAATGACTTACATTCTCTCTTAATGGGAGAGAATTATTTATTGTTAGTGCGCGTGTTTCTTGGAAGTAGTTTTGAATGCTGGAGGTATGAAATCTGGTTTTATATTTCAAGCACAATGAGGCAGATCATTCTGCCTTCATTTAGCAGGATATATGAGTATTTACATTACAGGAGCACAAAAACCTATTTACATTGCCCATTGTGCCATTCTTTTGGGGAAATGCTTTCTGCAACATTGGCTTAAAGTTTCACAGGCTCCACTAACTTATTAACCAAACTCAGCTGTAGCAAGAAACAATTGGAGTGAGAGTCTCTTCAGAGCTATGAATTTTATGTGTATTAAGTTCTTTCTGATATTTTCTTAAATCCTAAATATCTGTGTGGTTTGTTCAGTTGGCAATAAAAAAGTTGGGTCTGACCTGACAGAGTGTCACCTGGAAGATAAGGAGGTTTTATTGATTGATTTAATTGTCCTCATCTTTCTTAAGTGTTTACGTTCCTTTCTCTTATGTTTAGCTCTTTAGCTTGGCAAAGGAATGGAGAAACTTCAGACTTCATCTAAAATGAATGGCTCTACCTGGCATGGTCCCATCTATCATTCCTAACCAGACAATGAGTGGTGGTGCCAAACATGCCTTTGCTCTCTCCAGAAGCATCTGAGGGCAAGAATGAGTGTGGCCTGAACTGTTTGTCCTGTTTCAGCCTCTTTAATCATGTCCAGAACTACAGTGCCCCATGTTTGGCATACTATGCCTGAGATATATTGAATATAATATTTTATTCAATGTAAACATATGTATACACATTTCTGATGACAAAACATAAAGTCATACTCAATATCTGCATTGGCATGACTAAGACAGACTAACTTGTGGCAATACATCAATAAAAACAAGTAGAAACTCTGATTCAATTAAGGTTGAGTGTGTAATAGAGTGGCCTTACATGTGACATTTAATCTCCTTGGACTTAATATTTTATTCACTGTAAAACAGCATCAAGATATCATGTTGTACAGATTTGCATATATATATATATATATATATATATATATATATATATATATATATATATTCTAGCATACATGTCATAACCTTTTATAAATGAGAGCCAAAATGATGAGTTTAAAAATTATTTGTAGTATTAACTACTACATAAGGAGATCTTGAGGAAAATCTGATTAATAATAACTTTTATCAGTTAGTAAAATAAAGGTCCTATAATGTGGTCACTTCCTCAGAGGGTCTCAAGGATCAGTGTTCTGATTCTTATCGAATGCCTAATAGTTGGCTGTGGCTGGACCCTTCAGTGCTGCACAGAGCTACCCCTACACCCTAGTGCTCTTCTTCCTGCCTACTTCCACTCCACTGAATACCATTTATCGTAAAGAATGTGGAAGGTATACACTTTTTACAATGATACTAGATTTCCTTTCTGCCTTAGTTACTCCTTGAGCCTTTAGACTTGTCTCGGAGCCAGCCAAGAGCAGGTCTTTTGGGCTTCTGCTCATGCCTATGGTCTAACCTAGTAGAAAATTGAAAGAGTTACCTATGAAAGAACAACTGGCCTCCTTTATTCTCCACTGGCCATGTTGGATTGTTTTATTCTCTGTCATGAGTTAATACCTCGAAATTGAAAGTTCTAGTAATTTCCTCCCTTGTCATTGTATCGTTGTGTCCTATCAGACTACGTTTTTAGAAATTCGTTTTCTTTGTATCTCATCTCTGATGCTTTCTTCTGTCCACTTGGCCTTCACTGCTGCAAACCTCCATCTTCATTAGTCAAGTTTATCTTATCTGTTCCAGACAGTCTCACTGTATCAACCGGGAACAAACAGAAGCAAACAAATAAAGACGTTTTTTTGTAATCGTTCCTCTACTGATAGCAGCATTATAAAGCCAAGAAAATCGACACAGAAAGAAAGACAAGAGGATCCTTGCTGCCTCTGTTTTATGCCCTGGTACATTTTACAAAAAGGGGGACTTCAGTAGAATTCCCACTCACTTTCCCTTCTTGGGTTAGGTATCATGTTTTAGGGAATGATGCAGGCATTGCTACAGAGGCAGTCAAGATCCTGAAGGAGGGTAGGACATGTAATTGTACGTCTTAGACAGCACCAGCCCAGATAGCCAGCATAACTGTTGTGAGACCAGATCTGATCTGCTGAGCCCTCCGAACTACTGCCTAATACAGAAACTCTTTCCAAATTTGATACTACATCTACACATTAATGTATAATTTTCAATATATATTTTTTCTAGCTGTCCTCACCTTTATCAATCTATTGTTTTATTTTGCAGTAAGGAAGCTGGAGTGGAAGTGGAAGCTGGTCTGCTGAAGAGTTTTGGAATGCCGTTGCCAACTGCCTGCTAGACTTACCCGTTGCTTTGTCCGAAGGAGCGCTCTGCTGGCGATCTTAGTCCAGCGGAAGCACCTGAAAGGTTTGCTGCAGCAACATAGCATTACCACACTTTGCGACACCCAGAGCAGGATCACAGCCCTTTAGTTTCTTGCATTGCCCTTCAAGCCTACAATGCCTTCTATTAAGTCGACAGCAATACTAATGTTCCCCTGTATTTAGCAGTCAAATAAAGATGAATTATAGCTGAATTCAAGAACGACTGTGGCTGTTTTTCCAATGGCAGTTTGTTTAGTGTATAAAATTACTAACTGAATCAGGTTTCATTATTTTTCAAATAGTATTTGTGCCTCCCAGGATACAGACGTTTCAGGGTCCATCAGTGAAACTGTACACACGAGAAAGGTGGTCTTTTTCATAATGCATGCTGCCCCCTAAACTGTTAGGGCTCTGACATGCTACACGGTCTGTGTCCCAGGGACCACCTAAGGGTGATGAGCAATATTATTCTGGGATGTCTCAAATAGACATGTGTTTGCTTATGGTTACATGATTCTTAGGAAAGCCACTTGCAAGTCTTGCTCCCACAAAGCAAACCCACGCTATGATGGCTGTCCCAGGAGCCCAGCAGGGCCAATTCTACTGAGTGTGCTCCATTCATGCTCTGGTTGTGATCCCAGAAGTTGATCTTAGTGTCCTCTGTTAATTTTTTCCTTTTGCCCATGTCTTGGAAGACCAAGACAACATCCATTAAGGCTCCTCAGCAGTTCTCAGTGGCAAACTTCAGGTAGCAGAGGAGGCTTTGTAAAATCTTTCTGACTTGCTCTCGGCATATAGCTCACACTTCTTGAGAACTAGATCTGAATAACTCTCTTCCTCCCACTGCCTCACCAACCTAGCCGTCCCATTCAAGGGAGGTTCCTAGAAAGTAGTAACTGTAATTGGAAAGCTCCATTATGAGCCACCATTTGGTACCTAGATATAGAATATTTAATAATAAACTCCATCACGGTCATGGGGTTGCTACCTATCCCAATGGTTTATGGTTTATGTTCCCAAATGAAGCACACACACACACACACACACACACACACACACACACACACACACACCCTTTATATTTTAATATGCCTTAAACAGTACAATAGCTGGGCACCTGTCTAGCCTCCATGCTGCTAGAATCTACCTCCCAATGATAATCCCATGTGACTACTTACTAATTTCTGCATTCCATCCTGGCTGGTCTAGACTCAGTTGAGCAGCCATCTGGGCCTCATCCATCCTCTTGGCCTCCTCACATGGCGGCTTTGCCCCTCTCTCCTGTCCACACCTCAGGCATGGTGTCTCTCTCCTTCCTCCTTCTCCGAGGTCTCCAGTCAGGGAAACCTAAACCTCCCCTCTCTCAGTCTCCTCCCCAGCTATTGGCTGCTGGCATCTTTATTTATAAATCAGAATTGGCTGGGGGAAGGCTTCCAGAAGTTATGTTCAGAGCCTCTTGTGCAAACTAATTTGAGGGACACAAATGAGCGTTAGAACACAAGCAGCTATACCTGGAACTATAACCTTTTAGTTTGCTCTGCTGATATTAGAAGTGCAAGGAAGCCTTGGTAAAGATCTCTGTTTATCTCTTTTCCCCCAAGCAACTACATCATCACCACAAACCATACAATAGGTCTTAGCACTCAAGTGTTGTTATTAACTTAACACAATGAGTCTTGTTATGAACCAGTTACCACAAATTGTTAAGGTGACTTAATTTGACTTACCCTTCATAACAAATGATTTTGTGAGGCAGATAATATCATTATCTATATTTTATGTTTACAAAAATAGGCATATACAAATGGTTAAATCAAGCCAGTAAATGGAGGGGTAGAAGTCAGGTAAATTGATTCTAATGCCAATACACTTTTTAAAAGTTTCATTTATTCACGAATTCACTCATTCACTCAATTGTAGACATATTCCTCACATCAAGTACAATTGTCATAAATTTGAGCAGACCCCTTCTAGTACTGGATTATTAATTGGTGACTTATTTTATAATATTTTCAGTTGTTCCCTTGAAGAAGGAAAATATTCTTATGTTTAATGTTTATATATGTTTTGAAGATTTTTTGCCTAAGTATTTAATAAATATAAATTATATTGCTTGCTTACATTGCTTCCAGTATAGCTAGACCCAGTTTTATTCCTAGCAGAAGCTCAACAACTGTAAAGACAACTTTTAATATGCAAAAGTTGATTGAATGTGGTATCATATATATATATATATATATATATATATATATATATATATATATATATATAGTGTTCAAAGGCTTGTGTTACTTGTTTTGTGTTGGGAAAAAATAACTGACATTAATAATTTAAGAGGAGAAGTGAAAACTTATTCCAGCTTGTGGCTTCTGACATTTCAGCCATAGCTCCATTGATTTTAGGCATGGTAGCCAGAATATCACGGTGACTGGCATGTGTAGAACCGAGTTTATTGGCTCACTTCATGAAGATCAGGAAGAATAGAGATGAGAAGGGAGAAGTTTCAGTAAAGATATGACTCCCAGTTGGCTAGGACTCATCTCCTAAAATGTCCAGAACCTCTCAAAACAGTGGTGTCAGCTGAAAACCAAGCATTAATATGTGAGTCCATGAGGGGCATTTCATATTCAACACATACATCTTTCATGCATTGCATTGTTAAGCAAACATTATTAAACTAATTTATTGGTGAAATTCTTGAACTTTTTTTAAAATGGAGACATCAAATTAATGAACAATAAATGTATCATGAAGCCTTTTCCTTTTTTACACACACACACACACACACACACACACACACACACACACACACTTTTTAAAAATTTTTTATTAGATATTTTCTTCATTTACATTTCAAATGCTATCCTGAAAGTCCCCTAACCCCTCCACCTACATTCCTCCTTAGAATAGTGAACAAAATAACCATGGAAGGAGTTACAGAGACAAAGTTTGGAGATGAGAAGAAAAGATGGATCATTCAGAGACTGCCTGGATCCATCCCATAATCAGTCACCAAACGCAGATAATATAGCATATGCCAGCAAGATTTTGCCGAAAGGACCCTGATATAGCTGTCTCTTGTGAAGCTATGGCAGTACCTGGCAAATACAGAAGTGGATGCTCCCAGTCACCTATTGGATGGATCACAGGGTTCCCAATGGAGGAGCTAGAGAAAGTACCCAAGGAGCTGAAAGGGTAAGCAACCCAATAAGTGGAAGAACAATATGAACTAACCAGTACCCCCAGAGCTTGTGTCTCTAGCTGTATATGTAGCAGAAGATGGCCTAGTCGGCCATCATTGGGAAGAGAGGTATTGGTATTGCAAACTTTATATGCCCCAGTACAGCCTTTTCCTTCTTGTACTAAAGAGTCACATGCTCAGATGAACAGCATAGTCTAATGTCTTTGTTCAGCATCTCAGCAAAGATGTGAGTGTTACTCATGTGAAGGCAGGAAGGGAAGAACATGAAGCATAGAGAACCAGATGCTTAAAGGCTCATGATATGGAATTTACTGTCCTAAGGAGGTTGGAGTACAGTGGATCTTTCTGAAGAAGAAAAAGGTAAGGCAGTTGGTATAGAACATGCAACTCTGAAGCTGTGGCTCATCTCAGTTTGGGTTTTCTAGAAGCCAACTGTAAGACATCCCTTTAATGCAGCTAGTTATTTCAGTGGTGAGTACCAGAAGAACACCACTCAGGGAGTGGAGAAGCAATGAACACAGGGTCTGTCATCCAACGACTCAGCTAGCGGGCAACTGGAGCACATTCCACTAAGAAATCTGGGTTCCAAAACTTAATGGACATGTCTTAGAATTAGTTCCACCCTGAGAAAAAGAAAGGTGGTCATTAGTCTGCAGCTTGAGTACCAACCTTCACTGCCACAAATTCCATTTGTGAGGCTTTCAAACAATCAACTGAACAATCAAGCAAATACCATTTCATTTGGCAAATCTAGTAGGCCTCATTTTTTTTTTAATGTGAAATTGCTTTTAAGGGGAAAAAGATAGTCTGTTGAACTGCAGTGTTCATTCTACAGACTGTCTGAAGTAAAGAACATAACAAAAGAGACAAGTGAGTTATTGCACCAAAGGGCTATTCTTACTTTAGTATCCTGGGCGAGCAGAAAATCCTGCAGGTAGCAAATGAAACAAAAATCTTTCCTTAAGTAGACTTCTGTGGATTTGAAAGTATCTTCTATTAGAAATTAAATCAGTCAGTGAGAGGATAACTTTAATAGAAAGAAAGCTTGTTTTATTTAGATTAAGTCCAGGGGATTTAGATTTATAACCTAAGAAAATACTTTTCAATTTGTTTGAAACGTTACATTACATTTGGAAGTTTCCTTTCATCTGTGGTATACGATAAAATTAACTATTATATTGCCTTCATTTTGAACACTCAATTTGTTTGAGTGGAATTAAATTTTCTTTACTGTATATTTAATGGGTGTATGTTGATACTTTTTAAATGAGGGTTTTATAACATGCTTTTAAAGAATGTTTGTGCAATTTCTCAGAATCACTTAAACACCTGAGCCTAGACTTTTCAGTAGCTGAAAACTCTGAAGGTAAATTTAAAAAAATACTATTCAATAGGCAGATGAAAACTTCACTAATAATGAAATATAAACATGAAATAAAGACAAAAGTTTTCAGGTACCTAAAGATTGCAGCTAAAAAATATGAGTGAAATCTTTACTCTGAGAATAATAAGCGACTCAAGCTAGTGGGAGAAAAGCAGCCTTGTCTTACCAGAGCATAAAGCCAGGGCATGTTGTGGAAGAGTTCATATACTATGGATGGAAAAGGAGATGGTTCCTCAGGAGGCTTGGGGAGTCTTTCCAAATTTAAACTGAGTTAAATCATTTAAGTAGGAGTCCAGAAATATTTGCCAATTCTGCTTTGGGTTTCATTTTAGTATTTATCTGAATAAATACCATATTAGATAAAAGGAACATAAATTATGGGGAAGTTAAAATGAATAGGTTTTGTTTTCTAATAAATATAGTTCAATGAAAAATTGTTAACATTGCATGCACATTAGAGGATAATGTCACTAAGGGACTTCAGAGAGGACTCTGAGCATAAAACATCTGGAGTTGAAGCACCAGCGTCTTACTACCAATTCTTATACCATGAACTCTGAGGCATTGTTTGCAGTGTCAGGACTGGGAAAAGGTGGAGAACATAGAGGCAGATTCATGAAGCCTGTTTTCAGCCATGACGAGCCAGTTGTTGAACTCCAGGTTCAGTAAGATCTTGTTCCTAAGGATAAAGTGAAGAATAAATGAGCCCAGTGTTGATTTCAGGCTTCCATGCACAAGTGCACAACTACACATCTTCAATCGTAGTCTGGTTTCTTTGGACATTCAGTGTGTGTGTGTGTGTTTGTATTTGTGTGTGTGTGTGTGTGTGTGTGTGTGTGTTTGTGCATGTGTGTATGTGTGTGTGTTTATGCATGTGTGTATGTGTGTATGTTTGTGTATATGTGAATATGGGTATAATAATAAACAACAAACCAACAAATAATAAATACTATATATGAGACCATGTCTGAATTATCTCAGCCTGATCCTGGATGATAAACACATCAAATAGGTCCAACAGAATTTGGAAGCATCTACAAGCAAGAAGTCAGGGTTTGTTGGTTATAACATACTAAATGGTAATGCCAGGGGAGTAAACGAAAACAAAAGTCTATTTCCCAAGATTTTACCTTGTACAAAACTAATGTTTTCCAAAGAGGGAGAAAACTGAAATAAGCCTTCCTCTGAATTTTCAGTCCTATCACTGGCCATAGATTTTAGCCATTGCTGCCCTCAGTAAATCCAGACTGACTCCTCTACCAGCATGCAGTACCATGGGCCTGGTCTTTGCATTTCTTACCACACAATAAGGGCCTCTCACCAGCAAGTGCCTTTTCATCTTTCCCTGCCACATGCCTTCTGTGCAGGTGTATCATCCTAGTTATTAAATAGAGATGAAAGCTGGACCCTGTCTGCCAGATGAGATAGCCTTGAGTCTTTTATTTCTCAGGTTAAGAGTTCAAGTCTCCATTTGAGCAATCAGCAGGAAATCTTAATGGCTGCATCTTGACATTGTACTCTATTCCCCTAGACAAGGTCTGTGAGAGATGAAACAATCCTTTGAGAGCTAAGTTTTCCCTGGTTGTCTGGATGGACACTAAACTACTCAATCAATTATCCTCAAATTAGTAAAATCTGCGGCATGGTGATATGTCTCTGGAACTATGGACATAGCTCTACCTCTTTTTTTAATTCTTTTTTTTTTCTTTTTTTTTTTTTTTAAAGTTCCACTTTGATACTCCATCACCACAGAAGAAGTTTTCCAGAATACACTTCAGGTGTCTTTCAAGCTTTCCTATACAATCATGCTTCACCCTCATGGTGTAGAGAGTGTCTACATCACACTATTCCCTGGAGCCAAGTAAGCCTAGTGTGATTTGTTCACAATTTCAGGACGTGCTTGATAAGCGACATCCAATAACACATAGAAAGTGCCCCCCCTTCAGACCTTCTATATTCCTCCCAGTCTTTATTATATTACCCTGACTTCCATATTCCCTTTTTAAATTTATTCAGTTTACATCCTGTACTCTGTTGCCCTCCCTGTCATCCCCTCCATCAATTTCTCCCTCTCCCTCTTCCTCCCCTTCTCCTCTGAGCAGGTGGGGGGCCCGCTGGGTATCCCTCCAACCTGGACCATCAAGTTACTGTGGGGCTAGGCATATCCTCTCCCACTGAGACCAGACAAAGCAGTCTAGCTAGAAGAACATATCCCATGGACAAGCAACAGCTTTTGGGATAGCCACTGCTCAGGTTGTTTGGGACCCACCCACACGAAGACCAAGCTGCACATCTGTTACATATGTGTGGGGAGGCCGAGGTCCAATCTGTACATGCTTGTTGGTTAGTGGTTCAGTCTCTGAAATCCCCAAGGGTCCAGGTTAGTTGAATCTGTTGGTCTTCCTGTGGAGTTCCTATCCCCTTCAGGGCTTGAAATCCTTCCCCCCATTCTTCCATAAGAGTCCCCAAGCTCCATCCACTGTTTGTCTGTGGGTGTCTGCATCCTTCTCTCATAGAACATCCATGCTGGACTCCTGGCTGCATGTATAACAGAGTATCATAAATAACATCAGAGATTGGTGCTTGCCCATGGGATGTGTCTCAAGTTGGTCCAGTTAATTGGTTGGCCATTCCATAGTCTCTTCTCTGTCCCCTCTCCCTGAGTTTCTTTTAGAGAGGATACATTTTGGGTAGAAAGTTTTGTGGGTATGTTGGTGTCCCTATTGCTCCACTGGGGGTCCTGCCTCTTCAGGTTCCTCTTCCTAAACCTCACTTAGCCTCTTTCAGGTTCCATATTTCTTTTCTTTTCTTTTCTTTTCTTTTCTTTTCTTTTCTTTTCTTTTCTTTTCTTTTCCTTTCCTTTCCTTTCCTTTCCCTTCCTTTCCCTTCCTTTACTTTTCTTTTCTTTTTTTTTTTTTTCGAGATAGGGATTCTCTGTATAGCCCTGGCTGTCCTGGAACTCACTTTGTAGACCAGGCTGGCCTAAAACTCAGAAACCTGCCTGCCTCTGCCTCCTGAGTGATGGGATTAAAGGCGTGCATCACCACACCCGGCTAGGTTTCATATTTCTAATGCTGTACTTCACGGCTAAGATCGCACCCATTGATTCTTGCACACCTCTTTTAACCCAGGCCTTTGTCTCCTCCTAGAGACACTCCACTTCCCCACCCCTGACATTTGCAAATTTCCATTCATTCTCATAGCCATCTGGCCATCTCTCCTATCTTTCCCTATACCTAGTCCTGAACCCCACTTCCTCTCCCCATTCCTTCTCCCTCCATATGCCTCTTATGACTATTTTATTCCCATTTCTAAGTGAGATTCAAGCATCCTCCTTTTTGCCTTCCTTCTTGTTTAGTTTCTTTGGCTCTGTGGAGTGTAGCATGGGTATCCTGTATTTTATGGCTAATATCTACTTATAAGTGAATATACACCATGCATGTCCTTTCAGGACAGGGTTGCCTCACTCAGGATGATATTCCCAAGTTCCATCTCTTTGGCTGCAAAATTCGTAATGTCTTTTGTTTTAATAGTATTCCGTGGTGTAAATGTTCTACACTTTCTTCATCATTCTTCAGTTGAGGTACAACTAGTTTGTTTCCTGTTTCTGGCTATTATGAATAAAGATGCTATAAGCATCTTTTGGGTATGTACCATGAGTGGTAGGTATATCTGAGTCTTGAGGTTTTCCAGTTTTCTGAGAAGCCACCACATTGATTTCCAAAGTGGTTGTAGAAGTTTGCACTCCCACCAGCATTGCAGGAGTGTTCCCCTTGCTCCACATCCTCGCCAACATGTGCTATCACTTGAGTCTCCCTTCTTAATGCCTCCGGCTGTTTTTCTTCTGTCTATTTCCACAATACCTGCGCCCTACTGTTCTCTCTCTAGAGTTCTTTCTCTTCTTCTCTACAGTCTTAGCTTTTGTGGTTGCTTCAGGTTATCTATTCACATATAAACATTCAAAGCTGAGATGTATAACAGGAGAGGACATGCGTTCTTTAGCTTTCTTAGACTGGGTTCCCTCCCTCACTATTGTATTTTACAGTTCTGATCATTTACATGTAAATTTCATCCTTCTCTGCAGTTGGACAGCACTCCATTGTTTCCACTTACCTTGGACCTCACTTAGTAGTGACCTTCATGAAATCTACCAAGATCTTTCTTTCTGCCTTTTTAAAACACCTTGAATTCTTTGATTCTATATATATGAATATTCATTTAAGTTCTGTATTCCAGGGTTCATTTAAGTAATTCTCATCACAGAATATTTCTGTAGGACTAACGGTTTTAGCAGAGGGTGTTCGGTATTCGTCTTTCTTTGTTTATATTACTTGTGTTTTTGCAGTCTGAGCTGGGCATGTAGAGATCTGAGGATTGGCTCAGCAAGTAGAGTGTTGGCCTACATGTATGATCCTGGGGTTTGGTCCCCAGCACTGATAATCCAGGCACAGGGATGCATGCTTATAATCCTAGCACTGCAAGGAAGAGGTTAGCAAGTTAAGTTCATCGTGGGCTACATTGCAATTCTGAGAATAGCTTGGGCTACATACAACCATGCTTCAAATAAAAATATATTTATGTACCAGTTCCTTGTATAATGAAGACTACTGGGATACATAGCAAATCTGTGGGTAGCTTGGGCTACATACATCCCTGCTTCAAATAGAAAAATATTTATGTACCATCTCCTTGTATAATCAAGAATCTAATCTGACAAATAAGTTCTTACATCTTAATTAGGAGTGAGAACAGCTATGTCCAATATAGCAAGAAAATAGATCTTCCTGATCCCATACCCATACTGAAGAGGAAATTATGAGTTCTGAATCTCCTTAAAACTATGTAGTACTTTTAAATTACATTTAATCAATTAGTTAATTAATTATGTACAAATGAAGGGAGGACATGCATTTTTCATGTCACAGGTGTGAAAGTCAAAGGAAAACTTGTAGGAATAGTTTTCTTCTCCCATCAAGTGTGTTCCAGGAATTTCAAACTCAGACCATCAAGCTTTGCAGCAAGCTCCTTGACCTACTAAGTCATCTCTCTAACTCTGTATTGTATACTCAGACATAAGACATACAGCCACACACACACACACACACACACACACACACACACACACACACCACACATACAAACACCCATACACCCCCACACACATATACCCACACATACACACACACATGTACACATACACACATGTACACACATACAATACAAACACACACACATACCTACACACACATATACCCACACATACACACACACATGTATACACATACAACCACACACACCTACACACACATATACCCACACTCACCTACACACACATATACCCACACCCACCTACACACACATATACCCACACCCACACATATACACACCCCCACCCCCACACATGTACACACACACACACACACACACACACACACACGCAAACGCACACGCACACGCAAACGCACACGCAAACACACACATATCCCCCAAGACACCACACACACAAACTTTTTAAGATGCTTCCAAAAGTTTATATCTGTTCTGAACCACCGATGAAATTCAGCACAACACAGATATCCAGAAACCACAGTAAATAAAAAGGAGGCCAACAACATGCTACTGTTCCAGAAATCCAATGGTAGGCTGTTACAGCTTGATGCAATCATCCTCAACAGGTTGTTCTATCTCTCATTTTTGAGGAATGCAAATTAAAAACATTTCAAAGCACACTACCACCAACACAACAACAACAACAACAGCAAAAACCAAAATGATAAGAGACAGTAGAAAGATGTATGGAAGAAAAAAATGGCTAAAAATATGGAATATTAAAATGAAACTCTACTTTTTCATCAATAATTACACTAAGTATAAACAATTAAGCTTCTTAATGAAATAGAGGGGTAGACAATAAAATCAACCAAAGTAAACCCCCAATGAACAGGAGATCTATCTTTATATCTCCATTACAGAATTGTTTTAGAATTAGAAATGCTGAAGATGAAGACATGGGAAAACATTCAATGTTAATGGTAGCATAAAGGCATCATGGATAGCAATACCTATATCAGGCAAAGATGAAAGACATGGTACTATATAGAGGAGGCACAAAATAATGTCAAAGAAACATTCACCTCATGTGAAAACACCTAATTTTAATAATAAAATGTCTTAGAAACCAATTTTTAATAATAAAAAATATAGGAACTAAAGAACAATAGAATTGAAGGGAGACCTCAACAATAACATAATAATACCATAAGGCTTTCATATCTGACTTTCAATCAGCAAAAATACAGAATAAAGTTCCGTAGTGAAAGAGGGCACAGTAATAGCACAGAAAAATGGAGCTAAGCCAAACATGTGAGCACTGAACCAATGTGGCAACAATTGTGATATTCTACATACATAAGAGCCTTCTCAAAGCTACACCTCATGCTAGATTATAGAAAAAGTCTTAATAAATTTAATGAGTATAAATTTGTATCATGTGCTTTTCCCTAATATTAATAATAGCATATGGAAGTTGGAAAATTTACAAATAAGTGGTAATAAAAATGACAAACACATGAGCATCTTGTGTCTGTGAACACTAACTAGATTCATGTTTGTGAGCATCTAGTGAAACACAAGATTTAAGAAAAAAAGGACATGGGAAAATTTCTACAGAAAATGAAAAAGAGAACATGTCAGAACTTATGAAAGCCTGTAGAGCCACACGAAAGAGAAATTTATAGTGACAAATACCGACATAAAAAGCGAAGCATCTCGAATGCATGCTCAGACTCTGGTTTTAGAACCTCAAGGGACTAAAACAGGAGAAAAACCATGATCACAAACAAAGCAAAGAGAAAGAAGAAGTGAAGATTAGAGAAGAAAAACAATGAAACAAAACAAATGAGAAAAATCCATTAATATATTATCTGACATTTGAACAGAACAGCATTGTCAAAACTTCAGCTCTGTTAAAAAAGGAAGAAGATTCAAAGAAATACAGCCTGAAGCAAAAGAAGGCCACCACAGCTTACACAACACAAGTAGAAGAGAGGGTCACACTGGATAACATGAAGGGAAATGGATAAACTCCAGTAAAACACAAAACCACCAAGACTAAATACAAATGTAAACCCCCAAGGCTAAACCGAGAAACAGAACAGCTGAACAAACCTGTAGCTAGGAAGCAGATTGAATCGATATTGGTAAAAACCTCTCAAAAAAGAAGAGTCCAAGGCCCGATGGCTTCACCGATGAATTTTACTGAATTAAAACATGAGATTGAATGTCAATCTTTCTCAAACTCATGCAAAAATTAGAAAGAAACAAAATCTTTCAAACTGGCACGAGGTTGGCTTTTCCTTAATGCCAAAGCCAGAAAGACATTATTAAAATAAGGACGTAGGACAATATCCCAAAGAATATAGACTGGAAAGCCCTTAACAAACACCATCAAACAAATTCAACACTATGTTAAAGATTGGGATGTAAAGTGAATAAATTAAAAAAAAAGGAAAAACAAAAAGAGAAATCAATCTACATTTAATTTTTGTGTGGATTGCAAAGATGTTTCAACACATGAAATTCCACCCATGTAGCACACCACATTAATACAGGAGGTATAAAAACTACATAATCATCTTCTGTAGGGTCAGTAAATGATAAAATTCAGTGACCGCTTGTGATAAAAATATTTCATAAACTAATAGAATGAAATTGTCCCAACATGATAAAGGGTATATTCAAAACCCCACAATAGAGATTATATTTAATGTTGAAGAAAAATAAAAAATTATTATTTTTTAAATTAGAAATAATGTTCTCCTTTCAGATAAGGATTAAGCTGTCTGCTCTTGGAGCTTTAGCTAAAAACATTGTAGCAGTCCTAGTCAGAACAATTTGGCGATAAAGAAATGAAAATATCCTCATTAGAAAAACAAAATTATCGCAGAGTGTATGACATGAATAATCTTACATAAAATAAAATTATTTAAATTCTATTTATATGTAATTATAAAATATTTTAAGCTATACAGCAGGACCAGCAAGATTGCTCAGTAATAAAAGCACCTACCATCAATTCTGACTGACTGTGTCTGATCCTTTAGATTCACAAGGGAGAAGGAATGAACTGACTCCTGCAAGTTGTGCCCTGATTTCCACACGTGCTATAGTAGGTACATGCCATGTGCATACATAAAATAAAGAAATCAAGAGATAAACAAATGTTATATTTTTAGTATATATTTAAATTATATATGTAAATCTAACTAACTACTCATATAATCTGAACTATAATTTAAAAATTAAAGTTATAAGTAAAGAAAAAATAAAAACAAAGAAATCTATAGAAGCTACAAGATAGAAAACCAATATAAATATCCATCACATATCTATATACTCACAGTGGTAAAACTGAGGGTATAATCAAGAAAATAGTCATATATACATCAATTTAAAAGTATTTATGGTAGATTTAATCTAGAGGTAAGAGTTCTGTAGACTTATAATATAATATTGCAAAAGAATTAATGAAGACAGTAAATGGAAAAGCTCTATGTTTATGGGTGGGAAAAGTCCTAGTTTTAAAAATCCCATACTTTCCAAAAGGAATCTATACATTCATTGCAATCTCCATCAAAGTTTTATTGGCACGTTTAAGATAAATGAGAGAATAATTAAATTTCAATGGAACTAGCAGTGATCCCGGATAATTACAACATTTCTTGTCTGAATTCCATTCACAACCACACCCTGTTTTCAAATAGAAATTTTGGTAATTTTCTATACTCATGCTGAGAACTTAAAAAAACATTCTAATTTTCTATTCCTGACACATCCCATGAATTTCTTGCCCAGATTCTCTTAAGTTGCTTTATCTTTTCTTTGCTAAGTTACACCTTTGTTACTGTGTAATTAATTCATAGACCACAAGATCACCTTTGTGGAGTATTGGAAACTGAATGGTTAGTTACATGTACTCATTAAGTTGTACAGCTATCATCACTATACAACTTTCAGGTATTTTCATCACCCCAAAGGAGACCCCAAAGGAGCTGTCACCCCCACCTTTAATCCCTAACCACCATTAATCAGCCTGACTTCCCCATGGATCTGTCTGTTCTTCACATTTCATATAAATAGTTGGGGATTTTGTTATCGATTTCTTTAATGAAACAAAATTATCGAGGTTCATCCATGCTATGACATTTATCAGGACTCAGCTACTTTTTATTAAAAGTATTCTATTTAAAGGGTGTATTGCATTTTGTTGACACATGTTAGCTGATCCCATCATTTAGAGATTTCATTATAAAATTGCTGCAATTAAGAGTCACATATAATTTTTTTGAATATCTATGCTGTGAGTTTTGCCATGCAGATTATTTTTATTTTGATTGAGTCCTATTTGTTTTGTTTTTTTAACCTGTGGTCTTAGTGTCATGCATTAAATCATTGTCGGGGGCAATGTCATAAGGGTTCTCTGACCTCACATGTTGTCATGTGAAGGTCTCAATGGATATCAAAGCCTGGAGGACCATCCAAGATGGACAGGCATCATTGAGAGAACTGGGTATGAATAAAGCACTGCACGGTGCATGGTTTACAGGGACGATAGGCCAGACTCCAGGAAGAAATGGATTGAGCAGGGACCTCAAGAGTGACACTGGGATATCATAGCTTTGGTGAGCACTGGAACGGAAGGCTCTTTATGAAGTTGGAAAGGCTTTGACAGTTGTACAACAGTATACAGACCTACAAGTAAAGTGTTTATAAAGTGAGAAAAACCTAGAGGAGATAAGAGAAAGGCAAAGCTGGGTTGCTCAAAGATCAATTCGACAGGATTTGTTTCAAGCAGGAGTTCCTAAGGAGGAGGGGAATGGAAGAGAGCTGAATCCTTTGCTAAGGAGCTTCAGGAAGGTGTTAGAGCCCCAGGAGTAGTTTACAGAAGGGCTCTGTGATAAAAGCAAAACAAAACAAAACAAAATACTTTTAAACAAAAGCAAGCAAGCAAGCAAACAAACAAAACAAAACAAACCAATCCCCCACTCCTACCCTCCCCCAGGCATGCACACAGCCTGTCTCACAAGTGGGTAATCACCTCCTTCCCAACTCCCCATAGTAAGCAGGGTGTCTCTCCCTCTAGCAAAGATTATTTATGGTAGGCTTGTATGTTTCTTCCATGAAAGAAATTTAGCAACACTATATCATTTTTTTTACTTGTTTTATGCCATTGTTTATTACTGTTGCATTTATTTATAGGTGGAAGAATGAGTTATATGGATGTTAAGTATATTATCAAGCCTACACAGTTACAGATCTTAAGAGGCCAATACTAGTCAAGAAAATGTTTTAGCTGATTCTCTGGTAGTGAAAGTGGCTTTCAAGAGGGTATAGTGAAAAGCTGTGATTTGGAAGTATTCATTAATTATCTCAGTCACTTCATACATGTTTTGTCCTGTTGAGCCACTGATCTGAGCAGGGGCTGGGCTGCAAAGGTATGACTTAGGAATGTTAAAACTGTACAGAAAGCCCAGAGAATGGTGGCCAGAGATTCAAAGTTCACTCTTGAACAACTCATTAACCAAGCTCGCCAAATCTTGAGGTATGCAAAGCTTACCTTTCTAAGCTACAAAAAGAAATTCCTCACATCATGAGAAATTGTATCTTACAGACTCTACCGTTAAGCACATCAGCATTTCTGCTGAATCTCACATTTGCCTCCATGTCCAAGAACTCCATTATCACTTGACACTTGGTGCTTACCCTCCTTTCCTTCATGCTAGTGTTTTTATCATTAATTCCTCTAGTATTTACATTGTT